>JANBTS010000049.1:0-101731 GCA_027578955.1 Coemansia sp. RSA 1250 | reverse complement strand
GTTTACCATGGACCCGTACCACGAGTTTTCGGACTACCTGATCAAGGCTGCCGAGAAGAAGAACAAGTTTTAAGTTTGATTTTATTACATGACTTTTTTCACATTTCTGCCTGCTGCATCAATCTAGTTTGCAATGCCTCACGACGCTTAACAATAGAAGCAATGAACCGTTCCACAATGGTGCGGTCCTCGTCGCCCACTTCCTCTTCGGGCTCGCCCATCGAGGTAGCCCCCTGCTGGCTGCTTTGGCGCGACGAGGAGGGAGATCCGGATAAGCTGGTAGTTTCCAGTATGGCAGACAGCATCCAGATGGCCAGCTGGTACGCGCGGTCGCAGTCAAGCGGGTCGATCCAGCGGAGCTCCCGCTGCGCTGCCACCTTGCTGATAGCCAGCGCCTGCTCATACAGCACCTGGACCACCGATACGCGAGTCAGATTGTCCAGCTCATGCCCATTGGCCAGCTGCTTGAGCATCTCGGCTCTCTCCAAGCACTCATTGAACTTGCTGCGCACCCACTGCACAGCGCCATTGAATGCCGACGACACTGTTACGTTGCCCGACTCGGTGCTCTGGCTGCTCGATGTGGCTACTTGCGGATGCAGCGATGCCCAGTATCTGCTGGCATCCACCATCGCGCGGTGCAGCAGCGACAGGGCACGCAGGTACAGAACAAATGCCTCTTCAATGGTTATGTCGGCAGGGTTCAGAAACCCGTTTTCAGGGTTGGCCAGGGGGTCGGTTACCGCAGGTGCTCGAGGAAGCAGCCGCCATTTCATGTCGGCCAGAAAGCTCATGGCCATGGCCTTGTATGCCAGCCCCTCCATCCGGCGAATCGTCGGGTCTTCCTGCAGAGTGCCCTGGCTATGCCGCGATTCGAAGGTTTCGGCCAGCTCGCTATCAAGCGGGTTAAACACGCCATGCGCCGTCTGGCCCGCTGCCGGCACCCGCCGGCTTCCTGGGCTATCGGCCTGGCTATTTATCGGCCCATCGGCAGCCTCGGCACTAATGTTGTATTGCGACGACACGGCATTATGGACGGCCCGTGCCAACGCACTCATCTGGCGAGCCACGCCCGGCGCATGCTGGATGGTTCCGGTACGCGGCGGATAGAACGTCATGGGCGTGCGAGGCGACGACTCCAGCTCGTCAGCCAGCACGTTCATTTCCACCGCGCGTTTCTCAATAACCACGTACTCGCGCTCCGCCATCGCCTGCTCCTCCTCTGCCAGGCTTGCGTGCCGCTCATGGCCTGACGTACCCTGCCTGCTCGTCTGTCCCGCTTGCTGTTGCTGTTGCTGCTGCTGCTGCTGTTGTTGTTGTTGTTGCTGCTGGGTTGGCGGGTAAGCAGGCTTGTTTTCGGGCAGGCTATGTAGAGTGCGAGGCTGTGCAGCTGTGCCGCCAATTGCCATCCGCTCTACCGCAGTCGTGACATGTAAGCTGGGTTCTGCCACGTTGCGGTTGTCTGTTGTCTCTTTGTGAGGCCGTGCATGCTCGGCAGCATTTGAGTGAATAGTTCTACTCGATGACGTGGGGGCACCCGCCGCATTTTCTGGTGCTGCTAGCGCCGGGTGGGCGAAAAAGGCTTCGAATTGCATGCGGTCGTTGGGGTGCATCTTTAGCAGCTGCCGCACCAGGTCCTTCAGAAGCGGATCCAGCGCTGCGTCCTCTCCTACGTCATCCGCCATTTCGTCAGGAAACGTAATCTTGTCTTTGGTGCGCTCGATGACCCGGGCCAGCTCCACATGGTTGTTGGCGTTGAAGGGCGGCTTGCCGGTCATAATCTCATAGGTCACGGCGCCAATCGACCACAAGTCGGCACGGGCATCGTAGGGCTCGTAGTGCAGGATCTCCGGCGCCATGTACAGTGGGGATCCACATAGCGTCTCTGCCAATGCCGTGGACGGCAGGTTGCGGGCAAACCCAAAGTCTGCCACTTTGATCCGCGGAATTGCGCCATGAGCCTCGGACTCGCCCATCTGGTAGTCGCTGGCGGGCGGCTGCAGCAGAATGTTCTGGGTCTTTATATCCCGGTGGATAATGTCGCGGGCACGCAGAAACTGCATTGCGGTTCCCAGCTGATAAACAAAGCTACGGGCAACGTTCATCCGGAGCCCCCCGAATCTGTTCGCCAGCAGCGCCAGCCTCTTCCCCCTGCGCATGTATCCGGCCAGGTCTCCTAGCGAGCAAAACTCCATTACCAGATGGATGTGGTTCCGCGACTTCAGGCAGTCCAGAAGCTCTACTATGGCCGGGTGCTTTACGGTCCGCAAGATGTTGATTTCTGTCTCCAGGTTGTCTAGCAGCCTGCGGGTAAGCGACGACCGTATGACGGACTTTACTGCCACCAGCTCATTTGTCTTCTTGTTTACTCCTCGGTATACGGTAGCAAACGACCCCCGTCCTATCTGTGCTCCCAGCTCATAGTCGCCGATGGCTACTGTGGCTCGTGTTCGCTGCGGGCTGCCTGGCTGCTCTGCATTGCTTGGCATGTGGAATGCAAAAAAAAAAAAAAAAAAGAGGTTTCTTGTCAGAATATATAGAATGTATGCTGGCTTTTTGTAAGGTCAATTTAATACATTTATTGGTTCATAAAGAAAGCATAAAGAAGAAAGGAGAATTCCCCTCCTCTTCGCCAGTTTCTATCCGCAGTCACATGGCCACAAGGCTGCCAGAAAGCCTGCTTATTGCGCCATACTTTTATTCTGAGGCAAAGCGAGCACTTTTGACCAAAGCAGGTGGTGCTTGAGCAGCCTCATGCGACGCCAATTCCGGCGGGCAGCGTGATACAGGCGACGCGGCAATCATCTTGCGCAAATCATACAGCACGTCGCGGTCATCAGCGCCCAAAAAGGTCACCGCCAGCCCCCGCTTGCCAGCACGGCCTGTCCGGCCAATCCGATGCGTATAGGTCTCAATGTCCTTGCACATTTCAAAGTTGACCACCAGCGAGACGTCCTTGACATCGATACCTCGGCCCGCCACATCCGTAGCCACCAGAACATCCGCCTCGCCAGCCCGCAGCCTGGCCAGCGCCTGCTCCCGCTGCTCTTGCGTTTTGCCTCCGTGCAGGGTCGCCGCCGAGAAATGCGACTTGGTCAGCCATGCGCCGAGCATGTCCACCATCTTTTTGAGGTTCACAAAGACTATTATCGGCCCTTCCTTGATATGCTGGCTCAGCAATCCCATCAGCCGCTGCTTGCGGCGCTCCTCGCCCGCTATAAACTCCACGCGTTGCTCCACCGTATCCACAGCCTTGCCGGCAACGCCGATTGTAACCGTTGCTGGCTTCCGCAGGTACTTGCGCGCCATCCGCTCCACCACCGGCGGCATGGTGGCCGAAAACATCGTCGTTTGGCGATACTTTGTCATGTCATCGCATTCCTTATAGTCCTGCGGCTTCTCATTGGACACTGGCAAGGCATCGAGGATGAAGTTGACGTCATCCTCAAACCCCATATCGACCATGCGGTCTGCCTCGTCCATCACCACATAAGTGCACTGGTTCAGCACCAGCACCCGCCGATCTATGCAGTCGCGGAGCCGGCCCGGCGTAGCTATCACAATCTCGCATCCATTGCGCAGCGCAAACGACTGCTTGTCTATATCATGCCCGCCCACAATCGACACGCACTTGAATCCCAGCCGGCGGGCAAACTTGTGTGTTTCCGACTCGATCTGCTGCGCCAGCTCTCTTGTAGGCGCCAGAATAAGCGCATACGGGCCATCCACCATATTGCGCTCGTTCATTGGCGGCCGCGTCATGATAAAGGACAGCATGGGGATCAAAAACGATGCGGTTTTGCCGCTACCCGTCTCAGCTATACCGATCAAGTCCCGGTTCTGCAGCCCGATTGGGATGGCCTGCCGCTGAATCGGCGTGGGCTCCCGGTATCCGATGTCCTCAACCACCCGCAGGATACTCTGCGGAATATCGCTCTCCTGCCACGACCTGTATGGCCGCGGAATCATCCCGCCCTTGCAGGATATGCTATAGTCTTCCTTAAAAATGCGCCAGTCGCGGTCCTGCATCTCATCAAGCTGCTTCTCGCTCCAGTGCCGGTTATCCTCGAGCTTGCTCAGGTTCCGGGATTCCCCGCCTATCCGCCCTCGGCCAAACATCAGGCTGCCTTGAGGCTCCTGTAGCCTGCTCTGGTACAAGTCGCTGATATCCTGCGAGGTGTCCTCGCTGGCATCCCATTCAAACATCACCCGCCGGCTGTTGTTGTTGGGCCGGCGTTGTCTCTCCTTGCTGCTGCCTGCCAGGTAGCGCCTGCGGATTGCCTCCCGCTCCATCGTTGTCAGCACCCGGTCCCCCGTACCATCCGTGCTTTGCTTTCCCACCACCGCAAAATCTCGAGTTTGGCTACGTGACCGGCTCCGTGATCTTTTTTGGTTTCTCGAGCGACTTTGATCTGATCTGGTCTGCTCACGGTCCTCGTCTCGATCATAGTACCTGCCGCGACTTCTTCTGCTTACTGGGCTACGACTGCGCCTTACGGGGCTGCGGCTTCGATGATGTCTATTGCCCGAACGAGGCTCTGCTGTGCTGTCGATTTGCATGATGTGTAGTTGCTGCTGCACCTGAGCTTCCCGCTCACGTCGCATCTCGTCTGCTTCGCGTTGCTTGCGCTCTAGTGCCAGTTGCGCTCGCTGTGCCTTGCTCATAAACACCGGTCGCTCAGGCGCGCTCTTTTGCCTTTTCAGACGCAAGGCTTCTTCCACCGATAGCGGTCCCAGCCTACTGTTATTTCCTGACATCAAACTATAAAAAAAAGTGCTTACTACATAATGGAAAAAAAAACAAAATCAAATAACTTTTTCCCGTAAAATCTAGTAGCTTATGGGGGGAAGAGTTTATTTTGTTATGCACAACCAGTATTAGCTTTTTTATTACTCGACAGTGACGGACTTGGCAAGGTTGCGGGGGAAGTCGACGTCAACGCCATTGAGAGTGGCCATGTGGTACGAGAGCAGCTGCAAGGGGATGATGGTCAGAATGCCCTGCAGACAGTCAACGGTCTGCGGAATGCGGATAGTTCTGTTAACAGCATCGTCAATGTTCGAGTCGCCCGAGTTGCAGATAATGATGGGCTTGCCCTTGCGAGCCTGCACCTGCTGCAGGGCGCTCTGCACCTTGGGATAGTACGCGTCCTGCGTCATAATGATAACAATTGGGATGTTCTCGTCGATCAGCGCCAACGGGCCGTGCTTCAGCTCGCCAGCCATAATGCCCTCGCAGTGGATATACGACAGCTCCTTGATCTTGAGCGCACCTTCCAGGCAAGTGGCGCTCTGGAAGCCACGGCTCAGCACCAGCATGCTCTTCTCCTGGTACAGGCTCTTGGATAGCTCCTTGATGCTCTCGTCGCTCTCCAGCACCTGCTTGACCAGGTTGGGAAGCTCACGCAGCCCGTTGATGATCTCGCGGCGGCGGTCTGTCATGGAAATGCGGTCTTCGCCCAACTGCAGCGCCATCATGACCAGCGCCAGGTACTGCGACGTGTATGCCTTGGTGCTGGCAACGCCGATCTCGGGACCGGCATTGATGTGCACACCGCAGTGGGTCTCGCGCGAAATCGACGAACCCACCGTGTTGGTGATACCCACGCACAGCGCGCCGCGCTCCAGGCAGTAGCGCAGAGCCAGGATGGTGTCGGCAGTTTCGCCAGACTGCGAAACAAACACGCAGACGTCGTCGCGGAAAATAGGCGACTTGCGGTCCAGGAACTCGGAGGACAGCTCCACAGCAACCGGAATCTCTGTCAGCTCTTCAAAGATGGCGCGGGTGGCCAGGCAGCTGTTGTAGCTGGTGCCGCAGGCAGTGAACACAATGCGGCGGCACCGGCGGATGGACGCCAGGTAGTTGCGCAGACCGCCCAGCACGACCGAGTGCTTGTTGAAGTCCACGCGACCGCGGATGGTATTGACAACGGACTCGGGCTGCTCGTAGATCTCCTTAAGCATAAAGTGCGGGAAGTTGCCCTTCATGATCGCGGCCAGCTCCATCTCCAGCGTCTTGATCGAGCGGATCGACGACAGCCCGTCGTCGCGCCGCAGGCGGTAGATGTGCAGGTCGCCGGCGCCGTTGATGTGCGCCATGTCGTCGTCCTCCAGGTAGAGCACGCGCCGGGTGTGTTCGATGATGGCCGACGGGTCCGATGCCAAAAAGTACTCCAGGGGCTGGCTCGACCCGTCAGCGCGGGTGAAGGTCCGGGACTGAGCGCGCTTCGCATATGCGGGCGCCTTCTCCTCGTTGATCGAGGAGGCAGCAACGCTGTTGGTCACTTCCTCCACGTCGACAAAGTCCACGGCCAGGTTCTCTGACGTCTTGATGCCGATCAGCAGCGGAGAGCCGCGCCGGGCAGCAATGATCTCGCCCGGGTAGTGCACGCTCTTGAACAGGAACGCAAAGGCGCCCTCGAGCTCCTTGATCACGGCCTTTGCCAGGTCCTGGAAGCTGATGTGCTGGCCGCGCTGCGAGTCATACACGTACTTTAGCAGCTTGGCCACCACCTCCGTGTCGGTTTCGGTCTCGAAGGAGTAGCCCTTGTTGGTCAGCAGCGTGCGCAGCTCCTTGTAGTTGGTGATGATGCCGTTGTGCACAATCGTAAACTCGTTGGACTCGTTGGACCGGTGCGGATGCGCGTTGACAGGAGCAGGCTTTCCGTGAGTGGCCCAGCGGGTGTGCGAGATCGACGTCTGGGTGGTGTAGGTTTTGCTCCAGTCCAGCTCGGACTCGTCTACCAGCGCACGCAGCGCCGACACCTTGCCCACCTGCTTTACAATCACCGTCTCGTTCTCGGCGTCGCCGTCGATGGCGATACCTGCAGAGTCGTAGCCACGGTACTCGAGCCGCGCCAGCCCGTTGAGCAGAGTGTCGGCAATGTAGCGACGGTCCTTCTCAACAAAGTATGACAGGTACGCAAAGATTCCACACATGGCTCAAATAGCAGATGAAAATATAGAAAAAATCGTGTCTACAAGAAGAGTTTTTAGTCGGTGACCTAGAGAATCAAGAAAGGAGAATATGCAAGAGGGGAGGAATCAGGCATTTATAGTAGCTGCCTCCGCATATATGCGCGCATGGCACGAGGGCGATAAGAAGCCGTGCTATTGCTTGGAGAACGGGAGAAGGAAGGGCCATTGTGGCACTGGCAATTACGCCATTTGGGCCGACAGTCTTCTCACAGAAATAATGTCGCACGGATCCCATTTCTGCTGAGAAATATTGAGATGAAAGCCACGTGTAGCTTCCCAAAGAAGGGGGTTTGTTCCTGAGTATAGCGTGCAACCCAATAAAAAAGGCGGTGGTGTAGTATGCTTTTTACCTTTAAACTTGAATAAAACACACTCAAAGTATGCAGCAGAGGAGAAAAACAAAATGTGAGAGAGAAAATGCTGTTAGGGCTGCTTTTGCCTCCACTGTGGAGCCTCCCTTTTAATAGGGCTTCGTCCAAACCGTTTACATGCCCGCTTTCGCGTGTGACTCGGAAAATGCGTAAATATTCACACACAAAAACGCCTCGTCTTTATGTGGAAGACACGGTGATTGGCTGCGATGTTCCGTCTTTTGGAAGAGTCGTGCGACAAGAAAAAAATGTATTTTTAGACAGAACCAAAAATAGAGAAAACTCAGGTCTCTTTCTGCTGCATTTCAGCCTGAATGCGCTCCAGCAGCTTCGCTGTTGCCGTGCCATTGGTGAACCGCACCCGCACTGACCGGGGAACGCCAATTTTTCTGCCGGCGCCCCTGGCCAGTTCCTGGTTGATGATGGCGCCGAGATAGGCCGACGATTCCTCGATAATCCGACGGATCTCATGCTATAATTATCGAGAATGCACAAGCAGTATCACCCACCGTTGGCCAAGTGTTTTAGTTATTGCAAAGTAGAGTGGAGTCTAAATATAGCTTACCGGTCTGCTTCCGTCCGTCTGCTTGCCGCGCGACGTCACCTTGTAGCAGCAAGTGACGGATTTCAAGTTGAACGATACCAGAACCTATCCAATATCTGAATTAGCATTGCGATTCACAAAAACAATTACGTCATAATACGTGCATCAGTTATTTCCCAGTACTGCAGCGACAGCTGGCGCACCGGCAAGTTCCCAGACGACAGGTGTTTCTCCAGAATCCGCAGAACCTGGCTGCGCAGCATTTCCATTTTCTTCTTCTGCAATTCCTCGTCAGTGACCATTTTGCGCGGACCAACCTGCACAAGCTCGTCGGTTTGCGGCGTGCCGTTGAGCTGCCGGTCCATCCGGTTCACTTCGCGCTTGCGCATTCGGCCGGTAAAGAACTTTTGGAATTTGCCAGGTATATCAAAGTGATCCAAGACAAACTGGTTTTGCCAGAGATCCCTTTTGACCTCTTTGAGCTTGCCCCTGGTATCGCGAGTGTCGATGATTTTCTTGGAATGCGCTTTGCAAGCAACGCAGCTGCTGTGTATCTGCCGATACATCTGTGCGGCTGTTCGGCTACTGCTTGGTGAGATTCTGTACATGATTACTGGCAAAATCCCATATGGGCTATCCCTGATTAAACCATATGAGTGAGTGTTGATTTTCTGATTGTTTGTGGGTTTGGGAATTGTGATCAAGAGAATGCACTTTCTCTCTTGTTTATTTGCATTTGTACTAAAAAAAAAAAAATGTCGCTGGTTTTGTCAGGCCAGGGCGAAAAGACCTCGCCGCTGTTGCGGGCTGCTCGCAAATACAGTGCCTACTTGAGCTATCCGCTAGCCATATGCGGGCTTCTCTGGCTGCTGGCACTTCCATCAAGTCACTTTTGGCGTCGCGTGTATTTTTCTGAGAATGCCATGTTGCCTGGCCAAGTGCAAACCAGCTTTGGCGCTCCTAGCCACCTGGACGCGATGAAGCAGCTGGACACCGCACTACAGGCCGCTGATCGGGCTCAAGGGCTAGAATCGGTGTTTGCAGATATGGGCTTGGACACTGAAATTCAGCACTTTGGCTACGACAAAATTCCGCGGGTGGAAAATGCTACGGGAACTAATGTGCACGGGATATTGAAGGCAAGACGCAGCGATTCGGTTGAGGCACTGGTTATTGCTGCGTCGTGGACCACTGCAGACAACGATAGTAATGTCAACGGAGTGCGGCTGCTGGCAGGGCTAGCCAAGTATGCGAGCGAGCAGACGTTCTGGGCGCGAGATATCATATTTGTGGTTACTGATTCCGGCGAAATAGGCATTGAAGCGTGGCTACGGGCATACCAGGGACTAAGCACCAATGCGCCGCTGTTTGTGCGCAGCGGCATTATTCAGGCGGCTCTCAGCATAGAGCTACCACCAGCCAAGATGTATTCTGGTCTCGGAGTGCATTTTGAGGGTAAAGGAGGGCAGCTAGCTAATTTGGACTATGTAAATATGGTCCAGTACGTGTCGCGGCTAGAGCGGATGCCGGCATATCTCCATGGAGTACCCGACGTATCTCGTAAATCCTCGTGGTGGACAAAGTACCGGGCAGCAACTCAAATGCTTTTGCGTCAAGTGCGGACTCAGGCGTTTGGCTCCTCGACTGGCATACATGCGCCGTTTTTGCGGTACCGGATTGACGCCATAACTCTGGCGGGCATTCCTCGGGCAAACGATCCGGTATCCGCGCTATTCAAAAGCCAGAACGTGTTTGCTGATACTGATGTACCTGAACTTCCCTCTGCACAGCAAATAGGCCGTACCATCGAAGCCACCATGCGCAGCTTAAACAACCTGCTGGAGCGCTTTCACCAGTCGTTTTTCTTCTACATGCTGCCTGCCAACCAGCGGTATCTGTCTATTGGCGACTACGTGCCGGCAGCTGCGCTAATGATTGCCAGCTTGTTGGTACAAGCCATGCATTTGTGGTGGATGCAAGGGCCCAAAGAACTACGCTCCGACAACCCCCAGACCCGGATCACTCGTATCAACGCCTACTACCAACTTTTACGCTCCACATTGCCCAGCTCTATAAGGATAATCCTACGAGTGCACTGTTTTGGACTGGTTCTTTTGTTGGTTCCTCGGATCTTTGCATCATCTGTACTTTCAGATACCACCACCACCGCATACCTGTTCACAATGGCTCTGGCCTCCATTTCGATGGTTCTGCATACTGCTGATACGTACTGGTCGCATGCTTCCAAAGTTGAATGGCGGCAGCTAAAGGCCTTGGTCGACATGTATGTTGCCGTGATCATTGCTTGTTTATCGGTTATGAACTTTAGCTTGGCTATCGCATTATTTGTTGTTGCTGGGCTACCCTTGGTGCTTACTCGTGCTTGGAAAATACAATCTCGCTATCAGAGAGCTCTGGGAATTCTTTTGCTGCTATTTGCATCGCCTGTAAGCACCATGACGTTGGGTCGTAATGTGGTTCTGGGCTTGCATCCGCTGGACTTTACTTCCAGTCCCTTCCGGATGTTCCTGACTGACTTTTATCATTTTGGCTCTCTGGTCTATCCTCTGGTGTGTTTGGTATATTGGCCAGTCAACCTTTTGAGCATGATTATAGTTTTAGTGCCTGAAGCAAATACATCCAACTAAATAGCATTTAAAGGCAAATTTGTTAAGGTCCCAAGAGTACTAATAAAATTACAACTCCTATTTGTGAACTCTAAGCGGATGTGCCTCGGTGTTAAACACATACTTGTCCAGAGGCAACATATCCACTGGAGCAAAAATCAAATACAGGTACTTTAAAGTTTCAGCCAAAAAGAACGACTCCATCGAATCTTCATAGTTATCCCCACCGGTCTTTCGCACATCCAAAATGGCCGCATATCCGCCGGTCTCGACACGAGCATACTTTTCGATAGCCTCGAATATCTGCCACGACCATTCCTGGTACTTCCTGTTGCCAGTAACCCGATACAAAATAAACAGACTTTCCAGAGTCTCTGGCCGCAAAATATACCTGGAATCGCTGAACTCTATGCCCCACCGATTGCTCCCGTTGTCCATGAAGTAAACCCGCTCGGGTCCCAGTTTGGTTTCTGTCATATTGTATGTGATAAAGCAGGTTTCTGCCAGCTTCTCGGCAGTAACCAGGTCTTGTGGCCGGTCCAACACTTGAGCTCCCAAGGCAAGCAGCCCAGGATAAAAGCACGCCAAATGCTCCTGCTCACGTATCAAACGTCCATCCTTGGACATCCGGCCTATAAAAGTCAGCCCGCTCGATGTCTGACCTACTAGCCGTTCGTGTATAAAGTCCACTGCCGTTTCGTATCTTTTACGGTACTTTGGGTCCTTTTCCAGCACATATTGCTTCAGCAAATACTCATAGAAGCTATCTGCTGCCGCACCAACCGAATAGTCTGATTCAAAGTACTGACCGGTAAGCACACTGATGTCCATTGGATACAGGCCTTGATGATTACGCTTACCAGCCTCCAGAACATCGCTTACGCGTTCAGCCATCTTCCAGTATTTCCGGTTGTTGGTCAGCTTGGCCAGCTTCTTATATTCCAACTGCATGGTTCCGGCCTCTGCCAGACATATGCGGTAAGGACCACGGATAGTCTTTGCGCCCAAGTCTATCGATGCGTAGGGTAGGCCTGTGGGCGTGTCGAATGCCCGTGCCAGCGACTGCCCTACCTCCTCGGCTTTGGCCAGCAGCAGTGGATCTGGGTCCAGCTCATATGCGCCCAACAGCCCGCCTAAAGCCCGAATTATCATTTCAAACACTCTAACGTCATAGTAATCCAAAGACTTTGTGAAATCTATATGGCGTACAAACTGCTTGGCTTCCTGGTACTCCTTGTCCATGTCCATCAGCTTCAGAGTGTCTAGAGCGTCGAGGAGCGAGATGGACCAGTTGCCCCAGCGCAAGTTTGAAGATTGGGTCAAGGGCTGTAGCTCGTCTTTGCCAAAAGCATATGTGCGGTAGCCGCTCCAAGCATGTTGCATGGCTTGTCGGACAGCCAACTGTCGCTGGTTATTCACCGAAGGTGCTTTGTAAACGGAAGGCTGTTCCAAAGTACCATATATGTTTAGCAAGTATAGGCCACCCAGCAGTACGCATAGCAAGTAGAACAGTCCACGCAATGAAATTCTATGCAAAAACATTTAAAAGAAAAAATGTATTATCCTTTATAACCAGAAAAAAAAATTCTAGAGCTTTTCATACGCATTGGGAGATACAATGGGAGCGATGGCGTGGAAATGGTTTAGCCAAATAGACCATTGTAGCTTGCCCAGCATCTGATCGCGTAGCTCAGCCATTGATTTGCGCTCGGTTGCATTTGAAGCCTGCAACGGGGCCTTTTCCAGCCAGTCCAGCGAGCCCTTCAAGGCGCGCGCATACTGGTGCTTGGCAATAAACAGCGGTAGCGTAGCAATAAGGTAGGCGGCGCTGGTAGTGGAATCAGTCCACTGGCGCATCTCTGCGGCCGCCTTCTCGTAATCGCGCAAATACGCAGTCACATCAGTGCTGGAATCGACATGCACAAATTCTGCACTGTCTTCCGACGCAGTGGTTGAGCACGACGTAAGCGACGTTAGTGCTGCCAGCGCACGGCAGCGGCTCTGCAGAGCTGCCCGCATGTGCGAACGTGCTTGCTCGGCACGCTTCTTCTCGCGCTTCTCCTCGTCGGACTCTGCGGATTCGTACAGCCGGGCTGTCAGAGCCAATGGCCGCACCAGCTCACTCAGCTCACTTGCAACTTCCAAGATGCGCTGAGCACGGTCATCGGCCAAATGCGCAGCTTCTGTCCAGGGCAGCGATGAGGGCGCATCGTCCAAAGCCTTCAGATGCGCTGCCAATGCCTCGGCACGCTGCTCGTCATCTGAGCTGCTTGATGTTAGCTCAGAAACCAAAGCGTCACGTACACTGTCCTCCTTGACCTTGCTCACCCAGCTCAAGCGCACCCGACGCAGCTCCTTTTCCAGCTCACGCTGCTCCCGAGCTGCTGGCGATTCATCCTGGTCTTCTTGTGCCAATGGCTTCTCTGCTGCTGTTTCATTGGCGACTTTGGTCTTGGCAGGTACAATCATTTCTATTCCCAGCTTGGCCGTAACGTTGTTCAGCGTAAGCGAGCCTCGCAATATATCGCCAGGAGCAACCTCGCCAGGCATCTTCTTGCACAGATTAAAGAACAGCGCTGCACGCCCGCCCTTGGGCAAAAATCCACCACGATATGTGCTGCTACCAACGGTATCGGTAAATACCGATGCCAGGCTGTACTCTATAGGCAGGGTAATTGAGGATGCCAGCGTAAACTCTACCAACAGCGGAGCGTCTTTAAGCGCTTCCAGATCCTTGGCACTGCGATGACGAATATGCGCGCGTATCAGATACTCGCCTTGCCGCGGCAATGACAGTAAGCTCGTGTAGTTGATCTGCGTGGCCACCCGCCGCTTGTTAGCGTCAAACACGCTAAAGGCAAAGTTATCAGCCCATGATTCGTAAATCTGCGTATCAACTGCAGGCATAAAGAAGCGCACAGATGTCTTATCCTTGCTGATTTCCAGCTTGTATTCCAGTTCCAAGCACTGGATAGCCGTGCCGGTCAGCAAGTGAGTATCGCGCTCGGAGGTTAGAGGGAAGATGGTTGCCTTGTTTGGCCGCAATGGACGTTGGAACTGATCCAAAGTCGCTGATGGCTTTATAGAATACTCGGGCCGCACCAATGACGTGATCTCGGCGCGAGCTACCAAGTGGTTGCCATTCAGGACCAGTGCCGGCTCCAGCATCCCTGAGTCTGCAAACGCACCACCACCGCTTGAAACTGGCACCAGCCCATTGAACTTTACAGTTACCTTGACGTCGTGCATATCAACCTGGTTCCAAAACTGTGCCAAGCACACTTCCAGAGTTACCCCGCCAGTCACTGGCATCATCGACCGGTGTCTCTGCGGTGTAGTGCTTCCACCCGAGCCAAACGTCTTGTGCCCAATGCTCACGCGTTGCAAGAGCCAGTGCTTGCGGAACCGCGACTCGGGAGCCAGCTGCAGACAGTGCAGGTATATTATAGATGGAGCCACTGCCTGTGACACCGAGTTGTCAGCCTCCATCGTGATCTCAGCACGAGTAGCTCCTACCGGCACGCCGATAAAGTGCCGCGCAATGTCTGCCGGCCGGAACCGGATAGTGCCCAGCTCAACGGTTGCCGAGTCATCGACTTTCAGCGGCTTGGTAACAGTGATGGGCACGCTGAATATGGGTCCACGGTCCACGCAGTCAGAGTCGTACGCATCAATGGTCGCTGTATGCAGCCGTCCAGCTTCCAGCTGAGTAGGATCCACACGGGCTGTAAACGTGTTGCCAATGCTGCTTACATAAATGGCATTGGGAACCTGCACCCACGATACCGATGGGACCAGCAACACGCGCTGCTCAAAGTCAAACTTTAGCTTGTTTTCCTGCTGCCCATGCTCACCCTGCGGGTCCTTCTCTGCCTGTGCTTCGGGGCTGGTAGGAAACACTGGTGCAGCCATAATCTTGAAAAACCGCACGTTGGCAGACTCTTCAGGCTCGCGCAAATAGATGCCTCGCGCAATCGACGTGTCATCGATACTGATGGTGTACCGCACGTCTTCAAAGGTGCGCTTTACGTACTTTTTCATAAACTGCCATGCATCGTCGGTCTGCACCAGCCCGGCACCATGCAGCTCGCCAATGGCCTTTCCGGTGCGCTCAATGGCATTGCGGACACGGAATGGACTGATGCGCTCGCCGCCAATTTCCTGCTTCCATGCAGATATCAGCAAAGCCACGATCCCGCACAGATTTGGCGAGCTCATGCTGGTGCCATTGGCCAGATGCAGCCGTTCGCGCGTGTATGCTGGGAAGCTGGTGATGGCACTACCAGGAGCGTAAATGTTTACGCCACTGTCGCCGTCGGGAGTCGGTCCGCGCGAGCTCCACGTAAACACCGCATCGTTGACCTCCTTGTACATACCGTACTCGGCCTGCATCTGCTCCAAGCACACGTATGCGCCAACGCCAATCACATCGTCGGTTGTGCCTCCCGGAGAGCCAACAGTTGACAGCGCCGGGCCCTCATTTCCTGCCGACGACACAAATACACAGCGGTGCCGCTGCACCACCTCACGGCTGACTGCCTGAATCCACTGGCCGCGATTAGATGTGGCTGACGGCTCGCCATAGCTCATGTTGGCGACATCAGCACCATACTCGACAATGGCATTGACAGCACGAGTCAGGCCAACGCCGGTCTCCATCGATCCTACGCGATGATCACCAATCATCAGCGACAGCACCTGCGCTCCGGGAGCCACGCCACTGTTTTCGGGCTCGTCGGGGTGGTACGCAGCCAAGATACCCGCCACGTGGGTTGCATGTGTTCCCGCACAAGTCACAATACTTAGCGTGCGGCCTTGGTCGTAAAAGTTGAGCGTGTAGTAAAACAACTGCTTACGGCACAGCAGGCCCACGTCACCCGTGCTCTTGTACGCCCCCAATGCTGCTGCATGCGAGAGCTCGCCGCTTTCGTCTACGTCGATTGCTGCACGCCACTGCGTTCCGTCATGAAACACTACGCAGTCCAAAATGGGACCCTCGTCCTTGTACATTTCCGACAGTTTCTTGAGTGACTCGACGCGTGCCTTGGCCTCGGGGTCGTCCTTGTCGCTGTCCTCCATGTCTGCCAGCTGCTGAGCCTTGCGCTCAAATTGCTCCGTGCGATCCCGCTTCACATTTGCACGCACATCGCCCGGCAGCAGGTCGTATAGCAGCTTCATGCCCAGGTACCAATTGCCGGTCGGGTTTTCCCACTCTGGGTTAAGCCGCAGCAACCGCCCGCTGCCTCCACGCAGCTCTAAATTGGGCGAGGTTTTAGCGTCGCTTAGCGCTACGTCACCTGCCCCCGTGCAGTCAATAAAGTCCAGCATCTTGCGCTTGCCGTCGCTGGTTACTTGTAGGCCCTTGGCTCCCGGGTCGATTCCCGTGTCTAGCACCGCTGCTACCGTTCCACGTCCATCGTACTTGGGGTACTTGCGCACAAACTCTGCTGCTTGCGTGTCTGCTCGCGGCAACAGTCCATGCGTTGGAAACTCGGTACGAGGCGTTGTTCTAGCAGCTGAGTCCATATATAACTTGTTGAATTTGAAATAAACCTATATAAAATAGAGAATAAAAGAAAAAGAAAAGAAAGCCTGCTTAAATCCCTTTAAACCCCCGGCAAAGAAAGACACTTTTTGTATGCTGCAAAATATCGCGCTTGCCACATTCGCAGTTTAATTCTCGTGTATGCTGTCCTATTTTTTTCTCAGCAGATCATAAGGTTTTCATTCTTTCCTGCGAAAAATGGATAACCTCATTCAGCACATGACCTCTGTTTCTATAAACAGGAAGAGTTGAGACAGCCTATGCCTCGTATATTTCGTCAGAGGTATTAAAAAAAAAGAAACCTTAATCTACAAGAAACAAAGTCAAAAAGCCTTCAGCACGCAACGCCAACCGGCGTCTTTCTTTCATCTTGGACGAACAACGACTCTTCATCCAGCGCAGCTCTGACCTGTGACATCAGCGCTTTGAGTTTCTGTGGCTACATCCTAAACTAATTAGCTTCTGATCACCATCGCAGCACGCACACTCTCAAAAAACCAGATTTTAAGAAAAAAGTTATGCAACTTACATCTTTACTTGGTGGAAGTCCCCCGCTTTGGATTGCGCCAATACCAAGGTGTCCTGTATGCTACTTGTACAGAGAATTAGAAAAAAGAGCAGCTTTCTAGAAAAAAAGATTACTCCCTAGCTTACCACAAAGTTGCTTGGTGCACCAATCATTGCCTTGGTTACTCCTCGACGGCCGTTACGCGTTCCCTTATAGCCTCCTGCCTCTCCAAAACACGACGTAAACAGACCCATACTCGCTTATGTGAGGTTCGTTAATGGAATATAGAAAAATACAGATATCCAATCTTCCGCTTACTAGAAAGAAACTAAAAAAAAAAGACAGAAAGAATGCAAAGGAGAAAAACAAACGGAGAGGGAAGTGAAAATGTCAGAAACTGAGAAAAAGGGAGGGAAAGATATTGAAAACACTAGATATTGGTCTGTACTTTTTAACGCCTCTCCTTTTTTCCCTGAACAAGGGCTGAGAAAAATGCTGCTCTAGGCCTCATATTATATTATCTGTTTTAGGCATGCCAGGTTGAAGCCATGTGTGTCTAGAATTAGTCCTTTTCGAATAAATACAGAAGCCGCCACCCTCCACATTGCATTCTGTAGATACAATGCAACCTCATAATCAAAATGCGGCGCCGGTTTTTGTTGTGCAATACAAAAAGGATCCTCGCTGTCCTCATATGTAAGCAAACAAAATACTGCGCTGGCTCTTTTCAATCTGCATCGGTATTTTTGACGAACATATGCAGGACAGGGTCATTCTCCTCCCCTTACAGCTTGTACTGGCTATAAAGTCTGTATTTCCTATATTGTTCGTAGGCAGCATTGCATTACAGACAATGGCTCCAAGGTAGAGTGCTGATCCCGGGTGCTTATATTATTACATAAATGAAGACCTGGACCATCGCTGCCATTGGCAAAAAAAGTTGCCCAATAGAGCTAAGAGAGTTTACGTCAGATTTTAACTTTGGGCAACCCCTTAGAAACTAAGGGACTACCTCCTGCTAGATTTGAACCATAGACCTTGTGGTATCAGGTCAAACACCTAATAGTATTTCCCACGCTTTACCTCGTGTTAAGAATTAGTGCCGACCGATAGCAAAATATATGTAAACAAGTTGATCAGTCCACAATTAAATTAGCAAATATACTGTAGTGAATGCTTAGCTTATACTGACACTCACTAACAGAAACCAGAATCATATATAAGCTGTCATATTGTTATAAAAATCCCAACGTATTGTGAAACGAGGCTTAAAAGTACAGATGTTTGATAAAACTTCACAGCTTGGCTAACTGAGCCCTCTGAGTTGCCTGTGCAGTGGCAGCAGCTGCTGCTGCTGACAGAAATATTTAAACTAGCAGTCTTCAGGAGTCATTGTTACATAGTTTTCAATAACATAGCTTGTGATTGCTATATCGTTTTAGCTACTGAATATCTCAGAGCCACACCTCTTCACTTTATTCCATAAACACACTATATCCAGTAAGGTTGACCAATTATTGTATTGTTGCAAATATCTGGAGGGTGCTGGATATGTAAAACTAATTAATAGACATTTTTTTTTAGAAAAGAGCTCTCTAAAGCATTGAAACCTAATTATTTAAAGGCTAATGCTAATGCTTGATGCATTAAAAAAATGGGGCTCTCAACCATATGACTTGAGGTATTCTAATCGATAATTACCATATTAACCAATTGCTCCTGGAGGCTAGCAGTCCCCAGGCGTAGCCAGGCGGGATAATGGACCTGCAGTACTACCTCGTAACACCCAGAAGATGATAATCGATGGCTTACTGGTATTGCCCTTTCTCGAATGGGACGGGCACACCAAAGCAAATGCATCACCAACTGCAAGGGACTTTAGTACTCTGTTCGGAATAGCATCAAGGTTGCTTCTTCATGTTCTATGGATGTACACATTCCAGGTTCCTCCAAATGCGCCCTTCAGTCGAACTCAAGCTGCTGCCAAAAACCACAGCTCAATGCTGCTGAGTCAGGCGCATGAGTACATTGACAGCATTGGCAACAACAGCAGCAACAAAAAATAAAAAATAAAAAAAAGGTAAAAGTGCCTATTGTCAGAATTGAACTGACGACCTTCTGTTTACGAGACAGACGCTCTGCCCCTGAGCTAAACAGGCGCAAACCTGATCTTAACTTTAATAATGGTTGCAAAAAACTTTTAGTGGCTATATTTAAGCTTTGGCTAGTTTGTAATTGGCAAATTTAGCCCCCCCCACGACACTGCTTTTGAATGATGTGTGCATTTTGGCTCAAGCTGATCATCGTGCTTGAAACACAGAAAACCAACCGCTACTGTGTTTTAAAGTAGTGTGTTTATATTGTCTGTACATAAATTAACGCCGAATACTAATAAAAAAAAGCTAACAGAAAGGAATGCTTACAGCTGCATTTTTCTCTATCTCCAATTATACCCCCCTATAACCACAGTTTGTAGAATTTACAAAAATATAGTATTCCAGCCCTTGCTCACAGCAAATATTAGAGAGAAGATATACCTCCTCGCAAGTACAAATGCATGCATTGCTTTACAGAATCAGCTCTCATTCCGATACCCTAAACTTTCAACTGCACCAATAATGCTCTATTTGTCATGTTCTACTCCATATAATCCCAGGACACTGCTCACTGGGCAGTTCTTGATGAGCAATGCTTGTTAATAGAGATCCAATTCAATCATTAGAGTGTTTGCAATGTAACATGTACATTTTCTGTCTAATTCAAGCAATTGGATTTAGCGCAGTTGAGTTGTGTTAAGAGATGTCATACACACCCAATATAGTGGGTGTTATAAAAAAATGTTTTTCAAAAGCCAAAAGTTACTTCTCCCCTTCGGGAACCAGCTATATTTTCCCCATAGATTCATGCCAAGCTTTGCTGGCTCTGATAAGTGGCATGATATGAGCAGGGTTTATACCTGGCTCTCAATCATACAACATTGGTGCAGTTGAAAGGTTAGAGTATCGGGATGAGAGCTGATTCTGTAAAGCAATGCATGCATTTGTACTTGCGAGGAGGTATATCTTCTCTCTAATATTTGCTGTGAGCAAGGGCTGGAATACTATATTTTTGTAAATTCTACAAACTGTGGTTATAGGGGGGTATAATTGGAGATAGAGAAAAATGCAGCTGTAAGCATTCCTTTCTGTTAGCTTTTTTTTATTAGTATTCGGCGTTAATTTATGTACAGACAATATAAACACACTACTTTAAAACACAGTAGCGGTTGGTTTTCTGTGTTTCAAGCACGATGATCAGCTTGAGCCAAAATGCACACATCATTCAAAAGCAGTGTCGTGGGGGGGGCTAAATTTGCCAATTACAAACTAGCCAAAGCTTAAATATAGCCACTAAAAGTTTTTTGCAACCATTATTAAAGTTAAGATCAGGTTTGCGCCTGTTTAGCTCAGGGGCAGAGCGTCTGTCTCGTAAACAGAAGGTCGTCAGTTCAATTCTGACAATAGGCACTTTTACCTTTTTTTTTTATTTTTTATTTTTTGTTGCTGCTGCCGGCAGAGACGGATTCACAGGTCGGTTTTCTTATTTGGAGAAAGCTCTGCACGGGCGGTTTGGTGGCCATCGGGCATGTTTGTAAAGCTGCATACACCCAGAATCAGCGCTCTATCTTGGAGAGCTGTAGAATCCACAAGCTGTGCTTACATGTTGGAACTTTTATATTAGGAAAAACCAGGGAAGAAAAGTGAGAAAATAAAAGTGAGAAAAGCAAAGGGAATCCAATCCATTATTTTTAAAGTATACTAGCTTCTCAAGCTATAGTGCATTTGGCAGAGATGCATATGGGCAGTTTTGCCATTCACCAAACTTGTCAGTTTGATAACTTCCCATCGTGTGGCGCAGGACACCGCAGTGTGTGACAGACATTGCTTAGAATAGCTCGCAGCAGCCGGTTACTTGTGGCCGGGACAATATCTGGGCATGAAATGACATGAAGATGTACTTCTGCATGATCGGACAGCGACTTTTTAAACAGCTCAAGGAGCTCATTAGTTGCATATTCTGTTTGACCATGGGATAGGTGGCTGCCGTTAATGTTGAAATTCCCGGCGACTACCAAGTGTCCAGCATCAACCCACCAGATAACGCTCGGATATCAGCAGCCTCCTGGGAGAATCCAGCGGTATTTGATGATCAGCATATCATATAGGAAGGTTGAGAGCCATTTCTCTCAACGATATATTAATGTATCAAGCATCACTATTTCCTTATAAATAGTTGTTTTTACGCTCTTAAGAGTATATTCGCTAATACGTTTCTCTTTCCTCTTAAAATATTCTCTATATTTTATCATATGTCAGTTGTGGGTATTAAACATCATTTTAGTAGTTTTATACATCTGGTGCTTTCAAGATAGCACAGCATCATAAACACTGCAACCGAGGAAGCCAAGGTACAATGAAACACAGGCGCATGATGATGCGACGCGTGGACGCAAATCGAGATTATGTCCAAGTCGTCCAGTGTAACAAATGTTGCCCGTTGGCAACTGACACCTTCAGTAAAAGCCGCCCGGTCCAGCGTTTTGCTCACAATTAAAATCGTGTCATAATTAAGCCCATCCAGGTCTTCGTTGCTGGTCGGCACACCTGCAAAAATGCCAAACCGACCATTGATTTTGTCAGTCAGCGCTTGCGCTGGGTGGATGCCGGAGCTATACTCCTACATGAAGGCGACGTCAATCTCGTTCACCTCCCCAGTTTCGCGCAGTAAGCGCTGGAGAGCTAGTATTTTTGCTCATTTAGGGTGTGTAAAAACACTGGCACTGCAGCGCATATTGCGCAGAACAGGCGAGGTGGGCAATGTTAATGTCATTTTCATACAGGAGTATAGCTCTAGCAATCCACCTGGTGCAAGCATTGTCTGACCCAACTGAAGGCCAGTTTAACATCTTTGCAGGGGCGCCGACCAGTGATAAAGGTCAGGACGAACTTAACTACAACACAGTTTTAACTGTGAGCAAGGTGCTGGGCCAGGCCGCATTGTCCAATGCTTCCATATATCAGTCATAGCCTATTGGCATTGCGGGCCAGCATAGCTTGTATTCAGGAATAAAGAGCCGTCTATTTAGCTATACATGTCATAGTGTGATAAGAATGCAACGTTATAGATATCAATTTCAAGCAAATGAAATAAGTGATTTTGTTATATCCACTGCTTTTTAGTACACTTGAATTCTTCATTAGTTTTCCAGATCTTCAACTTAAACACTAAAATAAATTTACTCCAAGTGCATTTGAGTGTACATGTCGTTAAGCTTGTCCTGGTTGCGATCACGGATATCCGAGCGCTTGAGCTTCTGCGCTGGAGTAAGCAGATCGTTTTCAGGCGACCACAGCTCAGCATCGATTCGGATAGCAGCCAAAGTCTCCTGCTTGCTCAACTTATTCTGCTTCGCAACATGCTGCAAGTCAGCCAGCACAGCATGGATGAACTCCTTGTTAGTAGCGATTTCCGATGGGTTGTTGTAGTGGATGCCGGCATTATCGGCCATTTGAGCAATCTGGTTTTCGTCAATGTTGACAATTGCACAGGGCTGCGACATCCGCGAGTCAGCAAACACACAGATGTTGTGGATATATAGCGAGTTCTTGTATGTGGACTCGAGAGCTTCCAGGGCAATGTACTCGCCGGTGACCAGCTTGATGAGGTTCTTCTTGCGGTCAATGATGGTGAGCTGGCCCTGGTCGGTCCACTGGCCAATGTCGCCGGTCTTGAGCCAGCCATCATCGGTGATGGTCTCGCGCGTAAGCTCATCGTTGTCCAAATAGCCCTTGAATACCGAGGGGCCGCGGACCCAGATCTCGCCCTTGCCGTCCTTGGCAAAGTACTTGGCCTCTGGAACATCAACCAGCTTCATCTCCACCGAGGGGCACGGCGCGCCCACGTTGTTGAACGTAGGATCATCCGGCAGCTGCACCGACAGCAGGCCCGACGCCTCGGTCATGCCAAAGCCCTGGATCATAGGACACAGCGCAGCATTCATCAGCTTCTGCACATTGCGGTTGATTGGAGCACCGCCGGTAATGACAAACTTGAGGCGGCCGCCAGTGGCATCGCGGGTCTTCTTAAACACAATGCTGTCCATAAAGTTGTGCGGCAAGCCATGAGAACGCAGGGCGTTTTTGATCTCAACAGCATTATAAAACAGCATGCGTACCAGTCGGCTGCTCTTGTTGACTTGCTTGAGCATGCCAGCTCGGATAGTGTTCCAGACCTGCGGCACACCCATCATCACCATGGGACGCAGCTCCTTGATGTCGCCTTGGCACTCGCGTACGCTCTCGTCTGTTAGTGTACGCGGAGTGCCGTAGCCCACACGGATGCCTGAGTAGATGCAGTACACGTCGACAAAGAAGGCCAGGACATGCGATAGCGGCAAATACGACAGAATGATATCTCGGTTATAGTCGATAAACGGCGCAATAAACTTGTGGATGCCGCCAGCAACCGCCATTACGCCCTGATGGCCAATAAGCACGCCCTTGGGCTTCCCGGTGCTGCCGCTTGTATACATGACCAACGCAATGTCCTCGGCATCCGGAATTTGACGTTCTACCGGGTTGTTTTTGCCCAAGGCACATACCTCGCCAAGCGTATGCACGTCAAACTTGGCCTTGACCTTGTCGATGGCCTCGGCGCAGCCATCCGGCATGCCATATGCATCCTGGTAAAACACAACATGCTTGAGCGTCTCAATTTCATTCATGACGCGGGCAATAATCGGCATCTGGTCGGCTTTCAAAAAGGCCAGCTCGACTTTGGCCTGGTTCATGGCATGCAGTAGGCCGCTTTCGCCCAAAGTATCGTACGCAGTAACCACCTGCATTGACTGCGAAAATGCCCCAAACGCACACAGCTGCCATTCCCGCGACGTGGGTGCGTAGATGAGAACGCGGCCTTTGGGCTCAATGCCCAGGTTGCGGAACCCGGCGCCTAGCTGCGTGGTGGCCTCGACCATGTCGTTGTATGTCATCCACTTGTACTTGCCCAGCTTAAAGTAGCTCCACTTCTTTGTCACAGTTTCCATCTTGCCGTCCACCTTGTGTTGGACCTGCTTGTCCTCGGATACCGTGCCCAAGACATCACGCTTGCCCAAAAGCTCTGCGTCCGGGCGGTTCTGCTGGCCGTGCAGCAGCGCAGCATATATATTGGTAATGTCTGGGTCGGCACGGTCAACAAGCTTGTCGGCGGTGGTGTGGAATCGCCGTACTGGCGTTTCATGCTCGTTGCCGCTGTGCGGAACTGCCTTGGAAAATATAACCGTCATATTAATAAAAGTATGTCACAAAAGGAAAGAAAGATAAAAAAGGATTCTCGGCCCACAATAAAAAAATGGATTAGTCATTGTGTAATTCTTGTCGGTGGTGTTCGGCGCCTCTGAAGTGCGTCAGTATTGTTTTGAAAATGTTTTTGCGTGACTTTGTGGTGCTTCCCACGCTAACGGGTTGGGCGCTGCTGCTGGGAAGCGATGAATCGGCAGGCGTGAGTGACACAAACAGCGCTAGTGGAACCAACCACACGCCAAAGAACATAAACGAGCAGACTTGCTCAAAGGGATACCGCAGGTTCTGCACAAAAAACGCAAACCACAGAAAATGCGTGCTTACTGCCAGCACGCAGCTGCCCACAAACGTCATGCTGCTCAGGTGCACCAGCGGAAATCGTGCCAAGTTCAGCGCATAGATATGGTTGGCTCCTATTGTCAGGGCTATCCGCCATATGCTCAGCCCGTCTAAAAGCGTCAGCACAAGCAGCACGTCCACTGTCCACACCGCGTACCGAATGAGCCGCCGGGTCTGTCTCGGATACTCCTCCACCCACTCTGACACGACGTACAGTCCGCAAGCAACCGAAAACACCACAAACACCACTCCCACCAGCCAGCTTACTCTAGCAAGCTCTCTCAGCACCTGCATTTGTTATAATTTGAAATCAGAAAAAGAGTTATTTTTCGAGCTGAGGAGCTGCAGCAAAAGAAGTAGATAGCTCGTTCCAGCCGGGACCATAAAGGTACACGTTTTTGTACTGTGCGTCTGCCAGCTGGTTGGCTGCTGCTGCTGCTCTTCTGCCGCTCATGCAATGCACCGCTATGCCCGTATCCGAGTCCTTTCTGGGAAGCTTGAACTTGTACTGGGCCTCAAACTGGTCTTCTGGCAGCTTGAGCGCCTCACTGAGCTCCTGCACCGGCACGTTGTATGCGTTCTTGACATGCCCGTTCTTGAACTCGTCCTTGCCGCGTACATCCATAATCACCATCTTCTTGCCCTTGAGGCTACCGGTCTTAGAAATATCCAAGATATCCTGCATCTGTAGTGGATTGGCGCTCGACATTGGTGGTTTCAGGATCCGTAAAAGCACGATAAACGATACTATTAAAATGACAACTATTAAAATGCTTTTCATGCAGAATTTTGATAAATGGGCTGGAGTCTAGGCCTGCTTTTAAGCGAAAAATTAAAAGCGTTCGGCCAATTTCCTCTATGGAAATGATGCCTGGCTTTATTGGATTCCGCTCCCTCCCCCCTTTATCTCTTTTCCCCTGAAATTAATTTCATTTGTTCTTCGAAAATCATCTTTATTTTGTCGGCATACATTCGGAGGCTTATGAGTAAGGGCTGACTAAGCACGGTGCATTTAGCCCTTTTTCTCCAAAAACAATCTAAAAAGTCTTCCCATACTTTCAAAACATCGACAAGTTGTATGCCCACCACCCATTACCAATAAAAATTCATTACCATGCTTTTCAAAAGATCTTTACATACGTCATCCCTCAAACGAACCCTGTGGTCATTTATGGACCACGATGATAGTGTGTACAAATATGCATCCTTATATTCTCAACCAGAGCCACAGTTTCTCAGCAATATCCGGTTTGCTGCACTGAAAAGCAATCAGCAAGAAGCTCAAAAGATGATCTCTCCCTTGCAAGGTGCATTCATGTCCTGTCTAATACAAGCACAAAAGCCCAGATCAATCTTAGAGCTAGGTTGCTACATTGGATATTCAGCTTTGTGGATGGCTTTTGGTCAGCGCAACATTAACGACGCCTACTTGTGGACATGCGAGAAAGATGCTCGTGTAGCTCAAACAGCCATAAACAACATTTCTGCTTCTGGATTCAAGGATAAAGTATCAGTTATAGTCGACTCCGCAGATACCGTGCTATCCGAATGGGATGTCAATAACAAGCTGGATCTTATATTTATGGATGCCAACAAGTCTGCTTATAAGCGTTATTACGATATCATCATGGATAGAGAGCTTTTGCACAGCCATGGACAGATAATTGTTGATAACGTTTTGTTTCATGGCAAAGTTCACCCTCATACATCTCAAACAACACAAGGCAAGTCAGGAATAGCTGCTAAGCTTCATGAGTTTAACAAGCATGTTGCCAGTGATACACGCTCTAGTCAGGTCATTCTGCCTCTTTTTGATGGACTAATGCTTATATCCAAGGCTTAGTTATTTCACAAACCATTCATTAAAATCATTTCTGGTAAAGAGGTTCAAAAAAAAAACACCCAATTTGCACTGCATCTTTTCTTCAATAATGAAATTACTTGAGCGACGTATATAAATAAATTGAAAAAGTACAGCAAACCATTCATCACTTCGTTGCTTTAAAGTTAAGAATTTGTTAAACTAGCTATGCTGACTTTTCGTGATACAGGCGCTTTTGATAAAATGTCTTCTAGTTTACCTTCTGTGCATCGAAAATCAATAAGCAATGCTATATATGCTCAAAAAGTTACAGACAATGGCGCAACATACAAAAATTATTATAATCGCAATAATGACATTAACGTATATTTGTGGGGCAGCTATGTCAAAATAAGCTCGAGAGGGGGCTATTTGATTTATAGCGGAAGTATTTAATGGTAAACCTTTCCATCCTCTCTGACTTTGCAATACAAAGCTGTAAACAGTGTATAAAATAAATATTTATTCAAACAGCTTTTTTGCTATTAAAAACCAGTTAATCATTATCAATAACTATTAGCTCATTATTATTAACCAGCACAAACATTTCATCTTGACCGTATCTACTAAATGTATCCTGTTTATAGTAGGCTTCCTCAATATATTCATATACTTCTATACGTGCGGCATGGTTGCCTAAATTGATGTTTCCATAGTATTTCCACAACGTCTCCTCAGCTAAGTTTCTGCCTAACTTGTAGGGCTCTTTATACAGACTGGTTAGCTCATCACCCATTGAAAATTTTTGTTAATTACTTTAATATAATAATTGCAGTTTTTATGAAAGCCCTGTGCTCATCATTTATATGCCAGAGTAAATAATAGGATAAAATTTCCAGTCAATGTCACTTATCCTTTGTGTTGATGGTCTTTCTAACCATCACATGGATGGTTTAATTAATTCATTATATTGCAATAAAATGCAAGACTTGAAGCAGCAGGCCTCTTGTTTAATTTATTTTTAGCCAGCATTTACAACCGCTTGTTAAATACATACAACTATATCATATCTAAGTCAAGTTTATGCTTATTTGTGTTACATTATACACAACTATAGCTGTACATATAAGGCACCTACTTTTATGTTTTTTAGAGTTTTCTTATAAAAAAATTCCACTAACATATTTTTGATATACGGCCCCTTTTGTAGCGTCAAGACTTTGACAATTTACAACAAAAATAGCAGCCAGAGCATCTCCCTTTAAGGATTCCGCTAATTTTTACAAGTATTTAAAAAAAGTTTCAACAAAGTTGTTTTATCCATTATTTTCATATATTAATATAATTAACTATGCCGCTGTTTAAAGATACACGCGCTTATAACCTTATTGAGCACCAGATACCATTACAGTAACGCGCCGCTGCTGATGCCGAATGTAACAAAAAAGTTTATGATAATGGGCCATTTTACAGGTACTATCATAACAGTCAGCAAAATGTTCATGTGTATTTGTAGGATAACAGAGCTTCAGCAAACGAAGGAAGAGTAAAAGTATGTCCCAATGCTTTATTTTAATTAGTGCACCATCCACTGTATGGCTTTATTGCAAGATCAACAAAAGCAAATTTTTGTGTAGATTTTCTAACGAACCACGATATTGATGCTCATATAATACAGAAAGTGTGATGTTTATTTAGCGTTACGTATCTACTTGTAGAATTAAACCCAATTTAAAATGCTAGTGTTTGCCAAAATTTGGTACTAATACAAATCATTGCTATCAAAAGCCTCTTCACCTTCTATTACAACTAGTAACCCATTATCAGCTACGTAAACTTTATTTTCTCCATTGCCATACGCATGATAATAATGATTATTATATTCCTCGGTACCTTTGAATTTTAGATTAGAAGCTTTGTTTGTAGTGAACTTCATTAAAGAGTAATAGAACCTCACAGGGTACTGTCAGATACAGTTTTGCTCTCTAATGTGATTTCACAGCAAGCTTAGAATAATAACAAAGTAAAGAAATCGCACTAGATCATGCTGGAATTTTTCTTTTTATACGTGGCCGGACTAGAACCCATTCAACCACTCTGATAATGTAATAGGGCTTTTACTTTTTATGGGGCTCTTTGGTAATTTGGGGTTCAAAGCAAGCCAGCCCCTTTTAACAGGAGCCTTGAATAAAAGCCAGTCAACTACGGCGGCGGCAGGTTTTAAACAATTTCATGGAATCCAAAAGAAAGCCGATATTTAAAAAAAAAACAAAAAGATGAATATTTCAATGTCCTTGCGAAAGCAGAAAAAGCTGAAGTTAGACTAGGTGGCAGGCTAAGGGGAGAATAGGAGATCCCAATTCTCAGCACTATCTTTTTAGGATTACACTATGGAATGTTCACTGTCTTATACACATTGAGCAGTACCAATTTATCATAAACTTAGACAGGCTTACAAACTCTTTATTGCTGCGGAGCCATGTTATAGTAAATTTAAGCTTTTAAAAAGCTAACCGATTGCTCTGTGAATGCGGATTTTCAATGTGGAATGCTTGCTAACATTGCCTTGATATTTAATTGGTCAAGATACTCGTCATTCAAAGCCCTCTCAGATTTTATCCTCGTTCAGCTAACGCGTACTGTAATGCTAGTATATCTGATACAATTCCTCATTCATCAAAATTCATTCTGAGAATCCAATTTCCACAGCACCATACAGAGTGCTTATTGGCTAACTAGAATGCTTTCCTTGAGTTTTAGCAGCCAAAGAGCAAAAAATCTTGCATAGCTATTGACTAAATGGCAACTAATTTGCTGCTTTCTTATTTTACTGTATCAAGAGAGTAGCGAAAAATGGTGATGTTGAAAAAAAGGTATATAAATAAGCCAAATGAGGAATTTCTCTTATTGTTTCACCAATCAAGGCATATACATCTCAATAATGTTGAAATTTAGAAGGATATTCATTTACGAAGCTGTTAAAGACGAAATAGATCCCGATATACACAAAGCAGTGGGTGATGCTATTTATTGCAGCAAGATATCAGACAGTGGTCCTATTCATAAATACTTTTATAACAAGCAAGAGGATATTTATGTGTTTTTGTGGGAAGACCGTATTAAAATAAGCAAAAATGGCAAAATTTTGATTCTCGATTATTTTTTAATCAATTGCTATTCCACTAATTGTGTTGATTATTTTCATTCCTCATATAGCTCCACTAAAACCACATCTCTTTAATTTGCGTTGCCAACCTACAAACATTTCGGCCGTTTAGGGTGAGTAAATATAGCGATCGCTATAATTAGACTAGCTACTTGAGGTTGTATAAGTATTTTATTATAGCCCACACACTCAAACAAAATTTCACAAAATTTCACCGTTTGTTCAACCTTGCCATATAGCAGCAATTTTAATTTTATATCATTAATTTGGTTGATTAATAACTACCCCTTTTTTTAGCTAGAAGGACTACTGAGATTTGTGGGTTTGTATAGTATTTATTTAGCTAACAGTTACACCTAGAAAGCAAAGCTCTACTTGAATAATTTATCGCTATCAAACAGAATGTCGCCATCAATGACAACCATGAATTTGTCGTCTTTTACTATTGCATAATTCCTATTTTCCACATAATCTTCATAGTCAGAATACGTAATCTTGTTACCATTATAATTTACATGGCCATCACCGCTGCATTCTACATATACCTTATAAATATCGTGTCTATATAGTGCTTCTGTTAGCAATTTGTATTCTCTAATTTGGTCACAATAGTCTCCCAAGTTATTATTATGCCCATAAACTATCCACAACTTCTCTTCTTCTAGAGACTTTTCCGTATTAAAGGCGCCAGTAGTAAAAAATGTTAGCCTCATGCTATAAAAAATGAATTCGAAGACGAAGAAATTTTTCCAAGCCTACGGTTTGCCTTTTTATACGTGGTCGGACTAGAACTCAGTCAATAGAAATGGCTTCGCTTTTCTTAAAGCAAGTCAGCTCTCTTTGGAAAAAAAAGCATCAAGTGAAAGCCAGTCAACTGTGGCGGCTTCCGCTTCAAAGTAAATGGCAAAATTTCCTAAGCCGAACCTTAAAGACAAAAGAAGACTTGGCCACTAATTTATTTTTCTTTTTGCTAAAGTATACTAAACTAAATTAGGTAGGATGGCAAACCAGGTTGGGTATAGAAGGCTCCAGTGTTCAGCTTTGTTTTAAGCAAATTGGATAGTACCAGTCCGCCGCCAGCTTGGTCAGTTTAAGCTACAAGCTCATTATCAGCGCATAGCTGCTTTGTCAAGAATTTTTCTTTTGCTTTTAGAAGCAAGGAAGTAGCCTGCTTTCCAAGCTTATCTATGAGTATGTAGCTATGTTGAATGGCTTGTTGCATTAAATCCCACATTCGCCTAAACATGTTCTAGTAAAACGTGTAAAGAAGAATTTTGCATGGCACTGTTTAAAGGTGTATTGGGGGATTGTAGCAGATAAAGTACTGCAAAATCCCGCTCTTTTGGTGGTCAAGAAAACAAATTCTTCGCAACGTCCAGACTTTATCCTTTGGAGGGCAAGTGTCCAATTCTTTACATTTTGTCTTTCATGTTTTCTAGTAGAATGCGTTTCTTCCCCCATTCTTTTTACTCGAAATATTTTCTTTGAGATGTAGCAGTTATAGAATAGCGGAATCTTTGTTATTGGACAAGCAAATAACTCTTTGCAACATGCAGACCTTATCTTCTAAGAATAAGAAAAGGCTCAAAGCTAGCATGCTTGTCAGTAATGACAATGTTTTTAGCGCTGTATATGAATAAATTGGATAATGGGGGCTTGACAGTTTATTATTTTTCATTCTACAAACGCACAATTGTTTTCAAATGTCAGAATTTAAGAGAGCGCGAGCTTATGAGCAGATTAAGAATATAATAGCAGCTGGTTACAAAAATAAAGTGGGTGATACTAGCTATTGTCGGGAAATTGCGAACAATGGGCCAGCTTATTCCTATTATTATAACAAAACGCATGATATAAATGCGCCTGTGTGGCCTAAGTATCAGCAAATATGGGTGGGTCAAGCGTAATACTCAATGCTTACTATCAATTATTAGACTAGTTGCTTGGAGCTGTATTAGCATGTTTTCAAGCACGAATCCAGAGTACACGGAGTTGAACGAACTCTAAATTCAGCGCATACTAAATTTCGCCATACATTAGTTTTTTTTTTTTTTTTTAGTTTCATGGCAATAGTTATTAAATGAATAGCTGATTTAAGCCTGTTGGCCGCGCATAGTACTTATTTAGCAAGTAACAAAAATCCAGCAGATAGCTGTGGGGCTCTCGTATTTAGTCCACAATGGCAAATATCTAAAAGGTACACTGCTCCCAGTGCATCAATATGTTTCTAACAGAGCGAAGCCAACTGGTAGTGCAAGCCTTGCTGACCATTGCAAAAGTATCTTTCTGGCTCTCAACAACGAATCGAGAAACAGCAGCACAGGCATCTTCGTTTAACCACTGCTCTTCAATAAGCAAACGGCCATTCTTATCAATCCAGCTACGCAACTGGTTGACGAGTTTCAGCGCCCGTTTACGTGTTTGAGAAAGCGCCGGTCCAACAATGTTGGCAGCAGGTAGTCGTTGTGCTGCCAAAGCATGCCGAAGAGATACCATGTAGGTGAATAGCTCTGTGGCTGCGGACAGGTTGCGGATCGCATCAGAAGAAAGCATAAACAACGCGTTTGGCTGAGAATCAAAGTCGTCCTCGGGTAGGTTCGCATTAATAGAATCAAGCAGCTTGTCGAGATGGTCGGCAATGTCGTTTTTGTCGGTTGCTTTAATGTAGAGTGACGTCAATTCCACAATTCCACGAGCAAACAGCAAATCGGCTTCTGAGAACTCCAAAGCATCTCTGTCAATTAAAGTGGCCAACTTGGCTGCCTTTGTCCGCAGAGCATCGGCATCTGCGCATACCAGATGATGCATAATCTGCGGGACCAGCGAGAATGCCTGGATCCAGCCACGGCCAGGCATGGGCATTGAGCGTGTGAGTACTTCCAAGTTCCACTGCTTCATATTGTGAGGAGTCAGCAGCCCCATCACCAAAGTATCCCGGTTATCATGCAAGGTATCCAGCGACTCCTCCGTATGCTCAATAGACGAAACATCCGCTTCTTTCCACTTTGCCAGCGTTTCCTTGGAGCTACCAAACTCAAGCCCTTCTCCGCGCAAAGCATACCGATGTGTGCAGTCGTGCTGCATGGACTGAACAAGGTTGCTCTGAAACTCCAAAAAGTCTTGAATGTTGGAGTAAGTTTCTTCTTCATACACCGACTGAATATCGTTGAGCATTCGGGACCGGAACTTGTCGTAAAACGATATGCTCTTATAGCACAGCTCCAGATCAGCCGCAAAACACCCCAGCGATATGCCGTGGCCGACTATCAGGTGTCCCAAAGTGTCCAGCTGTATGTTTTTGATATTGAGAGTCTCGTAGATTGCTCGAGCTCGCTCATAGCATGACAGGTACAAGTAGATGCGGATGGCGTAAAGCTTTAGCAAGAAATTGCCTTCGTTCAGCCTAATCCCCGCCTCCATCACACATAGGGACTTGAATAGTGCTGAATGCAGTTGCTCGCGGCTCTCTGCCTCGCCATAAGCAAAAAATGCTGCCTGGATGATTCGCTGGCTAGCAACCAGCGCCATATCGCTGCAGGCAGCCTGTTTCTTGCGTGCCTTGGCCGAGGTTAGCCCGAATGCAAGCAGGGCATCAATGCCGGCTAGCCATGAGCCAGGATCCGTATCGCCTTTGAGCGCCTGCACAAGATAACGGAGTTTCTCCAAAGTTACCCATGCCTGAGCATGGTTTTCATCTTGACTGGCAGATGAGCGTGTCTCTGACAGCTGTTGTTCTAGTTGCTGCTGGTAATAATTCAGCGTTGCTTCGCGCTGGCTGTCTTTGGTGTTGCCAATATGCGCAACAATAAACTGCATTACATCTGGGTAGCAGATAGCCTTGTGCTTGAATGCTTCAATGTAGCTCCAAACAAGCTTTTCGGGAGATTCAGCAATATCGGTAATGCCTGCCGCAAACAGTTGAGTTGACAGCGCAACCTGAGCCAGCCTGGCTCCCCGAGCTCTACCAGTAGTTGCAGCCCACTTTTGCAAATTCGCCTGTACGCTGAAAACCGCCTTTTCCTGGTCGCTCTTGTCTGTTCCCCGAGAGATAGACGCAACCAGCGCTTCAATATAAAGCTTATAGTCCGCCCAGTTGTCACGCTCGTCCAAAGTGGCTACTGCTGCCTCCATGGCCTTTTCCCAGTCCTCGATCTTGACCAGCAAGCTTATGCGCAAAGTAACCAGATCCGGATCGTTAGCAATCATCTTGGCCAGCTGACCCTGGGCACCCATAACCTTAACCATCTGCTCATATTTCCCTTGTTCATCCAGCACGTCTAGATACACCCGAAGCTCCTCCGTGGATTTCAGCCGATCCACAAGCTTCTCGATAAGCCTTTCAGCCAGCATTAGCTGCACCTTAGCGGCCTCCTGATCCAAGTACTTGGCTTGCAAATAAAGGCTAACGGTCATCCACCACAAGTACTTTTGGTCATCATACAGCTTGTTCAGCTGCACTGCTGCCTGGTGCTGTTCCTTAAACAGTCTGTTGCGAGCTGCTGCCATAAACACATCGCAGAGCATCGTTTCGTTGTTGGGGTTCAGTTCTAGAGCCGCCTTGTATACTTGGATTTCCTCCTGAGGGCGTGCTAGAGCTCGGTATGTCATGGATAGAGATCGGTACACATGCATGTTGCCCATGGCAGCCGGTGTGTCCAGCAGACTTTGTCCCAAAGCAAGTGCTTCTTGAATTTCCCCTGCACGAGCCAAAATGAACGCTTTCAGAGCCCGGGCTCCGTGGAGGTTGGGGTGTTTGCGCAGCAGCTTATCGCACTCTCGAAGCGCATGCTTTGGATTGGATTGCTCTAGAGCGCTGTAAATTGGACGCAGTTGACGACTCTCCATACTAAAAGGGGGGGACAGAGTTTTTAAAAAAAAAAAGAAGAGGGGAAAATCAAGATTAATCAACCCATACATTTAAAGCGCAGCCCGGGGAGTGCTATAAACTCAAGATCCAGAAAGAGATTTTATTCTTTTTAATAAAGCACTTTACAAACTACAAAAAAAAAAAAAGAGCCATGTCGGAGATCAGCAAAAGAACACCTACAGACTTTCTCAACAATATCCTGGGACAGCGAGTGTTTGTGCGATTAAACTCGGGAATCGACTATAAGGGAGTGTTGTCGTGTTTGGATGGCTATATGAATATCGCGCTGGAGCAGACAGAAGAATATGTAGAGGGCGAACTACGTAACCGCTATGGTGACGCGTTTATTCGCGGAAATAATGTCCTTTACATAAGTGCTATTTAAACCTCAAATAAAATTTTCTTTTCTCTCTTTTTTTTTTTTTTAATTTTTTTTTTTCTTTCATAAAGCTATGGATTCAGAACATGTACAAAACTTTTGTGCCGTAACCGGCGCTGAACCCGACGTAGCTACAGGCTATTTACAGGTACGGTTCTATATTGCTCTTGGTTAATTCATTCTTCTAAACATGCTTCGGCTAGGTATCGGACAATAACGTCGAGCAAGCAGTTTCGTTATATTTTGAAAATGGCGGGCAGCCGCTTCAGAGCCATGGAGCTGCAGCAGAGACAGCAAGCGAGCCTGTAGCTATACCGGATACCGACGACGTAAGAGCACCCATAGCAGCACGACGGGACGTTCTCGTAGACGGCTATGGCAGCATGGGAGCGTACCAATACGGGGCTTCTCGCGGATCCATTCGCGGCAGTGGGGTGGCCGCATCGATATTTAATCAGCATGTGAGTGCTGGCCAGGTGCCCTTTAGAGATTTTGCACAGGAGGCGGTGGAGATGTCTAGCTCAGGGTCCGATTCGGCCGTGTCGTCGCGCCGCAGCCGGCTAGCCGAGCTGTTCAAGCCGCCATTCGACATCATGCACACGGGAGACTTGAATTCGGCAAGAGACATGGCAATGGTGGATGGCAAATGGGTGCTGGTGAATCTTCAGGACGTCACGGACTTTAGATGCCAGGCGCTCAACCGGGACATCTGGAGCCAAACGGTGATCAAGGAAGTGGTCCGCAAGAACTTTGTGTTTCTGCAGCTGTCCGCCGATGTGCCGGAGGGAAGCCGTATTGCTACGATGTATAATGCTGCCAGCTACCCGTTCATTGGCGCCATCCACCCTAAAACCGGCGAGCTACGCACTCTGTTTGCGCGCTACGAGAGTGTATCGGATATGCTCGAGGACTTGGCAAACTTCACAGCCGACAACCCGCTGTCTAAAAAGAGTCAGGCAGCGAGCTCCAAAAGCACCCAGGCGGCCGAGACATCTCGAAGGGGCGGGTACAGCAATGTGTATAATTTGTCAGAGGAGGACCAGCTGGCAGCAGCAATTGCGGCAAGCGAGCTGGATAGCAGTGCGCCGCCTGCAGAGGATTCAGGGTCGGATTACAGCGATGCGAACAGCTACAGCGACATTCAGTCGATAAGCAGCGGGGACGAGTACTATGAGGACATGGACATGGACATTGACGAGGTATCGGAGGCACATGAGCGGATGGCGGCAGAATACACGGCAGCCTCGCCGGCCCCCGAGAAGGGCGAGGATTCCTGGTATAGCGACCTGCCCCCGACAGATCCCCTGGAGCCAGCGGCGGGACCGGCATCCACCCGCATTCAGTTCCGGTTCCCGAACGGACAGCGTGCAATCAGGCGCTTTGCAAAGACAGACTCGGTGCGCAACATATTCCAGTACCTCAAGGCAACGTTGCCGGAAGCGGCTTCAGAAATGCCCGAGGTGCAGTTTATGAGTACTCGGCTGGCCGACTGCATTGACCAGACCATTGAGGAAGCCAAGCTAACCAACGCGTCTGTGGTTGTGGATATATAAACCATTCAGGTTTGCTTTTTTTTTTTTTTTTTTGTTTCAGAAACAATCTCCCCCCCCCCAGAAAGAGCAAAAAGAGAATAGCCGATACTTAAAGGCGGAAAGAAGCTTTGTGTTTGTTTACTCTTTATTGCATTGCTCCCTTTATTGTTTAATAGCTTTTTTTTTTATTTGCTGGCTTTTTTGCATTTGGCAACATCCTTATTAAATGGTAAGTTCTTGTTAACAGCATATGCAGACAAGGCCTGGTACTAACTCCCGCATAGACGTCTTCACCACAGAACCCAAACGAGCTGTTTACAAAGCAGGAGAGGATTGGGCGTGGGTCCTTTGGCGAGGTGTACAAGGGGTAAGCAAAAAGGCGCAAAAGAGACAGGAGGCACTATACTTAAACGCGCGGCCTGTAGGTATGAAAACCGGACAAAGCGACAAGTGGCAATAAAGATAATCGACCTGGAGAGCGCAGAGGATGAAATCGAGGACATTCAGCAGGAGATATTCATCCTGTCGCAGCTGGACAACGCGTCGGTGACAAAGTACTTTGGGTCGTTTCTGGACGGGAGCAAGCTGTGGATAGTGATGGAGTTTTGCGGAGGCGGATCGTGCGCCGACCTGATGAAGCCCGGGCGCATCGGCGAGAACTACATTGCGATAATTCTCCGCGAAATGCTCTACGGGCTAAACTACCTGCACCACGAAAACAAGATCCACCGCGACATCAAGGCGGCAAACATCCTGCTGACGGCGCAGGGCCACGTGAAGCTGGCGGACTTTGGCGTGTCGGGGCAGATAACGGCAACGCTGACGCGTAAAAACACATTTGTGGGGACGCCCTTCTGGATGGCGCCCGAGGTGATCAAGCAGTCCGGATACGACTTCAAGGCGGACATCTGGTCGCTGGGCATAACCGCAATCGAGCTGGCCCGCGGGCAGCCGCCGCATGCCGAGCTGCACCCGATGAAGGTGCTGTTTGTGATTCCCAAGAACGAGCCGCCCGAGCTGGGCCCCGAGTTCAGCAAGACCTTCCAGGAGTTTGTCAGCCTGTGCTTGAAAAAGGACCCCCGGCAGCGGCCCACGGCCGAGCAGCTGCTCAAGCACAAGTTCATAAGATCGGCCAAGCGCACGGAGCACCTGACGGACCTGATCAAGAGGTGGCAGGGGTGGAAGAAGACCGTGCCGGACCGCAGCGGCAGGGAGGAGGCGCAGGCGGCGGCGGCGGCGGCGGCGGCCGAGGAGGAGCAGGTGACGTGGGAGTTCGAGACCGTGCGGCAGGCCCTGCCGGCAGCGCCGCAGAAGCCGCGGGCAGCGGGCGCGGGCGCGGGCGCGGGCGCGGGGCTGACGGCCATGGCGTCGTCCTCGTCGCTGTCGTCGGCGGGGGGCAGCTCGTCGGCGCTGCCGGTGCCGCCGCTGATTGGCGGCGGGGCCGGCAACGGGGGGCGGTCGCGGAGCGGCAGCACGGCGTCGAATGCCAGCGGAGGGCTGGGCATCAACGGGGGCGGCCGCGTCTCCAGCGGGTACGGCTCCGGGATCCCGCCGCCCAGCCCCGGCCTGCAGCAGCGGCACCTCAGCAACGCCAGCCCCATAATGAGCGCGCGCGCCAGCCTGGGCCCGCCCTTCTCGGGCACGCCGCCGCCGCCGCCGCAGCCCGCAAACGGGAGCCGCCCCTCGTCCGCCCACAAGAGCAGCTCGCCGGCGGCCGCCCGCGCCGGCAAGCCCGCGCTGCACCAGCCGCAGCCGCAGCGCCTGGCCCCGGGCGCGCGCCAGGCCGAGGACCTGTACCACAACGTGCTGATGCCCACGCTGGTGCGCCTGGAGAAGCTCACCAGCAACACGCAGGCCAAGGCCGCGTACTGCACGCTGGCCGAAACCATCCGCCGCCTGGAGCACGAGATCCCCGGCATCGCCGACATCTTTGCCAAGGAGCTCGCCGTGTCAGTTAACAAGTTCTATCAAACCTGGCAATAAAAAGCTATTTGCGGTTCTTCTTCTTGCGGTTTCCCGTGTGCCGCACCACGTTGGGGTTGCGGCGGTTGCGGCCCACCATCGGCATGCCGCGGGCATCGGTGGCCACCCCGTAGCCGTTCCCGTGCGACAGCGGGCTGCTCAGCAGCGGGTCGTAGTCCGGGTCGTCCAGCATATAGGCTCCGCTCATCCCCGCGTTGCTCTTTGCGTCAATGCGCTTCTTGTGCCTGATAGCGTTGATGTACGCCCGCTCGCCCTCGCGGGTAATGACGTCATCGACCCTGTGCTTGCCGCCGCGCGGCTTGGGCAGCGCGAACACCGTGCCCCGCAGGTTGTTGCGGTAGTTGGCCTTCAGGTGCACCTGCAGCCTGCCGTCCGCGCCGGTGGACACCGAGCAGCGGCGCAGCGTGGGGTGCCCGCAGGACGCGCAGAACTGCCGGCTCATGTCGCCGGTAAGCTTGAAGCACGCGTGGCAGCGCAGCACCCAGGTGCGCAGCCGGTGCACGGCCACGCCGTCGGGCGTGACCAGCCGGATGCCCATCTTCAGCATCGTGTTCTGCATGGCGAAGTCGGAAGTGACGCAGGCCACCTTCAGCGGCTCCTTGTTGGGCGCCACCTGCGCTTCCCGCATCCCCATGGCATCTGCTGCTTGCCGCTTCTTGACGTTGCTGGGCGTTATCCAGCCGCCGTTGAAGAACTCGTCTACGTGCTGAGGCGCCTTCTTTTTGGCCCTGGGCTTGGCCACCTGCCACCCGCCATCGCCACCTTCTTCTTGTTCTTGTTCTTGTTCTTGTTCTTCTTGTCCTTCTTGTTCTTCTTCTTCGGATCCCACATCCAGCTCATCGTTGGCGCCTGGCAAGGCCCCGTCGGTGCTTCCTAGCGACAGCTGCTCGATCTGCTCGACAATGCCCTGCTCAGCTTGTTCTGCCCGCTCCTCAGCGTCCTGCCCAGCCCGCTCCTCGACGCCCTGCTCAGCCCGCTCCGCCCGCTCCGCCTGCTCCTCAATGTCCTCCAGCTGCTCCTCCTTCTGTTCTGTTCCCGCCACCCGAGCATTCCGCAACAGCTCACGGTTGCTGATGTCCGGGTTCTTTACAGGCTCCAGCCTCAAGTGCTTCATCCCATTGGCCTGCTTCTCCAGCATAAACGCCAGCGCAATCACTTTAATATCTGCCACCGCCAGGCTAGCAAAATCCCCCGTCTTTTTGGCAAAGTTTCCTACTGCCCGGATGCTTTCGCCGTCGGGCTCTATGAGCTCCATGCCGTATTTCAGCTCAAACTCCTTGTACCGGTCCTTGGATGCTCGGCTACGTAGCTCGTGGACTACATCGGGGACCGTTACAAATCTGTTGGATATGTGGCTCACTGGCAAGCCTTTGATAAACAGGTTTGTGTCCAACACCAGCGTTTCTACCGCCTTCTGGCTGCTTGACTCGGCTGGCTGCTGCGCCGGTGTGTTGCTTTCTACCGCTACCTCCTCTGGCATAGTTCCTAATTAGAGAAGAAGAAAAAAAAAAAAAAAAAGTTTTTAGCAGGAAGCAATGCCTGATCACGCTAAACTCTAGATCACGCTAAACTCTAGATCACGCTAAATTACTCCCAAAATATCCTTCCCAAATATTAAAGCTCATTAGTGCTCGCCTCAAACAAAGCTAAAGCGTGTGTTTTTTATGATGACGGGCTCAACGTGGGTGCTTTGGTGGCGCGATGCACAGGGAACAGCATCCCTGGGCCTTTTGCAAGAAAGGCTATTGCGAGGACTGCGAGCACAGCTACGGGGACGGTGGAGCATGGACACCAAGCTGTTCCACTCCCCTTACAGCTTTGTCGACTTGCAAAACCTCAAGGTGTCCGATACCTCGACCAAACAGCCGGCGGCTCGTGGCACCGCATCCGACCAATCCATGTACATGGTTGTCCGTGGGCAGGGCACAGCAAAGCGCCAGTTCTTCGTGATGGCCAGCAACCGGGTGGTCATAGAGACCGAGCCTGAGATGGAATCGATAGTTGTGCGGCTGAAGAACCTATGGACCCCGCGGCAGACAGCTCGGATCGAGGGGTATAGCTATGAAGGCGACGATTGGATCATTCGCACGGGAAATTTAATGGTCGGCACTAGCTACAAGGGGCTGATTATTGAGATCAATTATTTGCCGTGCTCTAATCCCGAGCAGACTCGAGGGCTTATGCGGGAACTTTTGATGATGATTCTGCCTCCCGATGCCCAAATTGATCCCAACAACACGGTGGATTACCAAAGAGCTTCGCTGGATCCTGAACGTATGACTGACCGCCATACTGCCTATCAATATGTTAATCTGTTTACTCAAAGTAGTCTACTGTAATTCGATTTTTTTTTTTTACGTGGCTGTTTCAGCTGACCTTTATATTGAGTGCGAAAATTGTGGAATGCTCCTCAATGTAAATCTAAAAAGGTTTTATTGGGTTTGAAGCATATAGATTTTCCTTAACAAGAAAGCATGGGAGCAACACTGATTTGCAATATCTTCTTGTAGCAGGGTGGGTTAATATATTCCGCAAAAAAAAAAAAAAAAAAAATAAAGCCAATGAGCAAGGATGTGTTGTGTAACTTTTACTGTCCTCTTGAAACAGCTGAATCTGCCGGCCACACAGCAGAGGAGAGCAATTATCAACCGCAGATCCTGGCCCTTTATTTACCAGGCAGCCAACTGCCGAGCGGATTCTCTCTTTAGCTTTTAAATAAATCTTTATCAACTCCACAAAAACCCTACTCGGCCACGACAGACGCAGCAAAACCAATCTAGAGCAAAATTCTTTGCTAGACACACACACACAAAAAAAAAAGATTCTTTAAAGCTTTTATTAGCATGTCTAGTAGTGATATTCGCCTAGAATCCAGGGCTTTGCACCGCCATGCCTTGACCACAGCCAGCGAGAAAGATGCTTATGAAGAAAAGGCCATAGAGTCGTATAATGCTGCCGAAAGCGTGCAAGAGAGCAATGAGCCAAAGCTGCAGCGCAAGCTCAGTGGACGGCAGATGGGGATGATAGCTATCGGAGGCACCATTGGAACCGGTCTATTCATCGGCAGCGGCAGCTCCTTGGCCGAGGCAGGCCCCGCCGGAGCACTAATCGCATTCCTGGTAATGGGCTCGATGGTGTTTTTTGTCTGCACGTCGCTTGGCGAAATGTCCACATTTATTCCCACCTCAGACCCCTTCAACCACTTTGCTGCCAGATTCCTGGACCCATCGTTGGGATTTGCATTTGGATGGAACTACTGGTACTCGTGGATGCTTACGGTGGGGTCCGAGCTAGTAGCTTGCGGAATCATCGTGCAGTTCTGGCTGCCCGACCTGACGGGGGCTATCTGGAGCGTGGTGGCTCTAGTTGTGATGTTCTTACTCAACGCCATTTCTGTGCGCGGATACGGCGAGGCTGAGTTTTGGATGTCTGCGCTTAAAGTATTGACGGTATTTGTATTTTTAATTGTGGGCATTCTGACGGTAGCTGGGGCCACCGGCGGTGAGGTGATTGGCGGCAGGAACTGGCATGTCGAGGGAGCGCCCTTCAAGGAACATATCGTTGGCATCTTGAAGGCCTGTATTGTCGCGGCATTTTCGATGCAGGGCACGGAGATCGTTGGCATTACCGTGGGAGAGTGCGCCAACCCTCGTCGTGAAGTTCCTCGAGTCATTAGGTCGGTGTTTTGGCGAATTCTCTTCTTCTACATTGCGTCTATCCTGATCATCGGCCTGGTCATTCCCAACAACAATCCCAACCTGGTCTCTGCTAGCGGTGCCGGCGATGTGGCCATCTCTCCCTTCACCATGGTTTTCCAGGCTGCCGGAGCCGACTGGGCTGCTCATCTAATGAACGCAGTAGTGCTGATTACCGTTTTGTCAGCTGGAAACTCTGGCTTATACGCTTGCACGCGGGTGCTTTGGGTTCTCGCCAAGGAAGGCAAAGCCCCCAAGCTTCTACGTCGAGTTACCAAACGTGGAGTCCCCTTTTGGGCTCTTACTTTCACATCTCTGTGGTCTGCAGTGATATTCTGTATTTCTTTGGCCGGCAACCAGAGCGTGTACTTGTTCTTGATCAATCTTTCGGGGCTAACTGGGATGGGGTTTTGGCTAGGCATCAGCTTGTGTCATTGGAGGTTCCGTCGTGCCTATATAGCTCAAGGCTATGATCTCAACGACCTGCCATATAAAGCCAGCCTGTTCCCGTTTGGACCCGTCTACGCCTGCACGCTTTTGGTCATCATCATTATTGGTCAAGGATACAGTACCATTTGGCCTAAATTCGACGCCACAGGGTTCTTCTCTACGTATCTGGCTATTCCGCTGTTCTTGATCTTTTGGCTGAGCTGGAAGTTTATCAAAAAGACTAAATGGATCAAGCTAATGGATATTGATCTGACTTCGGGAACTTTATTGGAGATGGAACATAATGGCGATATTGAGATATTTCCACCATCGGAAAACTCTGGCTGGCGCAAATATCTACGCTGGTTCCACCATAAAACAGAATAGTTGCATTCTACTCCTAGTACTTGTTTAAAAAAAAAACTACAAGACCATAAGTTATTTTCATTTAAAAACGAGTTGATAAATAAATATATAGCTGTACTTAAGGATTTCTCTTGATCGGGTTTATGGCAGAACATTATACACCACAAAAGACCAAAGTAAGAGTTACTTACGGTACTCCGCGTAACCGACTATCATATACCACTTTATTGCAATCCGAGCCCCGCACCACTATTTGGCCTGCCATTACACCACAGAATGCTTCGCCCAAAGCATCCAAACAAACCACTGATAGCGACGAAGCAGAGCCCAATGAACCACAGGCCAAAAAACGCCTAGTACAAGCATTTCTTCCATTCTCAACCAAACAGCAAACATCCCTAAGACCCAAAAAACACTCGACAACCAGCAGCAAAAGACCAACCAAAACACAGGCGTTTTTAGATTTCGGACAGAAACCAATAGTTCCTGAGCCCTGCAATGAATGCGGGATGGCGTATCAGCGAGGACGTGAAGAAGATGAGCAGCTTCATAAACAATACCATCGCAAATGGCAACATAGCCAATTACGGGTGCTTAAGTGGGACATTGAAAAGTCCAGTCAGCTATCCAAGACAGCCAGCTATCCTTGCACTGGGCAGTCGGTAATGTCAAGGATACTAATGGTCGATCCACACTTATCCAAACGAGAAACTGCATGTGCCTTGGCTATCCTCAACCATGTCAATGAGCAGCTAGGCGCATGTCCACTTGCTCTTCCAGACCTGTCATCAAAGCAGCGCAAGATATTCATGTATATTTCTCCCAATAGTCGAGTAGAAGGCTGTGTGCTTGCGGAACTAATATCCTCAGCCTATAGAGTTGTTCCTGACAAAGAACCGCTTTGTCGTTCTGACCACGCGGAGCCTGCGGTTTGCGGGATTAGTCGCATCTGGGTTGCTCAGCATGCTCGGCAGAGAGGCATTGCCACCCAGATGCTCAAAGCTGTCCAGCAGATGTTTGTATATGGCTGCTGCATCAAGCCGGAGCAAATCGCCTTTACGCAGCCCACTGCAGCTGGCCGCTCGCTTGCTGAGCGCTTTTTTAAGCGTAAAGACTTTCTGGTTTACGCTGAAGATTAACAGCTGCTAAATGGCATTAATCAATTACACGTGATTTATAAAGTGCAAACGTAATCGAGTTCCTTGGTACATTTCTTTTTCCTTCATCATTTTTTTTTAAAAAAAATTTCAGTCTTGAGGAAATGGCAGTCAATGTTGAGAGGACCGAGCAGTTTGTCGAGATTCTTCGCGAGTCATCCGAAAGGCTGGTATGCGAAAAAAAAATGCAAGAATTTACTCTGTCAAAACTGAATTATTAATTTCAAGTCTATAGGTAGTGGTGGATTTCTACTCAACCACCTGTCCGCCGTGTCTGGCAATGGATAAGCTGCTCGAGCAGCTGGCCCCGAGATATCCCACTGTATCGTTCTACAAAGTGGATATCATGAGGTTTACCGACATAGCCATACAATGCCGTGTTACAGCCACGCCAACACTGCAGTTTTTCCGTAAAGGCCGCTCCATCAATGAGATCCAGGGAGGCAGCAAAAAGGCTGTTGTTAATGCCATAGAGGCAGGCCTTCTAGAGGGCGGCAATGGAGAGCCCATATCGGCATTTGGAGTAGTGGGACATAGCGATCTTACTCGCTTGGTTCTCAAGACACAAAGCGAATGCTTGAACCAAAACGACGATCATCCGCTGGACAACATTTTCACCGAAGGAGAGTCGGTTTTGGAAAGCGACGTAGACGAGCAGCTAATCATCCATGTTACTTTTAATCAGCCCATCAAGCTGCACTCGATTATGCTAAAGGCTCCGCTAGACAAGGCGCCCAAATCCATAAAGCTGTTTGCTAACCGCACCAACCTGGGCTTCGACGATGTCGAAAGCGCCGATGCTACACAGGAGATCGAAATGACCAAAGAGATTTATGAAAGCGGTGGTGTGGTCAACTTGCGCTATGTGCGTTTCCAGCACGTCAACAGCCTGTCTATCTTCGTTGCCAACAATCTGGAAGACGACGACGTCACAGCAATCAATCAACTGGCTTTCATCGGTACTGTAATCAACAGTGCCAACGTAAGCGATATTCGTCAAGGCGAAGATTCTCATAAAGCATAAAATGTCTTCGATGCAGGTGAAAAATATACGTAGAAGAGTTCGAATATATTTTCCAAAAAATCGAAAAGTCCAAAAATAATTTTACTCTTGGATTTATCCCAAAACTTCTGCTGTTATGCGCCGATGCTCAATGCCGATCATTGCAAAAGCTAACGCCTTCGAGCATGCAGTTTATAGCAGAGGGATCCTAACCCGACAAAAAAAGCGTAGGGATTTTTTCTGCATTTGCAATTTCTCAATTGAATTTATACGAAGCTGCAGATGCTAGATGATATGGATCTACTCACATGATTTTTTTTTACAGAATATGTCCTATAAAAAGCGTATATTCCGTAGATTTAATGTGTTTTTATGAAACCACACAGCAGCCATCGTCTTCCTTTTCTACCACTATTCCTCTTCCAATCCAGTAACCACCCTTGTACTCGGGCTCAAACCCAATATCTTCCAGTGAGTTGTTCCAAGTTAGCTTTTTTCTTGTATGGCTTGAGGTAGTTGTAATATATAATTTAAACTCTTCAAGTCGGAAAAGTGACTGGTCAGCTACGTCTCTGATTTTTTGCTCAATGGTTTCCTTGGTATCGCTCATTTCTACCTCTATTGCTATGCTATCTCGCTTATAAAACTGAGTTTCTTTAAACTCCAGCGCCAAAGATATCCCTGATGTATCAAAATTGTTATCAATATGTTCTGGCGTTTCTGGGATATTTTCTTTGTAGTCGAACTCTACTTCAATTGCTGTTTCTTCCGGGATGCCCGCTAGCTTGGCCATTGTTAAATAAGGTTTGCGAAAGAAAGAAGAAAAAAAATAAAAGGCAAGATTTTAAACCAGCCTTGATGAGCTTTCTTCCTCTATTTATGTGAAAACCCCACAGAGCGGTTGAACTTTGCATTTTTTTCCTTGAGCCTCCAAGTCTTCACCTTTTTAATTAATAATAATATTCTTTGCTCTTTGTCTTTATCTTTTAATACTTGAAGCTTTAGCGCAAACAACACGGAATTACTGGGTCGCCTTTGGGACTTCGTGGTATGTGTTCAATAGACTGGCCACTTATTCCAGGAAACTGCTCCTCAAATGGCTTCAGAATAGTATCGACATTTGGTGCGTTATCCGCAAGCACCATATATGCAAATGGTACGTCATGACTATTTGCATTATGGCTGGAAACCACAGCGCAATCTTCAACCCAAGCCGAATGCAGCAGTTGTTCTTCGATATCCGTTGGAGAAGCAATAGTTCCGTTTTGCAGGCGCAACAACTCAGACATACGCGATTTGATTATTACCACGCCATCGCGAGTCACGGTGCCGAAATCGCCAGTATGGAAATACGGAGGAGCTTTCTTGTCTGCTGCAGTTATTCGAGGAGTGCTAACTAGTATCTCGCCATACTGTCCGTCTTCAAGTTCATTTCCATCTAGTACAATGCGTGCCCGTACATTGGGACAAAGCAAGCCCACAGAGCCATCAATACGTGGATGCTCAGTGATGATGCCTGCAATCAGCCCTGTTTCTATGTACCCGTAAAGCTCCACAATACGCACATCAAACAATGCAGCAACTTTCTCCTTAAAAGCGTAGGCTCCACGACGTAGCTCATGCATAAATATCACTTGCAGCTTGCTGACGTCAAACTGACGAGTGCCTACAACAATCATTCCGTCGCTACTGCGCTTAGCTTCAGACAAAATTTCTGCCAAAACCGAGTAAGTTGCCAAGAAAATTTCTGCTTGCCATTCTTCTAGCAATTCCAAGCATGAAACTCCATTGTAGTTGCTAGCCTGGACAACACATGATCCTGATAAAAGCGGAAGATGCGCAATGTTGCCAATTCCATGCGAATTGGCAAACGGAACTGCGGAAACTGCGGTTTTGCTCAGGGAACCCGCAGTAGCACAGCCAATGGCGTATGATGAAAGCAGCCCAAAGTGTGACAACATCAATGGCCGCAGCGTTTGCTGCATTCCGGACGCGTATGCAAGATACGCGGGCTTAGCCATGGCGTCGTCTACTGATGTAATGCGAACCGGTGAAAACGACGGATCATCAATCAGCAATTGCGAAAAGCCAGCCTCGTTCTGAAAAGTGCCATTCTGTGGCACTGAATCAAACACAAAGACCTTGACGTTCATCTTCTCAATGGCAGTCTGCAGCTGCGAAATATACGCTTTCGTAGTGAATATTATGGGTGTTCCCGAATGATCAATGCAGTCGCGAAGGTTTTCCGAGCCCATTTCGGTGCACAGCGACTGGTAGGTCCCTCCAGTCATCAATGCGGCATAGTACACGATTACACAGCGTACGTCCGTGTTGTCAAACACTGAAATGACCTTTCCTCCATACCCATTGCGAGCCAGGCCAGCTGCCAGCTTGGTCGACGTGGTAAGGATATCACTGATGGTAAATCTCTTCTGGGTTGCTGCATCGACCAAAATAACCTCGTCCTTGTACTGTTCAGCCACACTAAAAATAAACGACGGGATATCGCCGACTGGCACCGGAGATGACTGCAATGGCGAAGCAATAATCATTTTTAGCTATTCTAGCACAGCTTTTAAAAACTTTCTTGTAAAAAAAATAGAGAAAAAGGGTGCTAAATTGTTAATTTCAAACAGGAAAATTAAAGTGCAGGAAAGCTGTTTTCCTTTATATAGCTGTGGGATTTGTAATTCTTGAATGAGTAATTTCCACCATTCATCCCCTTTTTAACTCTGGGCAATTGGCTGGAGCAAAAAATTGAACAGCGAGCTGCCACTTGTACCGAATAATCTTTCTCCGGAATCCCTTGTTCGCTTAAATCATTCTAAATATTTCTTAATTTCAACTATATTTTGCAAAGCTTGTGGTTGTTCATGTGGCTTACATTTATTCTGAAGAGCAGGTTAAACCAAATAATGACAGAAGCTGGGTTGACAGTAGTATGAGAATATGAAGGCAAAATTTCCCGTTGCATAATATTCCGCAGCACTATTGTGCAATAAATCTTGGCAACAAAATAAACCTTGTGGCAAATGTGAGGCACAATTTGTTTTTGAATGTGTGATTTCTGTTCTTACTATGTCATAGCGAATAAAAAGTGCTCTTCCTTTACCCTAAATAAGGTGATGTGAACAAAAAAAGAGGGAGAATAGCAAGACCCATAGGGTCTGCTGTGTTGTTTTTATTTGCCAAGAAATCAGCACATCCTAAAATTTTACAAATACAAGTACTGCGCAAGGATTGTTTGTGGACAAAATGTACGCCTTTACACAATTCCAAGGTAAAAATAAGGGAGGAGGAATGGCTGCGGTCAAATCCCATTTCCCATGAATGCATGCAGTTAATAACGCTCGCTGCTGCGCAATCACTTTTTAATTGATCTTCTTGTTTCTCACTATAATCTAGAAACACAGCAGGATCAAGCTAATTAATTTACATATGTTTTAGAGTTTTATACAAAGCATTTATTCACAAGTTAAAGTAGAAAATAAACACTATTGTCATCTCATTGAAGGAGACCAAACCCCAAGGCGATAGCAGCCAATGTCAACATGGCTTTATAGTGATGACATTTGCTTTTAAGGCAAATTAAAGCTGCTATTTTAGCTTGTCAATACGTTCACCACACATTTTAAAAATGACCCGATTCAAAGCAAAACACATCTGCTTCGTTAGAAGAGCATTCAAGCGAGCCATCATAATAGCCCTCTACTGAATAGTCGTTTGTAGACTTCAATTTCCTTCAAAACATCCTGCAAATAGGTTGAGCTATTTGGTCAAGCAAACTTACAGACGGCTTAAAAGTCTTTATAAATGCTTCAAAACTGATCTCTTGACAAAGCAAAAGCAAGCAATGTAATTTGATTACCCGTTGTCATAGATCACAATGTTTATTATTGCTCACTCCAAAGCAATGTACTTTTGCAGATGAGCAGGGATGGCATCAACCAGACCCTTGGACTCCAGCCACTTTCTGCTAAACAAACGAGACTGGTAGCGATAAGCGCCATCGCACATCATAGTGACAATGGTCTTGCCGGGGCCCAAAATCTTGGCCATCTCATAAGCAGCAGCAACATTCAACGCCGATGACGCACCCAAATAAATGCCATCTTCATCCAGCAACCGATACAGCATGGCAATTGTTTGCGAATCGGGGATACAAAGCGCATCATCGATCAGATCCACGTCAGGCTGCAAGTTGGCCGTGATGCGGCCTTGACCTATGCCCTCCGTAATGGATGATCCTTGGCGTTGAAGCTCTTTGCCGGGTGACTTGACATAGCTGTAGATGACTGAGCCTGGAGGATCAGCAACAAATGACTTTACCCGTCCTTCTGAAGCCTCCTTCAGGAACCTGGTAGTGCCAGCAAATGTTCCACCAGTTCCCGTTGCGCAAGTGAACCCGTCTACTTTACCATTGGTCTGTGCCCAGATCTCAGGACCAGTCGTCTCGATATGCGCTTGGCGATTAGCAGTATTATCAAATTGGTTTGTCCACACGGCATTGGAAAGCGATTCGGCAAACCGTTTGGCCTGATGATTGTAGTTGTCTGGATTATCAAAGGGAACTGCTGGAACCGGACGCACATCGGCGCCGAGCATCCGCAACAAATCAATCTTTTCCTGGCTTTGGGTATTGGGCATGTAGATTACGCATTTGTAGCCTTTGGCCCGACACACATGAGCCAGTCCAATGCCGGTGTTGCCAGCCGTGCCCTCAACAACTGTGCCACCGGGCTTAATCAGCCCTTTGCGCTCAGCATCCTCGACCACAAACAAGGCAGCACGGTCCTTGACGGATCCTCCGGGATTCATAAACTCGGCTTTACCCAGAACCTCACAACCCGTTTCTTTGCTTAAACTATTAATGCGAATCTATAAGCCATGTATACATATTAGCTTTTTTTTTACAATTATATAGTGAGGGGAGAGTTGGCTTACCAAGGGTGTGTTGCCGATGGCACCAACAAAGCCATTAGTTGGCTTTGCTGAAGTAATAAAGCGCGAGGCAGTTGAATATAGTCTACGTCCAAGCATAATAAAACGATAAAAAGAGCGGAACAGAGAAAAAGATAACGGAATACTTTGGCTGCTTTTTTAGTAAGTTCCAAGGTTGCGGGATTAATTTCCGGGATTAGGTTTAGATCATTAATCGATGACGCAAAATCTCTCAGAAATTACGACTTCTGTTTTGGCATTTTACTTTATCTTTTCATTTTCAATTCACCTCAAGATGGTAAGGGCTATTTACACATTATGCATTTTTTGAGCGAAGGCAATAACGTCTAATTGCGTTATTTAGGGAGAACATCAAGCTTTACCTTCTGGATGGGAGATACGCTGGTCAAAGACATACCAAAAGAACTACTACTACAACAAGGCGAAAAAGGAGAGCAGATGGGATCCGCCTAGCGCAGAAGAAAAACTAGGCGCCAAGCATATATTACGGAAGCACCGGAACTCCCGTCGTCCTAGCTCATGGCGTGAGGAGAATATTACTAGGTCGGAGGATGAAGCGCGGGAGATTATTGAGGGATATTTACGGGAGATTCAGGAGATTCCCGATGCAAAGGAAAGAGACAGACGGTTTAGTGAGATAGCCAGCAAGTACTCGGATTGCAGTAGCGCTAAACGCGGCGGTGATCTGGGCAGTTTTGCGATTGGCGCGATGCAAAAGCCCTTTGAGGCAGCTGTGTTGGATCTGAAAGTGGGCGAGATTAGCCAACCTATAAAGACTGATAGCGGCATCCATATTATTCTACGTACTCTGTAAAAGAGCCAATATATAAGTTAAAAACGGGGGGAAAAAATTAAAGTTATGGTTCAAAAATGTCGGACTCGATAGAATCCAGAATTCTCAAGATATCGACAGCATCTGGGCGTTTGCTTGGATCAGGGTCGACCATGTCGCGCAGCAGAGATTCTATAGCCACAGGCAGAATGTCACCCGACAGCAAGCGCCTGAACTCACGAGGAGCAGCCTTGCGGCTCTTGAGCGTTCGCCGGCGGGTCACAGGCCTGGGACCCAGACTCCGGCTCCGCGACAAGGAGGGTGGCGGATTAGTAGGGTTCTGTGTGCATGGCTTCATGTCGATGGGGGTGGCAGGTGCCGTCTCAACCGCGCTCTGCAGAGTGGCAATATAATGGCGCTCCTCCCACTCCCAAAACGCGCCCTTTGAAGCCAGCAGCATCTGCTCCACAGCGCTTTTGACAGTCGCATAGGGCTCGCGGCCGCTGACAAATAGTGTGTAAAGAGTGACGCCAAGAGAATATATGTCCATTTTATGCAGCTCCTCGGAAGAGCGGGCTTTGGCCAGGGCGTTGGGGGCCAGGGCCTCGGGAGCGCAGTAAGGAATGGTGCCGCTAAAGTCCGTGTAGGGCGGGTATTCACGAGCGTCAAAGCTGGGGCACGTCAGCTGCATTGTTTCCAGGGTCTGAGCCGAAAACTGAGCTGCCGTAAAATCGGCCAGCCGCACACTGCAATCATCAGTAAGCTACATTTAGGAGCAGTTAACAATACGGTCAAAGATGCAAATATATGCAAAGCATTTTGCAAGGTATGCTTACCAGCAAGTTGTGGGGCTTTATATCCATATGAGCCACTCCTGCAGCTTTGAGCGCCACCAGCGCTGCGGCCAGCTGCCGCGTCCATGTGCAGAACAGCTCGGCGTCCATGCACAGCCGATTCGTCTCCATCCACGACCAGCACGAGCCCCCGTCGCAGTACTCCAGAACCAGGGCCCACTCGCCCTTGCCCGCTACCGCCTCGCTTGCCGCTGCCGGCCACTGCTGCACTTCAGAAATGCCCTGCGCCTCCTCGCCGATCGTTCCGAGATTTACTATCCCCATGCAGCCAACGGTCCATGGTGCAGACCCTGCTTGCCACAGCCCGGCCGCTTCTATCAATGCCAGCTCCCGCGCGTCCAGGTTGTTGTGTGGTATCTTTATCGCGCACGGCCGGCTCTCGCCATTGCTTCCGGTATCCAGCAGTCCCAGGCACACGGTAGAGTACTGCCCAGTGCCCAGTACCCGCTTGCGGTCCACCACCACCGTTGGCCCGGTGTGTTTCTCTCGTACCGCCGTGTCGGGCCGCTTGGGTGGTGACAGCGGTGCTGATGGTGGCATACACCGACTGATTTCTAGCTGAGGAAGCCCTGTTCCCGTGGCTGTGCTTGGCGCAGGCTTGCTCTTCAGTGGGGCTGCAATAAAGTGCCTGCCATCATGTGCCATTCCCCTTCTCTAGAGAAACTTAAACACACTTTATGGGCTCTTGTAAAAGACCTTTATCTGGGATACTTTCTTTCTTGAAATTAAAAGAGCTTGTCTCTCACGCACCAATATTACCCGTGTGAAATATTAAATACCAATATGCTTTTGGTTTGGTACTTTGGTGGGAAATATAGAAAAAAACAACCCAGAAAAAGAGGAAGCAAGGAGAGCAAAAAAAAGAAAAAGAAACAAGGCTCTTTTATGCTTTATTCGAAAAATAGCAGCAAAGATGAAAAAAAAGAGGGAGAGGGGGGTAAGAGAAAAAGAGCGGGCAAAAAAACGGGGGAGGGAAAAAGGTGTCACGTTTATAGGCCTTTTTTTAGATGACGCTTTAAATCTGAAGCTATTAGAGAAAAAAGCTACTCAGCATATAAATCCCCTTTTCTATCGGATCGAATCGGAAAGGTGAAAAATTTTTTGGACCTTATGCCAAATTGTAACTGGGAAAAAAAAAGGCTCGAATTTATATGACAATTTTTTCGCGAGACAGTCGAGCCAATCACGTTACACTACTTTTCCAATTTCGGTGTGTTTCTCGCCTTTTCTTCCGAGCCAGCCACTGCGCCCAGGTGGCCCGTGCACATCCTTCTGATTTGTCCGGTACATTCCCACCAGCCTCACCCCCTCGAAATTTACATGTATCCCGTCACTTTCTGATTTATAAAGCAGGCTGGTGATCCGTGCCAAGAACAACAGTATCCAGCAGTGCAGCAGAACTGGATCATGGTCTTCACAAGCAGCGTTAATTTAATAAAAGGCTTAATTTACAATGGTTTAATGCACTCAACAAACTGCTCATAAAGACAGCGGTGCTGCTTCCATCTGTACTAGCGAGGCGTTCCACCAGCCAAGTGCCCCAAACATCACCACGCACGATAGCATCAGCATGCCGCCGGCAATGGTTAGTTGGAAAAACTGGGTAGCTGCTACCAGAAACCACATGTTGGCCACCACCCCATTAGCCAGCGCCAGTTTAAGCGATGGCCCCAATGCCAACATTCTTGGCCAGAATACTGCAAACGTCAGCCCTAACCAAAAGCTCCCCATACCCAGCTGCCCCGCCCGTACTGCTTTCAGTTCTTGTGTGTTTCGAGCCAAAATCGTCTCGTTTATGGCCAGGTAGGCGCTGATACCGCATAGCGTGTATAAAAGTGCAAGGCTAGGAAAGAGCGCTTGGAAAGGTATGTTGTGTTTGGGTTTGCGTAGTCGATGGTACCAGCTAACTGCTCTAGGCTGCAAAACGGAAAACGACGCGCCTAGTCCTATTCCTACCGGTACTGCTATTGAAACTGCCAGCCAACTAGACATTCTTAAAATGCAAAGGGTAGAATTGAGAAAATAAAGAGTCCTTTATATCTTGTAGCAATAAAAAGAAGCGGAAAAATGAATGCACAAAAAAAATTTATCGCCTGCTTTTGCGTATTATTTCGGGACCAGCTGTGCGAATAGCTGGGAAATAATCGATATCCCAAAAATGCTCAGGAGTGCTTGGCCGCCGTTCGCTTCTGGATGTAGAAGGCCGGTTGGTTCTTTGGGGAGTCCTTAGCTCTGGGGCACTGCTGGCCGCTTTGCCCTTATGCGTGCACAGCGTGGTTGGATCACGCGTAGGCAGTGCCAGTCCAGGGGTCGAGTAGAAATCTCGACATGGCTCACAATCTCCAATGGCTTCCAAGATTCTCTGCAGTCTCACGCTACGTTCTGGGAGCTTGCCCTGCTGCTGCTGCTGTTTAGGCAGGGGCTCGGTCTGTTGAGCCTGTTTCTCTTTAGGAGCGTCAATGCAGTCTAGCATGTCGCGCCAACTATCGCCTGTGTCAACCGGGCTGTCTCTCGGCGAACTGCACTCATCGTCGCTTGCAGGACACAACTCTACAACGTTGTCTTCCGGCATGCACATGTCGCTCGAATCCAAATGCGTTTCTTGCGAGCTACACTTTACTCCCGCCGCAGCACATGTTGCTTCGGGATTGAACAACCGTCGGCCCTCGTTCCGCTGCACGCCTAGTCTCCGGCTTCCTTTAAAGTGCAATGGCGGTGGCGATGACAGTAGGTTGTGTCTTGCTCCTAGAGATTCTTTGCGTGCCTTCTTTGTTGGTGTCGTGGTGTCTGCTGCCGGCATTGCAATGGCAGCTGCTCGTTGATTGCCTGCCCAAGTGCCTTTGCGGATAGGAGAAACAAGTATTCCTCCATGAGACCGCTTTCCACGATTGCCACTGCCAGGAGGCCGCATCTTCTTCTCCAGCTCATCAAAGTCCTCGAATGTATATACTTTGGCTGGAGCTTGGCGCGAAGACAAACTGGTCAAAGCCGATGCGCGCTTATCCGCTGGCTGTGGGCTAATGTCCCGGTGTTCTTGTAGCTGCTTGTATCTAGCTAGAAGCTGGTCGTACTCTTGACACTTACTCGAATACTTGTTTGACATGTCATCCAGCTCCTTGCACTTTTCCGCGTACCAACGTATCTCCACCATTGTCCCATGCTCAGTCTTTATTGTACGCGGACTGGTCGTAAATGGATTCATTTGTTGTGGCAGCAGTGCTTCTACTAAAGATACCAGCCTTTAGCAATACACACAGGATATATGCTTTGAATCCTTTTTTTTCCTGATACTTGCCTTGATTGTGTTCAAGGTGCGACTGCAGGTTGTTTAGAATACCAAACACTTGATTGATTGCTGTTCTGATAGCATCAGCATTTATTGTTGCACCCATGGTTTTCCTTCGAATGAAATTCCCAAATTGCGCCGAGTAGCTTAAAGCTTTGGAAAAAAATACAATAGGAATGCAATAAAGTGTACAGAATATATGGAAAAAGAAAAGAAAAAGCGTGGCTATATAGTGCCCTTTCCAAATTTTGATAGTTGAATTGGTGGCTGCGCACTTTGTGGACGGGACTGAGCGCACATAAATTAAATTGAACTATGAAATCACACGATCTGGCGATTATGGCTTTGCGTGAAGTTTATTGGGTCGAGCTTTATCTAAGCTTTTTTCTCTATTCTAGCCTCTTTATCGCCTTGAAAGAATTAAAAGAAATGTCTCGGCATGCATCATTGCTTCCAGCCACTTTAGGTCAAACTATCGACGCATGGCTGGCCGAGGATATCCCTTCATTCGATTATGGTGGCTATGTGGTGGGTGACGACATCAAAATAGCCACATTATATTGTAAAAGCCAAGGAGTATTGGCTGGAAAACCATTTTTCGACAAAGTATTCGATAAAGTGGGCTGTACGCAAGTATCATAATACACAAGCATTACAGGGAACGCGTTTGTGCTAAATAATAGTTGTAGGGTGACTTGGAATTTTGAAGAGGGAGCAGAGATCATCCCGAATGATCGCAAAGTGGAAGTGGCCGTGGTGCAAGGACCAGCAAGGCTGATTCTGATGGGGGAACGACTAGCGCTCAATATTCTTGCTCGTTGCAGCGGGGTAGCATCTAGAGCTCGTCGTTTACGCAGTATAGCTGACTCCTGCGGGTTCCAAGGCATAGTTGCAGGGACCCGTAAAACCACTCCCGGATTCCGTCTAGTGGAAAAATACGGCATGCAAGTGGGTGGCGCCGACACTCATCGTATGGATTTGTCATCCATGGTGATGCTCAAAGACAACCATATTTGGGCCACCGGGTCAATAACCAACGCCGTGAAACAAGCACGGACGGTGGCTGGCTTTTCCATCAAGATTGAAGTCGAATGCCAATCGGAAGCCGAAGCTATGGAGGCCATCGATGCTGGTGCCGATATCGTGATGCTGGACAACTTTAACCCCAGCGAACTTGAATTGGCCGCTGCCAGTATAAAGGCAAGCTTGGGCGCTAAAAAGCAGGTGCTCATTGAGGCTAGCGGCGGTATTACCGAAGCTAATGCAGCCGAGTATATGGTTCCCGGTATAGACATCATTAGCTTTGGATCTATGACGCAGAGCGTGCCTCATGTGGATTTCTCGTTAAAGATTGCCCACTAATTTTTACAGACTTTGCAATAAATGGCTTTCTTTCTTTATCAGCTGTAGCCAAAAAATGCTCTAAACTTCCTTCAGCTTTTGTAGTATAAGCAATGCCAAGGCCCTTTTTAAATACTTCCAAGACTGGTAAACTTCCAAAAGCAAAGCCGCTTATAAATAAGTGACAATTCTATCCCCCCCTTTTTTGCACACCTCCATTATATTTCAATCTTGCTCTATAAATAATGTCAGCCATTCCATCTTCACATAAAATAATGCTCCAAGTGTTTTACGACAGATCACTTGAGCTAAATCCGCAGAAAGCCTCAGACACAATAGATGTGTACGTATCTATGAATCTCAAGCAAATTGTGGAGATTCTCAACAAACGACTTACTCCCTTGGGCATTAAAGAGATAATGTATACGGATGTAGAACTGGTTGTTCATGAAACAACTAGTCCACAGGTCAGGATAATCCGAAACAATCAGTCGCTTGTTTCAGCCGACATCGTGCCTGTCAGAACAGCTGGCAAGATTAATACAGCTACTTTACGTAAACCTAGCGTCCAGCCACAATGTGTTATTCTCTAAGTCATAGGCATTCATTCCTTTTTTGACTGCGTATGAATTTTGGACAAAAAAGGGAGATGACTTTGTTGTTTATGTTTCAAAGCTTTGTAATTTTTTACGCCAAAGAAAATAAATGCAACAAAGAAAACCGCAGCACCAAGGAGAGAAGGAAAGAGAGAAAGGAAAATGGACGCTGCAAAGGAGTATAAAAACATCCTCATTATCCCTTAGCAGTAATGCACCAGTCTTCATTTATTTTCTATTGTATTTTAAATGAACCTAATGCAAGTAAGGCTTGGACCGGAACTTCAAGCACCGCTTGAAGACATATCCATTGTGGTCACACACTTGGACACAGAAACCACGATCAGACATAAGCTAAACATGGTGTTGAAAGCCCATGAATGCCATATAACAGACTACTCGATTAAGCTTATCAACGTTTCGGGAAGAAAAGGGCACTGGTTAAAGCCCCAGACCATGTTGGGCTCTATGGAGCTGCAGCCGGTTATGTGGAAGGGATATTCCACCATATTTGCCTACATTGGAACACCAGAGGCTGACAAAACTTGCGGCTGTATAGAGCTATGAACTCTTGGCGTTTGGCCATAGGTACACATTACTATTTTTCCATTTTGCGAATATGGCTAGCCCCTTTTGCTGCAACTCTTTTTACCTACACGAAGCCCTTTGCCGAATAAGCGGACAAATCATGTGAATAGAAACCATACTACAGCATAAATCCACCCAACAATGTCAATAAATATCTAGCATCCCACAAGAACCCCAATGCTTTTTAATTAACGGAAATTTTCCAATGTCCAGATAAACAGGGTTGTTTTGGAGCCTTTTTGAGGCTATGAAAGACCTTTTCTGGGCTATACTTCCAACAGCAAAACTTCACTGTTCAATTTGGGTAGATGGCTTGAATAGATAGCTTATTTTTACTCACTCGCGGTGAAAACAAATTAAGGAGAGAAATTAACATTATGAACAGAAATTCGTTGAGCTTCTTTACGTCTCTGAGACCTGGATAGAGTCAGATCGTCGGAAGTATTAAGCGGCAGGATGATTTTAGCATACTGCTTAACTGGCTCCTTGGGCAGAGACTCTTGCTTGGCATAGGATAGTTCGGATGCCACGCTGCTCTTTCTTGTCTCAGCAGAAGGATTGAAGGCATGGAAGCGGTAGGCTTCGATTAGCAGATCCTTCATTAATGGCATAGCCATGAGCTCCGAATTGCGCTCCACGACATGGAGCAGAAAGGACTTTTGCATCATGGGAAACCGAATGCAGGGCAGCAGCTGAGGGAGAAACTCTTTGCGGGCAAACAGGGTGCTCCAGTTGGACGTGCCGGTTGATGCTGTGGGCAGCTGGCTCAAGTCTGCGGATACCCGAGTTACCATCTGCGGAGGCGACTTGGGCGAGCTGCTGGGAGATGGAGGGTTGGCCATGGTGTAGGCTTCTCGCAAAAGCTCCGGGTGCCGGCGGCCCGGCCGACGGGCCCAGGGAGATCTGGGCGACAAAAGCTGCGACAAGCTAGACGGCGACCGCTTACAAGTCAGTACCGCATCGCTTGTCTGCCCGCAGGCATCCACTTCGCTCACACTAGCTCGGCTGGCCCGCTTCGACCTACGCTCCTCCATATCGTCTTCCCGGAACTCCGCCCACCGCACCACGGTTTCAAACAACAGTTCCTCAGACTGCACATTGAGAGAGTCGCTTATCAGGGCCTGGCGGAGCAAATGGGCTGGCGCCCACATGGTAGAGGAGCTTTCGCATAGCTGGCTGAAATTACGCGTACAGTATGATAGGCAGGTTCGTTGGGCTTCTCGAGCATTCAGGTCATCGGCGATGGCCCAGATATCCCACACAGTATCGACATTAACCCGTTGCAGGAGACTGCGCCAGCACGCGTCGAGCAATCCCGAGACCGCGAACTGATCGGCGCACAACAGGGTCTCGACCAGCTCGTCTGCCGACACGTCCCGAGGGATGTCGCAGGAACGCGTATACGCATACTCCAGCATACGCTCAAAGGCCCGTGGCGTCACGTCCCACACCTGCACGACCTTCTCGTGCGTCTCGCGCATGCCGTTGCTGAACATGGCCTCGAAAACCGGCGACACAGCCATCAGTATGGCCTTATGCGCATGGTACCGGGGGCCGGCAGGTGGCGGCGGCGAGCTGCCGATGCGGTTGCGCTGGGCGTAGGGGAGGGCGCGAGGACAGCAGTTTGTCGGCATAGGGGTGATGCACTGAGGAGTGTCCGGATCGGGAGTCGGATGCCCAGTAGCGTTGATCCCCAAGCCCGCCCGCGAGGTCCGGTTAGGGCCCGGCGACAGCAGTAATGCGGCCGAGTCGCATAGTTCCAGCTGAATGTCCGAAAAACGCGCCGATTTAAGCAGCTGGTTGAAGGGCGCGGCGATGCGGTCGGGCACGTAAACGGCGATCGCTGGCGACGGCTGTGCCGTGGGTGCCCGCACCTGCACGGTCTCTCGGACACGGAATCGCACGACCAGACAGGCCGTATCGTCGGCCACGAACCCCTCCATATCTGCAAGCCCAATAAACCGGTCGTCCCCCCATGTGCTGTATACTGCGTCCACCCACACGGTAATGGGCGTTGCGTATTTGCTGTAGTCCAGTCCGCGGGTGCTCTGGTTCTCTAGTGTAAATGCAATGTCTACTTTTTTGCGTACCTGCGTCAAACGCTCTTCTGCGTCGTGTACTGCTAGATACAATGCTAGCTCGTTTGGGCTGCGTGTACGCCCTTTGAATAGCTTGAATACCCAGCGCAGTCCGTCTGCATCGAATGCTGGGCTGTTGTGTTCGACGCATGGCGCTAGTGCGCTCCATTGTCCTATCCGCCACCGGTAAACATACTACACTTGCATGTTAGTGTAATTCTCGTCCATTCATGTTGCCAGCGCAGTAACGGCGCTTAAAAAAAGCTCTAGCGGGTAAGCTGTATAATTACCTGGATATTGCCACCTATGTGTACTGAGACAAATAGCTATTAGCAGCTGGAACTGTCTTGGCTCTTTATCGATCCAACTTACCTGTACTCATATTCTCTCTTGAGCACTATTAGTAGTAAGAAAATTTTTTTAAAGAAAGAATAACAAGAAAAAACTGCGATCAAAAAAAAAAAAAACAAAGAAATCAAAAGCGTTTGGGATATCACAAGTGCAATACACACTAGTATTCCAAAAGCAGAAAAAGAAAGAAAGAAAAGGGAGAATTCCTTTATACAATCGAAAAGCTGGAAGGATATAGTTGAAGGACACAAGCCTGCAAAAGGATCCCATAGAGCCTGGAATTAAAAGCTAAATGGACGCCACCCTACAGCGCGCTGGTTTAATTACAAGGCTGGGCATTTATTAATTAAAGCTTGCTTCGACGAGACTGAGCCTCAAGCTTATCGACAACCGCCATGGCCATCTCCATTGTGCGCGGGAACACACGAGCAACCAGATGTGCAAAGCTGGAAGAGGCCTGGCCCTTGGCCACCCGTGCCGCCACCCCCTGCTGAATCACCGCATTACGGAACAGCCCAAACACCTTGGCGAACTGCCAGCCCTCCAGCGGATACGTGCGCTTCATCTTCAGGCAGTAGCGCTCAAGCAGCTCTTCTTCTTTGGGCGCGCCCTCGCTTGCCGGAGCGCCCGCCAGCCCTTGCAGCACCGAGTCCTTCTCGAATCCCACTCTAAAAGGAACTATCAGGGGCTGCAGCAAGTTGGCCAGGTCTGTACGAGGATTGCCCAAGGTGGATAGCTCCCAGTCCAGAACCCCCACGATCCGCGGCTCCTGCGGATCCCACACCACGTTGTCCATTTTGAAATCCCCGTGAACTATTGTTGTTTCGTCCGGACAGGCCTGTCGCGAAAACCACCGCTGCAGCTCGCTTAGCCGCGGCAGCTGGCCTCCGTTTTGATCCCCTATGGCGGCTGCTTGGGCCTCAGCCACCCGCGTCAGACTCCGTAGCTGCCGCTCGTAAAACCCTCCCTCCCGTCCGTATGTCTCCAATCCCACCTGCCTGTAGTCCACTTGGTGCAGCTGCACCAGCACGTCCACGAGCGCTTGCCAATACCGCAGACGCTCCTGTGGTTTGATGCCTGGCAGCCGGATATCCGTCAGTATCCGCCCTTGCAGATACTCCATCAGGTAGAACGGTGTCCCTACGATGCTCGAGTCCTCGCATAGCGCGTATACTTTGGGTACCGGCACCTGGGTGTGCTCGCCCAATGCCCGCAGCACTCGGAACTCGCGTTCCACCGCATGGGCGGTTTTCGACAGCAGCTGTCCGGCAGGCTTTTTGCGCAAAACGTACTTTTTGCCCTGGGCGTCGGTTAGCAGGTACGTGGGGTTGCTTTGTCCCACGTTGAACTGCTCGATTGTCAGCGGCAGATCAACGGACATTCTCTGGATCAGAAACGCTTCCAGCTTTGCTTGATCCAGCTCGTGGCCTTGCCGGACTTTGCCCACCAGCGAACTGGGTACAGCGGACTTCATTGTTTTTAATAGATACTAAAATGAAAAGGAGATGAAAAGAGAAAGAGAGTTTGCTGGACAAAAGCCAAAAGCAACACACGTGGCTATATGCACTTATTGTGGAATAACCTCGCGGCAGGTAAAAGGGCAATCGGAAAACGGCATTGCTCCGTGAGCACATGAAAAAAAAAAGGGCTATAGCGTGTCACACTCACGGCCCACATACTTGAGCCCGGGCCGAGCGGGCGCAAATGCAGTCACTCCGCCGCAGCCATACACGTCGATCCGCGCCAAGTGCTTGCAGCGCGGCACGATCTGCCCCAGCACCTCATCCGTCATGCTGCGCACCCACGACACGTCCAGCTCCTCTAGCGCCGTGCATCCCAGCGTCTGCTCCTGCAACGTGCCGTCCTCTGCGTGCATAAGTCCGGCCAGCGCCAGCAGCCCATACTCTGTCAGGTTATCGTCTACCGAGTTGAGGTTGAGATGCCGCAGCGACGAGCCCGCCAGCCGCACCAGCTCCTGCACGACCCGATCTGTCAGCATGTAGCAGCGGCTCAGATCCACCCGCGTCAGCCCATGGTGTGCCTTGAGCGTCTGCGTTGCCCGCATATGTCCAAAGACCCGCTCCATTGCTGCTGCCGAAACGGCGTCGCACGAAGCCATGCCCAGCTCCTGCAGCCCACATGCGTGCGTTGCCACCTCATCGGCAAAGTCGTCCATGACGTCCCGGAACCCCGCCACGTCCAGCACACGCAGGTGCGAGCCGATCTCGCGCAACACGCGCTTGGCCGTCATGTTTGTCATGGGCTTGTGCGGACGCAGCAGCTCCAGAGATCGCAAGTGCGCAAGCGACTGCCAGGGCGGCACTGAGCCATTGGAGTCTGCACGCAGCTGGCGCTCTGCGTCCTGCAGGGCCTCTTCATGCTCCGTGATGGGCCAGGCCAGCATTCCCAAGCTGTCGTCATCAAACTCTGTGCACTCTACCAGCCGCAGCGCTTCCAGCTGCGTGCAGTGCGACACCAGCGCCCGCATGGCCACTGGCCCGAATCCCGCAAATGCCGCCGTCAATGCGCGCAGCCGCTTGCCCATCGTGCGGAAAAATGTCGCCCACTCCTCGTCGGCCACCAGGAACGCACCGTCCAGCCGCACCCGATTCAACTGCGGTAGACCCTGGGCCAGCACATGCAGGGTCGCGCCATTCAGTCTTCCGCAGAACTGCAAGTCCAGGCTCTCCAGCCGCGGACACTCGCTGGCTATCCGCTGTAGCCCGCGTGCCTCGATGCGCGTGCAGTCGTACAGAGTCAGCGTTGTGCGGTCTGGGCCCATAAACAGACTCAACTTTTGCTCATCTAGCGCCCGCAGCTTGCTGATAATGCGGTTCAGGCGGTTCATGCTCTGGGTTCCAATATCGCCAAACGACTCCACCTGATCCAAGTGCCGCGCAATCGCCCGCACACACAGATCCTGCAGCGTTGGCAGCTGCGCATCCAGCTCAAGCAACCCTCCCTCAGTCTTCTTTATTTTGCGCCGCTTGGTTGCTGGGTTGGGCTGCTGCCGTACCAGGCTGCGAGCTCGCTTCGTCTCTACTGCCCGATCCGCCGATGCCTTTTCTACAGACCGCCGGCATGCTGCGCAGAGCAGCCTGCCCGATGGCTCTCCACGCAGCAGGAACCGCTTGCCGCACATCTCGCAGTTGTGCATCCGTCCGCCCTTGCGTGCTGAGCTGCGGTTCAGGCCCTCACGGTGGTTCATTTCGTCAGAGTACTCATCGTCTGACGCTGCCTTCTTTTTCTTCTTGCCCTTGACTGCCACTTTGATTTTCTCCTTTACTGTTTCGACTTCAACTACTGCTTCTGTTGTTGTTGATCTTGTTGAGGTGCTGGGGCCGGCTTCTTGCGCCTGCTCCTCTTCTTCCTGCATATCAGCTGCCAGTGCAGCATCTGCAGTCACTTCAGTTTCCTCTGCCTCGTTAGTAGATTGAGTTTCAGCGGCGTTTTCCGGGTTCTGTCCCTCTTGCTGCTGCTGCTGCTGCCGAAGGCGTGCCTGTTCTATCTCTATGCGTCTTCTTTCACGAAAATGATCTGTAACTCCAATTTCCTGCAAGTAATCAGTCAGCGCCGAGTTCGGCCCTCGAATAACCGTCTTCCTGGCCCTAGAACCCGAACTCCCTGCTGCTCTACCACGTACACGATCATTTGGATCCATACTCAATATTTCTTTTTACTTATTCAAAATCCAAGAAAAAGAAAAAAGAGGAATGTGCTGCGGAATAAAAAAGCGATCAAGCCACAATTAGATTTTGCTGACAAGAGATTTCGAGGATTTCAATTCCTGCAACTGCTGAATAAACGTGGCCATGGGAATGGTCTGGCCCTTGGCCTTTGTGCCCACATCGTCACGGCACCGCACATTCACACTGCCTTCCTCCTTCTCCTGCACGCCCACCACGCAGATAAAGTTGTACTGGGCAAGCTCTGCATTGCGGATCTTCTTGTTCAGCGTATCGGCGCTCACATCCACTTCAACAAATAGGCCGGCCTCGTGCAGCTGCTGCTTTACTTGCTCCGCATACTCGTATACCACGCTGGTCACTGGCACCACCATTACTTGGCGCGGCGACAGCCACATGGGCCATTTGCCGGCAAAGTTCTCGGTCAGAATCGCAATCATCCGCTCGATCGAGCCCAACACCGCCCGGTGAATGATTACTGGCCGCTGGAATTCAGTGTCCTCGGATGCTCCGGGCGCCCGAACTTGCAGCTGGAAGCGCTCCGGCAGCTGGAAGTCCAGCTGGATAGTTGCGCACTGGAACGCCCGGCCAAGCGCATCACGGATGGTGATGTCGATCTTGGGCCCGTAGAACGCTCCGTCTCCAGGGTTCAGCTCCCATGGCGAGCCAAATCCGTCCAGGGCCTCTGCCAGCTGCTTTTCCGCCTGGTCCCAAACTGCAATCTCGCCCAGATACTTGTCTGGCCGGGTCGACAGCTTCAGGGCAAACGTAAACCCAAACGTGCTGTACACGTCCCGCAAAAAGTCCAAAGCTCCCTGCATCTCCGACTTTACCTGGTCTTGCAGGCAGAAGATATGCGCGTCATCTTGCTGGAACCGACGCACGCGGGTAAGTCCTGAAAGCGCACCTGATGCCTCGTTACGATGCAATACACCAAAGTCAGCAAACCGCAGAGGCAGCTCGCGGTAGGAGCGGTCGCGCATGCCAAACATCAGGCAATGGCCAGGACAGTTCATGGGCTTTAGAGCAAACTTCTCCTTCTCCACTTCGAGTCCAAACATGTCTTCCTGGTAGTTCTGCCAGTGCCCCGACTGCTCCCACAACTTGATGTTGTACATATTGGGCGACACGACCTCTTGGAATCCGCGCTCCCAGTACTTGCCACGGATAAAGTCCATCAGCGTGTTATAGATGCGAGCTCCATGCGGCAAAAAGAACGCGGATCCTGGACTCAGCTCATGGAAAAAGAACAGCTCCTGCTCGCGTCCAATCTTGCGATGGTCGCGCTTAGCTGCTTCTTCCAAGAACTTCTTATACTCGGTCATCTTCTTTTTGTCCGGGAACGAGATGCCGTAAACACGCTGCAAGGAGTCGTTGTTGGCATCGCCCAAAAAGTACGATGCTGAGTTCTTTAGAACTGCGAATGCCGTTATACTGCCGGTCGTGGGCACATGTGGGCCACGGCACAAGTCAATCAGCGGTCCGCACCGGTACACGGTCGTCGAAGTGCCGTCAGGAACACGCGTGTTGATCAGATGCACCTTGTACTTGTTGTAGTCAAACATCCGCAACAGATCCTCTTTGCTGATCACCAGGCGCTGGAACGGCTGCTTCTCCTTGATTGCCTTGTTTGCCAACGCCTCCAGAGGCGCAAAGTCCGCCTGCGATATTCCGCGTCCAAACTCCTCTGGCACCGCAATATCGTAGTAGAACCCGTTCTCAATCGGAGGTCCATTGCACAGATGGCATCCAAAGTGCAGCTCGCAGGCTTCGCCCAGCACATGGGCACTCGAGTGCCAGTACACCATCTTGGCCTCCTCAGACTCAAAGTCCAGCAGCTCCAGCTTGCAGCTCGCCTCTAGCGGGCGCAGCGTGTCCCACAGCACATTGTCTACCTTGGCAATCACTAGCCGCTTTGCCAGCGACTTGGAGATTCCGTTGGCAATGTCCATTGGCGTGGTCTCCCACGACTTTCCATCCCGAGTTGATCCGTCTGGCAGCGTAATTACAATGTCCTCCCGTGGTTTATCTACATATGCAAGAAAAGCTGTTAGTTGGCTATCACATAAATAAAATCAGGTATGCAGATAATGAATCACCAAAAAAACTTACTTGCAATCTCTTCTTGCTGCTTCTGAAACAGCTCGTCGAAAATACGGTTACGGTGCTCGATAAACTCTGGGCGCTCCATCTACATTTGGTAGTTATAAGTGTTAGTAACCAGCTGGGATAGCACAATTTGTCATGGCTGAGTTTAAGCTATCAACCTACCGAAGGTGCTGGTGCGGCGTCTGAGCCCTTCTTATTGCCCTTTGCTGGCTTCTGGTCGTTCAGTGACAGCTTTGCTGCCCGCTCTACAATATCGGCCATCTACAAAACAAAAGTCGCTGCAAACTCAATGTGAGACCTGCTAATGTGTATTAGCTCGAGTATAATCGCACTTACATTTTGCTCAAATGACTGAAAAATACTTCAGCTACAAATCAGACCAAGATTTCATTCTTAAGACCGATGGCTCGATCAAAATGCCGAGCCGAGTCGCATTGATGTCACCAATTTATTGGCTCTTGGCTTTTTTTGCTACACGCGCTTTGTCTTTTTGTGCTTTATAGGAATTATTTTTACAAACGGTGCTGGCAGAGTGCATTGGAGCACATAGTTTCTTAATCTTAAGCCCTACCTTTATATTCTACTACAAGTAATTTAAAGTCGGAATCGAGTCTAGGATTTTTTTTTTTTACTGGATTGAGCAAGCGGAGTTATATAAAATGATGGACGAAATTTCGAGTACGCCGGCGTTGAGTACGCAGGCAGCGGGTGCCTTTGGTACCGTGAAGCTTGTAAGTTCAGCTATATTTCAGGTGGATTTTGTCACTGTTGGATAGAATTCAAAAGTGTTAATGTACAAGGGTTTCTAATTTGTAGCACTATCAGACGATGCTGGACAAAAGCACACCACATACGGGTATTCGGTGGGCCGTAACTGGGTTTATGCTGCTGGCATTTATGCTGCGAATCGTGCTTGCTCAGGGGTGGTACATCATATGCTATGCGCTAGCCATATATCTACTGAATTTGTTCCTGGCGTTTTTAACGCCAAAGATTGACCCAGAAATGGCAGAGGAGATTGAAGAAGCTGAAGCAGCCACTGAATCGGGGCCAGGCTTATTGCCGGTTAAAAACGACGACGAGTTCCGCCCGTTTATCCGACGTCTGCCCGAGTTCAAGTTTTGGCTCAATACGACCAAGGCGGTGCTGATTTCGTTTGTATGCTCGTTCTTCTCTGCGCTGGACATTCCGGTGTACTGGCCGATTCTGCTGTTTTACTGGATCTTCCTCTTTATCCTGACAATGAGGCGCCAGATCGAGCATATGATAAAGTATCGCTATGTTCCCTTTGCCAACTTTGGCAAGCAGCGCTATAACCGCAGCTAGCTATTATAAATTAACAAAATATATTCAAGCATTGTTACAAGCTGCCTGAGAAAATTGGCTTTTTTGCTTCTGGTTACTCACGCTTTTTGAGGATTTAGCCATTCACACATTTCATCTGCCAGTCATGTGCTCTGGCATTTAGGGAATGCACCATGTCGTCACAAGCCGATTGCTTTATATCGAAAGAAACATTTAAAGCGCCACCTGAGCTATAGAAAACCTTTGAGCCTTTTCGTTTCTTTTTTTCTTCTACTGCTGCTGGCCAGGCTTGCGTTTTTAAAGCATCAACTCTTGACATTCCCCACATTCCCTCTAGATATTACTGTTGTATCCAAGAAGGGGCTTAATTTTCTTTAGTGGTCTTGGTTGCGGTCTTTATTTTATTTTTATCACTATCACGCCTGCATAGCATACGCAGCTACCTTAACCGACAGGTTTATTATCGGCGGTTTAAACCAGAAATACAGAGCATTCGAGCAAGAGGAAGGGGTAATTGGGCATTATTCCCGACTTGCAAAGGTGATAATGGAAGGCATTGCAGTACACCGCGAGTCAACGGTCCATGCCGACTACACGGATGATTCGCCGCTGCTGGCAAAGCGGCAGTCATGGAGAAGTCGGCTGCGAAACAAATGGTACCGGTTTGACCGCCTAACTCGAGCACTCTTCTGCCTAATGTTTCTGATGCTTGGCTGCACACTAGTTGCACGTATATTTATCGAAATAGAATATCCATTTGGCAAGCCAGACTCACAAGTGACCATTCCACCACGTCAAGACAGCGACAACCGCACAGAACGGTCAGACGAGGAGCGAAGAAAGGCGGTACGAGCAGCCATGAAGCACGCGTGGCAAGGATACCGTCAATACGCATTCGGCAAGGACGAGTTGCTGCCCGTGACCAACTCAAGCAACAACAAGTGGGGCGGCTGGGGCGTGACCCTAATTGACGCCCTCGACACATTGCACTTGATGGAGCTTCATGAGGAGTTTAAAGAAGGTGTTCATCATGTGGCTAATCTGGACTTTACCAAGGCCAAAAGCGGCTATACGACGCCGTTTTTCGAGATGATTATTCGTTCGCTGGGAGGCCTGCTGTCGGCATATGAGATGAGCCTGGACGTGAGGCTGCTTCGTAAGGCTAAGGAAGTGGGGGATGCTCTTATGCCCGCGTTTGACACGCCCACGGGCATCCCATATCCTCGTGTTGATGTCAACAAAGGAAAGGCGGTGCCTGCTAACCGTGTATGCATTGCTGAAGCAGGCACGGTGCAGCTGGAGTACTGGAAGCTGTCTGAGCTTACCGGCAACCCAGTATACCATGAGACTGCGCAAAAGGTCGTGGACTTGCTTGACAATGCCAAGAAGCCATACAAGGGCCTATATCCGATCTGGATAGATACAAGCAGTGCCGAGCTAACCTCGGGCTCTATTACATTTGGCGGTATGGGCGACAGCTGGTACGAGTATATGATCAAGCAGTACATCTACAGTCGCCGGGAGCACGACCAATACCGTCGGATGTACGAGGAATCCATCGACTCCATGAAGGACCTTATGGTTAGACGTTCCATCTACGACCCAGAAATGTTCTATGTTGGTGATCTGGACGCCACTGCGACCAAGTTTAGCCCTCGGTTTCAGCACCTGACATGCTTTGTTCCCGGAATGTTGGCGCTGGGAAGCAAAGTACTTGACCGTCCGGACGACCTGGAACTGGCCAAACAGCTGACCTACACATGTTTCCAAATGTACAACCGAACGGCCACTGGACTAAGCCCCGAATACGTGCAGTTCCGCAATAAGCGCAATCAGGGCTTGTCGGAGTTTGACGAAAATGGAGAGTTTGCCCTGTTGTCGCTAAGCAAGGCTTCTGAGAAGGAGAAGCAGGATGGGTTTTATTTGGGCCCTAACCGCAGCTATATTCTCCGTCCTGAGGCCTTGGAAAGCATTATGATCATGTACCGGATTACTGGCGACAAGATGTACAAGGAATGGGGGTGGCAGATTTTCCAGGCTATTGACAAGTGGACCAAGACGCCATCGGCCAACTCCGCTTACCATGATGTGACGTCAACTGCCGGCAGTAGCCAGTGGACTGACTCGATGGAGTCGTTCTTTTTGGCCGAAACGCTAAAGTACCTCTATTTGCTGTTCTCGCCTGCCGAGTATTACTCACTTGACGAGTATGTCTTTAACACTGAAGCACACCCGTTCAAGATTATGCGCCATGCCCGGCCATAATTAACCTTTTTTACATGTATTTCAAGTATTCAGAATCTATACAGCTATTTTTTGTGCAGTTAACTTTTTTTTTTTTTGGGTAGGAGAAAAGGCGGGGGGGGAATAAGAATATCAAAACATTACCCGTTGCAGTAACATTAATCGTACACTCTACAGTTACTGCCAAGTTCTAGAATATCTAGTGCTTCATATGTTTGGTTATAATAAACAATAGTAGTCAAAACGTTGCAGCGGTCCTACAATACAGTTGAAAATTGTTGGTAATATTTGATACAAACAAACAAACGAATATCGATAATTTTCCGATACTAGGTATATTAGCAACACTAAATCCTGGATTTTTCTGTTCGATTTTCTTTCTTTCTTTCTTGCATAGTCTTTGATTGTTTAGTTTTCTCTTGGAAATCATATTCGGAAGAACTCAAAGATTTGTCTGCCCATTGTCCTACTAACAATTAATGTCTAATTAGTTTCTATTTCCTACTCTGGCATCTTCCGAATACTAAAACTCAAAAGGAGCATTTCCACCCCTTGTTTTCTTTTATTGAAGCTGGCTTGTAACCTTCCCTTTATATTTTTGACCCAAAAATGCTAGCATATCGACTGCTATATACTGCTGTGCTATTTGCACTGATCGCAGGTGCATATAGCAAATGTATGCCGCTTAAAGACTCTCAGGCGTGTCCAGGATTCTCGCAGGATTTCATCAGCACCAATGCGACCACTCGTTTTGCATGGTTCCCGAATGAAGACATATCTGCGTTCGACAAGGCGCTCAGCGACTATGTCATAGGACAAGCTAACATTGATGAGTTCCAATCGGTGTTTCGGTGCTCGGGACTAGACGATCTGGGCGGGTTCTCAACCGACCACGGACAATCAGTGATCAGATATCATCGGAGCATGATCTGCGCGGACATAATATTTAGCGATGAGAATATTAGAGACTGTTACGGGGATCAGTCAGCCCGTCATCAGCGGAGAGACGACAGTCCTGAGTTGCAGTTGGCGGAGGTTGTTGCCTCCTCGGTGGTTAGCGTGAGACCCTCGGCGCCCACTCCACTATGCCGCTCGACCTGTGAGGCGTGGCTGGATAGCTTGCATACAATCATTAGCAATGCTACGTTGTGCCAGCCAGACAAGGGAAATAACCGCGAAGCATCCTTAGACGCGCTTCGCAAAAAATGCGACCTCAACATGTATAGCGGCATGCCAGATCGTTGTGTAGATGGCGAAGCTAACGAGCTCAAAACATGCGGTAAGCCATTTTTCATCGAGTGTTACTACGCTTGTGGTTGAAAAGCTCGCTAAAATAACCATGGTTATTTTCCCGGACAAACAAACAAAACGGTTCAAACGTTTCTGTATCTTGTTACTGCGCTTATATTGTTTAAACGTTGTTCGGGTATTGCAGCTTTGCAGTAAATGGTATAGTACTAATAACTTCAGAATTGTAGGATATCAACGCGTCGAGGATTGGTGCAAATACTGTGACTACGCATCTGAATATACCGATGTATGTGCTTCTGTGGGCGTTAGGGTTGAGGGCTCTTCAGATAAAGGAAAATCAGGCTTCCCGGCGCCAAGCAGCAGCGTTCTTCCTGGAGACAGGGAATTGGTGGCTGAGCTGGAGAAGCAGAAGCGCCAGGAGCGCGTATTTCGTGTGGTAGCCATTGTGCTCAGCATTGCAGTTGGCATTTGCGTGATTGCGCTAATACTGCTGATAGCCATGGGACACCGCCTAACGTCGGCAGGGATATACGGGCAACACAACCCTTCTATTAACGGCAGCGGCAAAGACGACAGCACATTGCTGCATACGGGTGCTGCTGATGGCGGTAGCTTGAAGAAGTCGGCAGATTTTGTGGACTGCTTTGTATCGGCCGTAGGCAAGCCGCGGCAAGTCGTTCGTCCATTTTTTGCTCGCAGAGATGACGAGATTTCGCTGCAAAACGGCGACGTGGTGACGTTGCAAATGGCCTTTGACGATGGCTGGGTGGTGGGAAAGAACCTCACGTCGGGTTACGAGGGCACATTCCCGCTAATGTGCGTAATGGAAAACCTCCCACCATCGTTGCCAGCGCAATGGTCGGTGTTGCCGGAGTCCAAAAACGCCAGCATCGAGAATCTACGCAACTCATCTCGCGCATCGGTAGCAAATGAACGCCGGGCGTCAGCAGAAAATATGGTTAATGGAGCTCGTTTGCAGAGTACGCGGAACTCACTTACCAATAGCCGGCAGCCAAACCAGCCCGACAGCGCGCAGGGCAGAGGCAAGGGGATACTGGACCGGATATTCGGTGCATTCTCGCCAACCAATTCCACTCCGGCTGCCACAAGCGAGGATTCAGGGTTTTTCAAGCGGCTGGTGCAGTCGCCATTTGGCGCCAAGGACAAGCCCATAGCTGCTCCGCCTAAAGGCCGGCCACATTCCTTCAACGTCCACCATGTTGTCCATGTCGGGCTTACGAACCCCAGCTACCCGCATACTGGCGATGCAGCCACTCCCCCCTCCACCATACCGTCGACTATGCGAAGCGAAAACCGCTACCCTGTCATGCCCACGCAGGCATCTCTTGGCTTTGCAAACTCCGCTCATGCAAACGGCAGTGTGCCCCGACCTCCTGAGGATCCTCGACAAGCAGATATGAGCTACGGCGATTTTGCCCCCAGCAACAGCTCCCAGCCAACAGCTGCCGGCAACGAAAGCATGGAGACATATCAGACTGCCGAGCAATCTGCTTTCAACTCTTCTGCCCAAATAGCACCAACCCCAGCTTATATTCGGTAGTGCTCCTCTTAATGTACAGAATTAACGTGAATGCATTTTTCTTTCTCTTCTTTTTTTAATTATATTGTGCATCGTAATCAGCTATGAGAAATGTCCACTTTGGACGGCAAGCGCTTCTTTGTATATGTTAGTTACCGGCCACGGGCAGTGGCTCTTGTACCTGTTAATGCTCTTTCAAACTCGGCTGGCACGTTTCTGTCTGTCCGCATTCGGCAAGATAACCAGAGTCGTAGCGAGGGCGAAGTTAAAGTCGAAATAACCATTGAACGGGTATCCACCCACCTGCAGTTCTACTCGCCATTAGACATGGATGCGATTTACGGCTGCGCTGGCATCATCGATTACCAAAGCGACACATATATATTTCTGATCACTCGGTGCCAATATGTGTGCAATCTCACTGAGCTCACCAAAGGTCAGCCCAGCAAGCCTGTGTTTCGGGTCGTGCAGGTGACCGCTCTATCGCTTACGGACTCGATATTCGACTCGCAGGCGTACCGGCGAATGCCCGGCGCCATGTACGATGAAGTAGCTCAGGGAGACATGGACATCTATGGAATCGCCAACCCATGCACACAAATGACGAACTTTTTAGAAAACGGTGCGTTTTTCTTCTCGCCAGCCTTCGACATCACACGTAATCTGCAGTCGCAGCAATTGCGCTCGATAGTAGCTGACGATCCTCATATTTGCGACCCCGATATAAAGTTCCAATGGAACAGCAGCATGCTACAGGTGTTTACCGACTATTGTATCCATATGTGCGGAACCTCTACACGGCAGCAGTTTGAGTCGGCCGGCTATACGGTTTCACTGATTCAGGGCGCCGTCGAATCAATTTATCTCCCACAAGGCGTCGGCGCACAAAGCAATGGAGGCAATTCGGGAGCAGCGTGCTTTTTAATATCTCGAAGCAGCTCGATGCGCTCTGGAATGCGCTTTCTGACGCGTGGAGTAGATGACGAGGGCGGAGTAGCTAATGAAGTCGAGACAGAAGTCATGCTGGTAACTCCGAGCCTAACTATGGCCCACGTACAGGTTCGTGGCAGCGTGCCGGTGTTTTGGACCCAAGAGGGCTTGCAGATTGGCTCGCACAAAGTTCGAATCACTCGGTCGGCCAAGGCCACACTGCCAGCAACCAAGCGACATTTTTCAGACTTGCTGAGTCGCTATCGCCGGGTCAGCGTGATCAGTCTGCTCAAGCAACACAGTGTTCCTGGCGACTATGGGGGTGTGGAAGCTGCAGACCCAGACATGATTGCTCATGGTGTCGGGACATCTGAAGCTGACTTGGGCAGATTCTACAAGGTTATGATTGACGCTATGGGGTTGCCCAAATCTCTGGTTTCATTCAGTGAGTTTGATTACAACCACGAGGTACGCGGTGGCCAGTTTGACCGGGTGCATATTTTGATCCGCAGCATTGCGCCGTTGCTCAGCAGCTTCAAGTATTTTTTGGTTGACAATGACACGGGCACTATTTTGACGTTCCAGCGCGGCGTGCAACGCACCAACTGCATCGACTGCTTGGACCGTACCAATGTGGTCCAGAGTGTGATTTCACGAGGAGTAATCACCGAGTTTTTGCGCCAAAACAACGTGGTTCGTCAGCATATGCTGAACACGGTGATTGATGGAGTTGGCCGGCTCTGGGCAGCCAACGGAAATGCCATATCACGATCATATACAGGGACGGGGGCGTTGAAGTCCGATGTCACTACCAGTGGCAAATCAGGCTGGGCGGGATTCTTGAGCGATGCGTCCAAGTCGATTAGCAGACTCATGCAAAACAACTTCCAGGACCGTGGCAAGCAGAGTGTCATTGATTTGCTTTTGGGCTCAGGCAACTCTGGTCTGCTCTGTCGCCCAGTGGTCCTTTATGACCCTTATGAAAGCATAATTGCTCCTCAGTTGGACCGTGAGCTAAACAAAATTGCCCGCAAAACTTCCATACATGTTATGCTGTGCACGTACAACTTACATGGCTCGCCGTATCGTGGCGAATCCCTGGGGACATGGCTGGAAATACCACAGGGAGTCCGACCCGATATTGTTGCGGTCGGGTTTCAGGAAGTGGTGAATCTGGATATGCAGTCGGTTATTTCTGCCGACACGGCCAATCGACGAATTTGGGAGCAGGTGTTGACTACTGAGATCAATGCCCAGTATAGAAAGTCGTTTGGCAGCAACGCTGAAGGCGAATATGCGCTGGTATCATCTGAGCAGCTGGTCGGCGTGGTCCTGCTGCTGTTTGCGCATGATACGGCGCTCCCGCATGTTCACAACGTGCAGATGGTCAAGTACAAGACTGGAATGGCTGGAATGACGGGCAATAAAGGCTGTGTCGCCATGCATATGATGTTTGACGATACCAGTATATGCATTATCTCTGCACACTTAACGGCTGGCCCATCCAAAGTCAACGAGCGCAATAACGACTACCATACAATACGAACCGGCACACGGTTCCAGCATGGTCGCTATATCGACAGTCATGACTATACGTTCTGGCTTGGCGACTTAAACTACCGTCTAAATCTTCCCAACGAGCGAGTACGCTCAATGATTGCGCAAAACCAGCTGCAAGAGTTGCTGAAATATGACCAGCTAAAAAGCCAGATTGCAGCAGGCAGGGTGTTTCAGGGATACTCTGAAGCTGAAATACGGTTTCCTCCCACATACAAGTACGATTCAGGAACAACGACCTACGATACGAGCGAGAAGATGCGGGTACCCTCATGGACCGATCGGATCATGTTCAGGGGCCGTAACATACGAGTACTCAGGTATTATCGGGATGAAATTAGCTTTTCTGACCACAAACCGGTAATGGCTCTGATGCAGTTTGACGTAATGTCGATTGACAAGGAACACAAGCAGCATATTATTCGGCAACTGTACAAGCAGTTTCATGAATCTGGCGCGGTGTCTAGTGGAGCCAGCTCTCAGACGCGAAATGCCAATGTGCAGAGGCTCATTGATGTAGATGTGACAGGCAGTAATTATGCCTCTGATCAGTCAACCAAGGCCAACTCTATAACATCTGTAGATGGTCTAGCTTCGCAGCCACGGCGCAATGCTGCTCAGTCGAATTCATCTACAGACAATCGCTCGTTTATTAATCCGTTTGCTACAACCACAGCAGCAGTTCAAATTAGCCGAGTATCGCCCAAAATGTCTGCTGATAACTTGGCAAACCAAAAGCCTCTCCTCATAGATGCCGACCCTTTTGCCGACGATGACGGCATTCCATGGAAACCTCTGGCTCCACTATAATCCCAATATATGAAATAATTTATTAAGTGCTAATTCTCTTTAAAAGTAAGTTCCGCCAGCGGACTGCGGGCCGACAACGATGGAGCCGGAAGGCCCAACAATTGCAGCGCCACTGGTGTATGCGCCATTGATTACTGGTCCACGGCCGTATCCGTAGCCGAGTCCAGCATAGCCAGCTCCGCCGTAACCAAAGCCGCCATAGCCAACTCCACCGTAGCCATAGCCACCATAGCCTGGGTATCCGTAGCCCACAGCACCGTAACTAGGGTATCCATAGCCCGGATATCCGTAGGAGGAGTACTGGCTGTTGTAGTAGGAACCGCTAGAGACGGATTGCGAGCCACCATACCCACCAATATACTGTCCGAATGCAGCGGGAGCAGCGGCAGCCAGTGCCATACCAATGCTAGTCATAGAAACCATTGTTAAGAAGTGTCGAGATACTTTGATGATGATGTGTTTTAAGATGAAGCCAAGCTGATGGCTATTTATTTGTTTGCTTCTAGGTTCATCTCTAGTTTTTACAAGGAATTATAAAGTAGACGTGAGAACATCCTTGAAATGTATACTGTAAGATTACTCTATCAAGTAATTTACGGCAGTAGTATTTTGCTACAGCCTTTTCTCTGCCAAGAAAAAGGGGGGTACTCACACGAAATAACTTTTTTTTTTTTTGCAGATTATTGTGGCGAGGCTCTGCAACGCCATTTACTTGTAAGGACTGAGTTAATCGCAGAGAAAATTTTCTCTTTTGTCAAAACAAATGACATGTATCACTAGACAATGGCCATCTGGAAAAGAGCAGGTATAAAAACAACTGCTGTCTCAAGAACATACTACCAGTAGCCATCTTTTTTCTCTCTACAATTTATCTGCTAAAAGACCAGTTTTTAACAGCAAAAAAACTACTATTCATTGCAGAGTTTTCCCCATATGACGGTAATTCCACCTACAGGTACTGCTACGGTAGTCAAGGAGCCAAACAAGAGAATGCGACAAATTCTAAAGGGCTTAGCTATTAATCCCAAAGAATTTACGGTCGATGACGTTGTTGACGGGATGCGACTGGTAATTAGCGGGGATGCCACGGATATGCAGCGTGCAGGGTTCTTGACAGCGCTTCAGCTTCAGGGAATAGGGATGAAGCCGGAATTTCTGGCAGCACTAGCCAACGAGGCACAGCAACACGCCTTTTTGCCGCAGTTTGGGGACAGTCCACAAGGCAGAGCAAAGTTCGGAATGATAGTTGATATCGTTGGTACTGGTGGAGATGGCTGGAACACCTTCAATATATCCACTACCTCGTCGTTGGTAGCTGCTGCAGCTGGATTGCGGGTAGCCAAGCATGGAAGCCGGGCATCGTCTTCCAACTGCGGGTCAGCCGATTTGCTAGAAAGCATGGGCTGCGATCTGGACGCTATCAAGTCAAACCACGTTGCCGATTTGCTAAGCAAGCATGGATTCTGCTTCTTGTTCTCCAGCACCTTTCACCCCGCAATGCGACGTCTGTCCAAGGCACGGTATGAGCTAGGGTTCCCTACGCCCTTTAACATCCTGGGCCCACTTATAAACCCTACCAACCCGGACCGTGCTGTTATTGGAGTACATTCAAAATCGCTGGGTCCGGTTATGGCTCAGGCATTGAGTATTTTAGGACGACGCAACTATGCAGTGGTATGTGGCGATGAGAACTTGGATGAAATTAGCATTGCTGGCGTGACTCACGTATGGTATATTGATAAGTCAGGTAAGATCGACTACTATACTATTCAGCCGAGCGACTTTGGCGTGGCCTGCCATCCGCTATCAGCGGCATCGGGATCATCGCTGGCAGAAAACCAGGCGACGCTAAAGCGACTGCTGACCAACACCATGACTGAACAAGACTATGCCATTCGTGACTTTGTACTGGTCAATACGGGGTTTCTGTTGTATGTCAGCGGCAAAGCACAAACAATGAAGGAGGGAGCAGATATTGCTCGTAGAACCTTGGAATCAGGAAATGTCAAACGTATGCTTGACGAGTTTGCTCAGTCAACTCAGAGACTATAATAAAAGCTATAATCCACCACGACGGGGCTTGGCAAAGATCTGGCTGCGAACCTTGGGATCCAAAGACATTTTGATCTGCACTGCGGAATTCTGCCGTGCCTGTGTAGAGACATCGGAGGACCCATCCTTCATAGCTATGTCGTCGTATAAAGTAACTGTATGAGTGGATGTTTCCATTTGCACTTGGTCACCTAGGCTTGTCTTTGTTGCCGCGGCCACTTTGATGGCGGTGGGAATGGCTGCTCCGAGCCCATGGATGGTAATGGATGGATAATTGCGCTCGGCTAGAAGCTTGCGTGCTCGAAGCATAAAGCTGCTGAATTTCCGGCGGTCTCGAGTAACGTAGATGTCTGCTCGTGAATTGGATGGCCGCAGCGGCTTGCGTTTCTTTATGATCTTGTCGACGTCTGGACGTTCAGCAGGGTCTGTGCGCTTATGTGTTTCTTGGCTGGAGCTCATATTGACAATCTATTAAACAATCCGGAATTTTTAATGAGGGTTGCATGGAAAATAGAATGATACAAGCGTATATTGGGACTGCAGTTATAGGATCCAAAGGCGTGATCCGAAGATACATTAAAACTCATGGTCGTTTATTGCTCATAGCCTTTTTTTTTTTATCAAAGCGATGGCCTTCTCAGTGGATACACACACTCTGCTTAAATTAATTCAAGTCGCTTTGCTGGCAGTTTGCATGGCATTAAAGTGGCATGCTGAATCATAATTGATGATTCACACCTTTTTCTTCCCAGATTAAAAATTTTCTTGTGCTTTCTTTCTTTTCCTCTATTATTTTTTCTTTTGTGTGAACGCCTTACCACGTCAACAAAGCCAGCTAACTTTACCATGACATCCACGCCGATCACGCACTTGTGGCTCCGTGAGGAGACCAAGCCCATGGAGCACCGTGCAGCTCTGTCGCCTGAGGTATGCAAGAAGCTGCTGGAAAACGGCAACTTCAAGATCACCGTGGAGAACTGCAAGGAGCGCATATTTGCGGACTCCGAGTATGCAGAGGTAGGATGCAAGATGGTGCCTGGCGATAGCTGGCGGCAAGCTCCGGCTGACGCGATCATTACGGGTCTAAAGGAGCTGCCAGAGAACGACCAAACGCCGCTGCCGCATACGCACATTATGTTTGCTCACTGCTACAAGCGCCAGGCGGGCTGGAAGGACGTGCTGTCTCGGTTTGTCGAGGGCAAGGGTACGCTGTACGACCTGGAGTTCTTGCAGGACGATAATGGCCGTCGTGTTGCTGCGTTTGGGTTCTATGCTGGGTTCACGGGCTCGGCCGTAGGCATTGATGCTTGGTGCCACCAGCAGCTGCATGCTGGCGAAAAGTACCCGGAGATCAAGCCCTATCCCAACGAGGACGTGCTTATTGGCGAGATCAAGAACAAGCTGGCCAAGATCGGCAAGCTGCCCAAGATCATGGTGATGGGAGCTCTGGGCCGTTGTGGTAGCGGTGCCGTGTCGTTTGCTCGCAAGGCCGGTATTCCTGAAGAGAACATTGTCAAGTGGGATATGGCAGAGACCGCCAAGGGTGGACCGTTCTCGGAGATCATGGATGTGGACATCTTTGTCAACTGCATCTATCTGTCATCGCAGATTCCGCCATTTATCACGCAGCAGCAGATTGACAGCGACCGCCAGCTGTCGGTTATTGTAGATGTCAGCTGCGACACCACCAATCCGTTCAATCCCATCCCCATCTACAATGTCAACACCACTTTTGACAATGCGTTGCTGGATATAAAGTCGGCCAACTCGAAGCCCCTGCAGCTGTGCTCCATTGACCATCTTCCCACCATGCTGCCTCGTGAGGCATCCAACCAGTTTGCTTTGGACTTGTTGCCTACGCTGCTGCAGCTCCCTGAGCGCGCTTCTGCGCCTGTGTGGACTCGTGCCGAGAAGCTCTTCCATGAAAAGGTTGCTTCGATGGCCACCACCGACTAAGCCCTTTCTCATATAATTTTTGGGCTTTCAAATTATAAAGTCTTGCCTTTATGACTGCGGTAAATGGAATAATTTCTTTGAACGTCCAAGAATTGAGGAATTACATCTTTATTCTCTCTAATCTTCTCTATTATAAAACTATGTCGAGTGGAAACACCAACGATATCGACCAGTGGAAGCTCAAACGGCTTATCAAAAGCCTGGGGGCAGCTAAAGGGTAAGTACACTTGCATAGCACAAGCTAGGACTATTAAAACATACAGTTTAGAAGCGGGACATCGATGATTACGCTGCTTGTCTCCAACAAGCAGCAACTATCTCAACCAGTATCCCTGTTGGCTGAAGAGTATGGAACGGCTACCAACATAAAGTCGCGAGTTAACCGACTTTCCGTTCTCGATGCCATTACTTCAGCACAGCAGCGGCTTAAGCTGTACTCCAAAACTCCTCCAAATGGGCTAGCAATCTTCTGCGGAACCGTGCTGACTGAAGATGGTAAAGAAAAGCTAATAAACATTGACTTCGAGCCACCCAAGCCGATAAACACCAAGCTGTACAAATGCGACAGCAGATTTCACGTTGAGCCGCTAGAGGAGCTATTCGAGGATAGCAGCAAGTTTGGATTTATTGTTATGGATGGTAAGGGATGTCTCTATGGGCTTTTGAGCGGCAATACGCGTACGATTCTTCACCAGTTTGCTGTTGAATTGCCTAAAAAGCATGGCCGTGGTGGCCAGTCATCCATGCGCTTTGCACGCATCCGGTTAGAAAAACGTCACAACTACGTCCATAAGGTTGCTGAAAAGGCAACTCAGCTGTTTATTACTGGTAATCTAATTAATGTTACGGGGCTTATACTTGCTGGCTCTGCCGAATTCAAGGAGGAGCTGGAAAAGTCTGACTTATTCGATCCACGTTTGAAATCCAAAGTCATTCATATGGTAGATGTGGCATATGGTGGTGAAAATGGATTTGGGCAGGCTATTTCTCTGTCCAAAAAATACCTAGACAATGTTAAAGTGCTACAGGACCAGGAACTGGTGACAAAGTTCTTTGACGAGATTGCTCAAGACACAGGAAAAATATCCTTTGGGGTTGAGGAAACTTTAACTGCCTTGGAAGATGGTGCGGTTGAGAAGCTGCTGTTGTGGGAAAATCTCGACATTAAGCGAAATGTTTATAGAGATGCGCAAGGAAACGAGATTGTCCGCTATCTCAAGTCTGAGCAAACTCAGGATTCGTCTTTGAGTGCTGAGCTGGAGCTGGTTGATAGTGCGCTTTTGGTTGATTGGCTTGCGGAGGTGTATCAGAACCATGGTGCTGAACTCAAACTACTCAGCAATGGTGCTCCTGAAACCGAGCAGTTTATTAGTGGGTTCGGTGGTATTGGTGGATTATTGCGTTGGAGGCGTGATGACTATGACGTGGAAGCGGAAGAAGAGTATTTTGCAGAAGGCGATGAAGATGACGAGTACGCCGGTTTCTACTAAGATAGACTTTCCTTACACTGCATAGTGCCAATAAAAATATTCTTAATGTCATTTGTACATACCAGGAATTCAGCTGCAAAATACAAAGCATCTGAACTGCACCACTGTTCATTTCTGCAACATTTTCTTTGGGCTGAAACCGCAGCGAAAACTTGTTTGGTTGACTTGTGTGCTTGTGAGAAAGCCCACCCAACAAATCCATGTGCAAAGTCAACATCCGCAGCATATCATAGGTTGAATTGCTTTGCGCCAAGTCATGCTGCGCCGCAAAGTCGCCAACGCCGCAGTGCACACATGCCTTGCGGAAATGGAGCTGACTTTAGCACAACTTGAGATAATCCAAACCGCCTCAGAAACTACTTATAAAAAAGCTCCCTAAATCCTTTGGTTTTTTCCATTCATACATTTTGTTTTCTTATACATTATGAGCGCAAATACTTTTACAATTGTGATTACTTTGGATAGATCTCTTGGCTTGAAGAACTGTAGCACGGAAACATTTATTTTCCCCAAGTCATTCAACATTAACTTAATGCTGACGCAGATAAACAGCCGCATTGTCCCTCGTGGAAACAGAAAGCTGCAAGCCAATGAAGTGGAGTTGATTTTGCACCAAGTGAGCGGAAATGGCAGTCGTGTTATGAGAAGTACAGATACGCTTGCTAGTAAAGGTCCAGTGCCAAGCGCGGATAATAAAGTGTTTGCTACATTAAGGAAGGCTAATAGCGGCCAAGGATGCATAATAATGTAAGCTGCCATTTTTTCTACAAGTGTAAATACTTTTTTCCATTGAAGCGCGTTTGGTTTAAACTTCTTTAATAAATCCAGTACAGCTCCCCAAACGACTTTTTTAAAATTAATAGAATCCACGAGTATCTGAGTATCTAAAAAGGGCAGATGTGGAGACTACGCTATCAAGACTTTGGCGTCCTCCGAGTGTGTGAAGATGTGGGTGACTTCTTGACTGGTGCCGCAGTAGGGTAATTGTACCAATGCGGAGTGTTACAAAAAATTCATTCTTTTGAATGGAAATGCCAATAGCGCTGACTAGGCAGCAGCTTCTTTCAGGCAGCCTTTGAAAGCGCAGCCATCTTTAAAGTCTCCATGAATGCCAGAAAACCTCCTGCCCCTTATCTTTCCCGCTTTGTTTTCCATTAGAATAGCTAGCATTCTCTGTATAAAATCCCATTCTTATTCCTTTGCTTAATCAACTTTATTTTATTCCTATTTCCATTATATACGCCATATCTAAAACCTCCCTCTGTCAATACGCGTGAATGAGCAACATCAACGCCAAAGTAAATTTTCCCGCTAAAATGGGTATAGGCAACGCATCGGTGATTATCACAACTCCAGCAACCAGCACCCGTGCAATGGTACTGATGCGCATCAATACGTGTCTAAGGGCCATGGGTAAGCCAGAGCTCAGGTCCCCTCAACTCCATATTGCTGGTGCTGACGGTGACAAGAAAGAACTTACCATGGGCAATACAATTGAAGTGCTGGGGTTTAAAGCCGATGAGAAAGCTATACTAAATATTTACGTAGACATGCCTCCAGATCCGGTGCCTGAAAATCCTGGCTGCTACTGTGTAATTCAATAGATCTCTTCCTAGTAATTTTAATAGAAATATGTATTTTTAGTGATACAAATTAGAGCACTTTTTAATCCAAAAAAGCTACTACAGAATAAATGCAAAGTGTTATACTACGTTAATGTTTTGGTAGTTGGACGAGGCTGATGGCACGACACGATGGGCATCAGCGTTTGCGGCAGCACGGATAGAATCGCTGGCAATTGCTTTCTCATGGAACCTCTCGATGGCTATGTCTTCGTTAAAGACAAGGTCTCCAGCGTATATCTGTACTTGATCATGCTCCATTGCGCTGGCATTTCCTATACTGGAAACACGTGGCACCTGGGTAATATAGCGTTTACTTGCTGGTAAAGCTCTTTGAGCATACTTGAAACATGTGCGAAGCATTTTGATATAGTTTGTTTTAGAAGAGAGAGAAAAAAGAGGAAGGGATTTTGTTTATAGGAAAACCACCCAGATTTGAGAGGGTACGAAGCAATTTATACTCGGAGCGAACAAAAAAGAAAAAGCAAAAACAGTTTGTTTGTCTGCCAAGCCCCCTGTTCCGCTCCAGAGAAAGTCTCACCAATGTGTTATTATCCCTTCTCACAGCACGTGTAAAATATGCTTCAGTTTTTCACAAGCAGCTCAGCTAAATTCGGCCAATGCGAATAGAAGGCCCGTGCGCGTGAATTTCAGCTTTTTTGACTCAGGGACATTTTTATTCGTCGATTTCCTGCGATAAAACCGAGCTCTGTTTCCAGAATACTTTGTAATGGCGCAGAAAGCAGTCCTTCTCATCACTATAATGCGTCACATAAATTACTATTTCAGAAATGAAAACCGCCACGTATTCAATTTTTATTTCAACTCAGCCCAACCATCAACTTGCTACACGTGTAGATGCTATGGAATTTCAGCTGGCAAATGGGTTTTGCCGTTTAAATAAAGGCATGTCTGCTGCATATGCCCCTTATTGTTCAACGGTTAAGCATACCAAGTCACATGAATATATTTTTTTACAAGGCATCATGGATGGCGCCCATAGCACCCAGTAGCGCTGCATGCTGTGGAAATAGCGGTTGAATGCTCCCACCAGACCAAAACAACACAGCATCTGCAATGGCGTTTTGTGCGATTTCCGCTGCACCACCACCGACATCACTGTCAGCAGAGCATGTAGATTGTACAAAGCCGCCAGTAAACCACACGGCATTTGTCTCCAGCAAACGCGCCTGGAACACAGCCAGCTGGCCAACGTTACTGACAAACATGCGCAACAGCGCTGCTGAAATATCGGCATCGCTCAGACAGTCGGCATCAAGCTTTCCCAGAAACCCTGCCACCAGGTCTGGAGGCAATCCGATGGCTTTGCTGGTTTCGCGGCCATAAATGTCCTCGACAAGTGTGTCTGCCTTGCCCAATGTGCCTTCTTTATTTGCTGCAACAATGGCCTTGTCAAAGTCGCGGAATTGCGTCAGCCGCTTGACCAGCCCCCAGAATGTTGCTCCACCAATGCCGCTTCCGCTCACTCGCTCCACTTTCCCTTGCTCGTCCACTTTCACCAGTGAGATCCCGGTTCCAATGTTGCATATCAGCATCTGCTTTGCTGACTCGGCTCCGCTGTCTAGCTCCAAGCCACGAGCCGTCGCATGAAGCTCTTTGACTATTACAAGCTCGATGTTTAGCTGCCGTTCCAGCTCGCTCTGGTATTTCAGCGCTCCACCGCCAGTTGCTGCCACTTTTATCTTGCTGATTACTGGTGCATCGCTTGGAGAGGCAACTGCATCCATGACCTGCTGGATATCGGCTGTGGGAATCACCAGCGCATGCAAAGCAACCTTACCCAAACCTTTGCGTTCTCTATAAAACGTTGATCCAGTCCAGCCTTGCGACAGCGCCTTGGTTGCTTCTGCAGATGTTTGCTTCTGAATATATGACAGCAAAGGATGGTCACCAACCGCCCGTTTCTCGTCTCCACGGTTCTCCAACACAACTAAATGCTTGTATAGTCATCTATAACATTCCTGTGTTTGTGTTCACAACGTAAAAAAAAACCTACTTTTTATCAGAGTACCGCCAATATCTATGCCTATAGCTGGTCGAGAGTCGTCAGTAGATGCCATCAGTTAAAGCGAAGGAAAAGAACAGTTCCTTTCATGTGAGCGTGACGTTCTGCTATCTATATGCTATCGAGTAATTTAATCGTGGCCATATCAGGAACAGCGCCCTTCTTCATCAGCCAAGCAGTGATATCTGATCGCTTTTTTTGCACAGCATAGCGCAGAGCCAACGAGCTGATCTGAGCACCAGACTTGACCAGCCGCTTGGCCACATCTATATGCCCATACACCACTGCCATAAGCAACGCCTTGTTGTCTCCGCCAGCCATCGCGTCTGCTCCGTTTTTCAGTAGTAGCCGTACCATCGCCATGTTTCCTGCCTTGGCAGCTACCACCAGTCCCATGCTACATCGGGCTCCCTTGGCTGAAACCCCCATGCTCAGCAGCTGCCGGACTAGATCAAATCGCTCCTGATTTGGGTTCTCTACTTTTCGCCGCTTTCGTCTGACCGTGCCTTCTTTGAGCTTTATCATCTTGGGCAGCTCGTAGTTCTCGTCGGCTGTAAACAGTCGGATGGGCATCTTCACCTCCCCTACTTTGCTCTCGGCTGCCTTTCGCTTTCCTTTGCGATCTGCTGGCAACAGCTCTGCTTCATTGGTTTTTATTTGATCTAGCAAAGGAATGCTTAGGAATCGGTACGATAGCGCGTATTGCAACACTCGAGCCTTCTGCCAGCGGCCTTTGGAGCGAACAAACCTGTAGCATAGACGCGGCGTTGCTTGGTTTCCTAAACAGAAATAGGTCCAGCGGCATACTGTTACTAGCTGCTCGTTCCCTGACTGTAAAAGAAGTCTTAGCAGTAGCTCGAAAGGAAGATCTGTGAGCCTGGCCATCCAAAACTGTCTTGCTCTCTATGCCAATTCAAAAGCATTCCTCACATTGAAAAAACAAAACGAGAAAAAAATTATTTCCCAATATTTTCTTCCTTTGGATCAGTGCAATCATCCAAACGCATTCCTGCAGTCTCCGAAATAATATCGTTGGGTTCTGCTGGCGCCACGCCAGCTTCAGGTGCAGCAGTGACTGTAGCTGGCTCGGGTCCTGGCTGAGAATCGGCAACCGCAGCTGCCGATTGCTGTTCTTTGGCCGTGTCTGTGGGTTTGGGTAACGCCTCCGCAGCATCAATGTGAGCTGGCTCGGGAGCTGGCGCTGATAGCGTGGCTGTGCCCTGAGCAGAAGCATCCTCAGTCTTTGTTTTGGTTGCATTGTTATCGGTATCCAAACCAGCCTCGCTATCAGCAGCAGTTGGCTCTGGCGCTTTATCTGCTGTCTCGGACTTTGCACGAAACTTCTCGGGAATATCATTGCCAATTCTCTGAGCGAGTGCTGAGGGCGCAGTGGCCTTGCTCACCACAACGAACTTCTTCTTGGTCTCGTCAGATAGCCAGCGCCCAATGATGTTAAAGATGGTCTCACCCCAGCCCGGCACATTGGCAAATATCTTGGTAGCCAATGTCTCGGGATAGTTGTCAGACATCAATTGCACGGTGGCCTTGGATGCTGCCCGAGCAAACTTGTCGTAGCTCAGCAAGCCGACGCCTTCATAATCGTGCACCTGCACCATATCAGCCACATCGACAAAGTCCAGCTGCTGCATTCCGCGCTCATGCAGCTGCACCCGCCATCTCAAAAACTGATCCAGATCACCAAACACTTTCTTGTTATCCAGCCCGCCGTAAAAGTTGTACGTCACCGGCCGCCCATCATTATCGTGCCCATACAGATATCCAACGTTGCCAAACACGTCTTTAGGAAATTCCTCTTGCAAAATGCCCTCCACGCCAAACTCGGCCCGCCACTTTAGCGTGTTGACCAGCATTTCCCGTGCCAGCTTCAAATCGTTGTTTCTTGCCCGTATGAACTTTGCCAGAATAACGTCGATACGGAGATCACGCTCAGTTGCCTCTGCAGGAAGCAGCTCTACGCCCCATAGCGCCTTGCTGACAGGCTTTTCAGATGCCTTTTCAGCATCCTGTAGGATCTCCGGAAGCTGCACACGGAGCTCAGCTATCAACTTGCTTTCACTTTCAGAAAACTGCTGGGCCTTGCCAGCCTTGACTTGTGCATCTGCCATTGACTAAGGTTATATTAGGAAGGAGGGAAAAAAGAAATAAAGAGAAACAAAAAGAGTTTGCTGCATTTAAGCTATTCAGTGGCGTTCATAGGGGGAGAGGGAGTTTTTTTTCTTGATACGAAAAGGCCAAACAGAAAATTGCGTGTTGTTGCCATTTTATCATTTACAAGTAGCAATGATAAAAACAAGCATTTCTATGGCGGAATGTCCGAATCGCCCTTAGGATCATCAGCTGCACAAAAACTACAAGTCGTTGCACTTTAATAGTTCTGCAAAGTATCCTCCTTGCTTCTGTGCAAGCTCTGCTGGCACTCCCACTTCCACCACTTGGCCCTGGTTGATGACTATTACTCGGTCGCTATTCATGATTGTCTCCAGGCGGTGTGCAATTGTTAGCACTGTACAGTCTGTGAGCTCAGTATGGATTAGCCGCTGCAGCTTCTGATCAGCTTCCAGATCCATGCTGGCTGTTGCCTCATCCAAAATAGCAATCTTGTGTTTGCGCATCAGCAGTCTACACAAGCTAAATAGCTGCTTCTGTCCGCTGCTGGGCTGGTTTCTAGGCCCAGCAACATCCATACCCAGCAATGTTTTTCTTTGCTGAATTTGTGATCCAAAGCTAGGTTTCTTTCCAGCAAGCAGCAGCCTTATCTTCTGCAAATATCCTGCTCGCTTCCATTGCTTTAGTTTAGCTGCATTCTCATAGTACTCTTCGGTTTCCAAATTGACATCATCTTCAGGCTGCCTCACAACTTTAGCCAGTTGGATTTTTATTGCTGATGCCCAAATGTCCTCAGTGCTGAATTCGTTCATTGGGTCCAGGTTTTCCCGATATGAGCCATCCAATATGATAGATTCTTGAGGTATTATTCCCAACCTTGGACGCAGATCACCCAGTCCAATAGAAGATATGTCTATCCCATCGATTGTAATTGATCCTGTAGTGCCTTCAGGAATTAGGTGGAACAATGACTTGACTAATGAAGATTTACCTGCACCTGTGCGGCCTACTATTCCCATCTTCTCGCCAGGATTGATAGACAAGTTGATATTTTTCAGCACAGGCGGCAGATGAGGCTGATATTTCAAGCTAAAGTCGGCAAAGACAATCTTGCCCCGTTGTGGCCAGCTAGTGGGTGCTCTGTTGCTGCTGATAATATATGGCGCTTCGGGCTTTATATTAACAAGTTCATAATGGTCGCTAATGTTGGCTGATAGTTCAGAAACCATTGCTGGTGCTTTGGTTATATCCCTCACGTCTTTATCAAGCTGACAAACCAACTTTCTTATCATAAGCAAGTCATTAAAGGGTATCTTTTTACCAAATGTATGACAATACGATGCAACGCATATACTAACAACAAAACCAATAATCATTTTTAAAATAGATGGAATTAGAAATGTCAATGATAGCATGGTATTTATATGCTGACTAGCCTGACTCTTTTTATCATCTAGGCTCGCCCATTGTTCTTTAAAATATTCACCTCTTCCACAAGCTCGAATAGCTACTTTTCCATCGTTAATTTTGTAATTAAGATTGGAAAGAATTTCATCTTTCTGTATTGCAAATAATCCCACATTTTTACTTATCAGGGAGGTGTGCTTTTTTAGTGTGGTTGACAGGTATAAGCTTGCAGGCACCAGTAATACTAGTAGGGGCACTCTATTTACTAAATGTACCATTGATAATATAATCTGAGAAGTTGTTGGAATATAAATGATCATTAAAACATTCAGTTGATTATAAACCTTGGAAGTTGCGTTATTGTACTTTGAAGATAATTCAGCTTTTGTATGCTTGTCAAATAGCAAAAGCGGAGCATAAACCATTCTACGTAAACATGTATGGTCTATTGGATTGCTACCATGTTTGGCCAGCACTATGCTTTTAATATAATCTTGAAGGTTGTATATTATGTCATTAATTATATCTTTACTGACATACCAGGCAGAGTATATTATAATCATTCGTATTGTTGCAATTTCATTATCATATACTTTGAGAGCTTGAAATACATGCTCATTGGTAACAAAGTCAATTATAGGACTAACTAGCCCTAGCAATATTGGCAAGGCTATGACGTATATGCCACATATTCCCCAAATATAACGCAAGTTATTAAGCAATGAGCGCTCAGAATTGCCATTTTCAGGAGGTTTGCAAGATGTGTCTTGTAATCCTGTAGTTCTAGTAGAATTATCTTTACAAATTACTATACTCGAACTGCATTTTGAGTTTTCTATTGGAACATATACTTTGGGATGTTGCTGTGCTACGGTAGCTAGTCCATTATCCAGAGTAATAACCTTGCTGGCATAGGGTACAATATAGTTGGTGTTCGATGCAATCACACGCAACTTCTTGTTAAGCATTCCCAGAATTACATTTTCCATAATGTGCCTCTTTACATAAGCATCAACAGCAGCCAGCGGATCATCAAGTATATAGATGTCAGCCTGAAAATAGAGAGCTCTAGCCAACGCAATTCTTGACTTTTGGCCACCTGAAATGTTGTTTTCAGAGATAATGGTTTTATCTCCATCTGGCCATTGCTTCAGGTCTTCAACCAACGCACATGCATAAATAATTTGATTGTAGAGTTTTTCATTGAATTCTTGGTCAAAAATAATGTTGGCCATTACCGTATCATTTGCAATCCATGGATTTTGTTCCAAGTAGCTAATCTTACCAGTTGACTTTCCAGAACCACAAAATGGCTCCACCTCTCCACACATAGCCAGCAGTAAAGTAGAATTGCCACTACCTGTACTGCTAATTACAGCAACTAAATCATTAGTAGACGCTGAAGCTGTTATGTTGCTTAAAATGTGGCTGCCCACTTGCCTGTTCCATGTAAACGTGCAGTTGTCCATTACAATTTCAGGTGCATCTGTGCTAGAAATATCCCGTGATATTGTAGCAATGCACTCTTTCTTTAGATAACTTTCCAGCTTTGTGCTACTATTTAGAAAGCCTTGGATATAACTAAAGATATTAGCAAAATTGGAGACGTAATTAAATAAATGCTTAAACAACTCTATCTTTTCATTTAACTCAATTATTGCTATGCCTGCAGTAATTAATGGCTGTTGGTTGATTGAAATGCAGGTAGCAATACATGCAGAAATCACATTAGTTATTGTGTTTATATGGCTTCTCATAATATTCACATAGTTTTCAAGATGAATGCTTCTGCTGGAATTTAATCTTTTGGGATTGACGAATGTTTCTTCCCAGCCATGGTATTTAATGTGTTTAATGTTGTCATATATCTTATCAGCGTTTATATCTGTGAATCTGTTGGTTGTAGGCCTTCTAGTATTTTTGTTAAGTGTAATTGTTGACCTTGTGGTCATCCATCCTATTATTTTAATGAATCCGTTAACCAGAGCTGGTATAATAATTAGATGTCCGACTCGATAATAGATTTCCGGAATTGCCATTATAAGCCCAAGAAGCTCAATAGCTATCCTTAAAAGCGACTCTGTGGATTGAATATATAATTTTATAGTCTTGTTGCTGCTACTTTCTGAAAACTTGACCAAATATCGGCCATCTAACATCTGCGACTTTAGTTCAATCTGTAAAGCCTGACTAACTTTTTTCCACTCATCGTCTACAAGCTCAGAAACAGCTTTACACCTATAGTTAAGAATTTCGACTATCAACAGTAGGAATGCAAGTAAACATGTCTGCATACAACTACCATTGTTAATGTTGCTAAAGCTTGTCATCAAATAGCTATTTAGAATTGGTGCTACAAGTTTAAGATTGCCAAAAAGAATTTGGATAACATACAGCGGAAGTAACGGGGACAGAACATATCTTATTGTTGCTTTCAATAAAAAATAATTTTTCATTGGTATCGTATACGAATTCTCTGCTGTCTAGAGAGCAATTCAGGGTTATAGTATCGAAGCTTTTGGCTTCGTATAGTCTAATCAACCTCCAGTGAATAATACAAAGTATTCTTTGGTAGGAATCACACAGTGCCTTGTAGCTGTATTTGTCCATGTTAGATGAAAATAGCCCCATATGTATAGAAACAATGATCGCCTTCTGCCATAAACATATCGTGTCCAAATACACTGCTCTATGTACTCCAACTACATTCGATAGCTGAAAGAGAATGCGGTATTCTGTCAGCATGGGCATCAGCATAGTTGCAAACAGATACAAGTAGTCACTCCAGGTGGAGAAGATGCTTTGATTGACTAGCATCAAACAGGCAAGAATGGCACTTTGAGTAATAGTACGTGGATTCCTAATCCTGCCGACCTCACGGCTGAAAACTGCAGCACGGATTGCTGTAGCTGCTCCTGCCAAATGAATGAGAGAATATAGAAAAGGATAGTGCATTTTTGGTGAATAAGAAAGCAAAAAAAAGTATGCGAGGTTTCTTTTAAATAATATTCCATGAATTGACTTGTACTTTGAATGATGAATCTCTTTGAAGGTAAAAAATTTTAAAGTCGCCTCTATTTTGAAAGGGAATCTGGCAAGCAAAGGACAAACTTACCATTATTTGGGCAAGTCCTTTTTGTTAAGATTGTCACAAGAAAGCCATAAGATATAAAATATAGAGCTCCAATTGGTATAGTGTCAGGGGTAAACATAGAAAATCTATCATTACCAGAACCAGCGCCGTGAGGACGTACTGGTAACAGGCTGCGGTTTGCTGCCATCCGACTCGGCAGAATCAGTGGCCGTTTCTTTGCGTGCATTGGACCCAGCATTGCTATCGGCACTTGGCTGGCCCACCATCACTGCATCATCCTCAAACTCGCTGGCATCGGTTTGCGGCGAAGGATCCTCTGGTTTATCCGCTGGCTTTGCCGAATTCCGATCAATAATTGTACGTTCGCTGTTTTCAAGCTGCAAAACTAGTTTTTGGAGCTGAAGCTTGCGCGTCTGGATGCTTTGCAGACGCTGCTGATCGGATATACCTGCCGATGATCCGACTGAAAAGGATGCTGCCCATGACGTAAGCATCGATGCCATTGATGGCTTTTCTGCAGGATTCGGCTGATCAGCCTGTGGTTTCTGAGATATTCCGGCCATGCTGGCCAAGTAGCTTGCTGCTGTAGATGGCTGAGGCACCTTCTGTGACACCGACTTGAGAAGCCCACCAAGTCCGCCGCCTTCGGTTTGCTCTGGCACAGCTGACGAAGCACCAGCGTCGCTTTGGCTGACTACCCGCTGCATATAGCCTACCCATCTGTCATATGCCGTCATGGATACCTTTTCGGTGGATCTGTGGGCAGCAGCGCGCGCCTGCTGGAAGTATCTGTCAAGCTGCTCCTCGTTTTTGACCAAATGCGGTTCAACAATGTAGTTGTATATAACTTCGGATCCCTATAATTGAACACGTGTCGCCATAAAGACAACAAGCAAGAAAATTATGGCGTAGTTGAACAATTTGAGTGAGAACAGTATATCAATTGCTAAAGTCATACGGCACATGCGCAATATCTGCATTGCCTCTCGCTTGTCGGGCAAATGTGGTTTTATCTGAAGAGAGTCCATATGGTACTTACATGTATTCCAGGAAGCACTAGCCAAACGACAAAGCCGATTTTGACCAAGCCAACCAAAGGCAACCTACAAAAAGAATGAGCGTCTCACTTGAATATCACAAGGGAATCAGTAGCCATTATTAACAAAAATCTCGAGGTAGCAAAGCCAGAATACTTACCAGAACAAGAACGTATCGGTGACGAGCTCAACGGCAGTGAATCCAGCCATCACCACCCAATGCTTCAGTATCCCTTTCACCACATCGCGTCGTGAGGCATCGTCAGGTGTGGCATCAACGGCCTCTGGCCCGCCCCGTATCAGCTTAAAGCACTTGTATGCAGGGAACAAGTAGCCAACGCTTACACTACAACGCAATGATTAGCATTACCGTCCTGATACTCGATGGCCTTCATTCTCAACAACCACTTGCCATAAAACTCGAGTAGCCAGCCCAAACATAAGCAGCGTGTATACTGGTATCAAAACAGAAAAGATGTTGGTTTAAATAAGGTGTTTGCTCACAGTAGAGAAGAAAATAATAAATTGATGACGAAAGAAGCAAAGTGCTAGGACTCGGCCCACGCGCATAAACATCCCAAAAAGGGAGGGTGGAAGCAGGAAAAAAAGCAGCACGTGCCACGCATTTTCCCCGCTTTGGCCATCAAGAAGCTCGATTCTACAACACACAGACTCTCCTCTGCTTCTAACGCAGTGAATCCAGAAACGACTTTCTGGTTTCAAATCCATCTAAGCGCATAATGGCTATTTATGCGGCTATTAAATTTACTACTTCATTGTTTTTTAAAGGCGCTGGATAAGCTGAGGTTGTTGTACTAGCCTGGAACTTCAAGCAACAGTGGTGTAGAGGTATCATGGTCGCCTGCCACGCGGCCGACCCGGGTTCGATTCCCGGCTGTTGCACGTTCTTTTTATAATTCATTTAGACTGATTTTTTGAACGGATCTAAGCTGTTGACAAAGTTTTGCATCCGACAGATGCGTTGGTGGATATTGAATGCAGACTTGGAAGCGCCAAAATCGGCCACTCGTCTGGAAAATTTGACCAGCAAGTCGGCAAACATAAGAACGCTTCCGGAAGGCATCGAGAGCATGTCCGCTTCGCGGTATGCAGCCATGATTTCAGCCAGCGCCCAGGACAGGTCGACTAGAGACGTGGACAGCGTGTCGCAAGCAGTCAAAACTGTCGAATCGACATTATGAGCACCCAAAACAGCCCCCAATGGCAAAGCGGCAGTAGTCAGTATGGCTTTGGCATAAGCAAGCAGTTTAAGCAAGCTTTCGCAAACTTGTACCAGACGAAGGGCTCTAGAATCAAGCTTTTTGCCACTGAGCGAAGGAGCCGAATTGTCATGTCGCTGCAGGCCCTTGGATAGCAGTTTGTTGGTAGACCAAAGCACGCTCTCAGCAACAATAAACATGACATGGGAAGTGAGATCAGGAAGACTGTTCCCACACAATGAGGCACAAAGAGCAGCAGCATGGAGTACCTGGTGGCTGGTATTGAGCAAACTATCGGTGGAAATGTCTTCTCTGCTGTAAGCAGCAGTAGATCGAGCACGCCGTTCAAATGCCTGTGCAGTCCGGGTCAAGCACTGCTCGCAGATCTCCGATAGAACCTGACGCACACGCACTAAAAGCGCCGCATCTATGGGTACTCCCATGGCTTTCCATGCAAGTCCATCTTGAGACAGCATATGACTATAGAGCGAACGCTTGGTATAAACCAGCTCTTCAAAGGCATTGCTCATTTCGCTCAGTGATTCGCTAAATTGCAGAGGCATCTGGTGAACCAACTCGTACATATCTTGGCTAATGCGAGCTACCCGGATAACTGCCTTCAGCTGCGCGAGTGAACGATCTAGAGTGGGGAACACTACTGGAAGCAAATGAAACTGCCGCTGGCTGAGCCAGTCGCCAATTGCTGCAGTTTCCAGCGCTGCTCTGTAGAACTCGCGCAGCATGTCGCTATGCAGGGTCGACGAATACAGTTTGGCCTCCATATTGTTCAAAACCGCTGGAATTAGCTCTTTGAGTCGAGCAATATGCTGATTCAGAGCAGCAATTGCCTCTTCAGGAGACTGGTCTGCGATCCTCGATTGATGCAACGCCCATTGCTGAATCTCTAGCTGGATTCTGTCGTCGGTGTAATAGCTGGAATCATATGGTAGCGGTTTCAGTAATGCAGTAAATGAGTTTTCTTTGCCATCGGAGCTGTGCGCCCGTTGCCGGTTTGATTCTCGAAGTGGCGATATCGCGTCAGCAAACTCAATGTCCAGGCTAGAGTGTGACTGTCCTAGCGTATTGTCATTATCTGGAGCAAGCTCGCTGTCTCGTGTTTTTTCCCGTGCTTTGATCGACCTGCCTGCTAGAGCTGGCAGCTTCAGTATGCGATCACGCAGCATATCGGCAGAAGCCACACTTTTGGTCCCATTCATGTTTGCAGTACCGTTAGACAACAAAGACGGTTCGCGATTTGCATGGTGGTTTCCTGAGTGCATTGATAGGCCCGACGATAGCCAGGCCGATGCAGAAGAAGCCGAAGACGATGACGAAGATGATAGTGAGAATGCCGAAGACATAGGTGAATCCATATCGGCGCTGCTTACAGCCGGCTCATGGTCATATGCAGTAGTTTCACGTATGGCGTTGGAGCTGCCAGCCATAGATAGACTACGAGCAAACTGGTTGGATAGGGCTGAAGATATCCTGCGGCTTTTGGCATTTGGCTTAGCTAATCCATGAGCATTCGGTGGCGTGCTGCCGCTCTCGCGTCGCCGCTTAATCGGCGAACCTGGCACTTCTATATCCGACATAGCATCGCTATTTGTCTTACGAGCGTGCTTGCGCGAAGTAGATAAAGTCGCCGTGCTGATAGCTGTATCTACAAAACTCCCGCCAAACAAAGCTGTTTCCAACGTAGCTACCACCGTGTTTGCTGTCTCTGTCCAACCAGTATACTCCATAAATGCAATTGCAAATTAAAGAAAAACAAAAAAAAATTATTTTGCTGCGGCTAAATTTTTAAGGGTGGCTGTGGTGAAGGAGATGTTGATGGTGTGGTGGACATTTCTACAGACCGTTTTGAGTCGGTGTCTGGACTTGATGTGTGTTTGTATTGGCCTGGCAACGTGTCTTTGCTTTTTCGCTTGGGTTTTGTCGACTTCGCACCCTTGGGTCGGCCCACGCGGTTCACTACAGCAAATGTTTTGTTCTTTAGCATGTATCGAGCTGACATCCCCCGATCAACTTACCTGTTGAGTCCTGTTTGTAAAATTGCTCCAAATATTCTGCATATTGCTACAGTATTTAGAAGCATTAGCAAATTATAAAGGAGGGAAAGGCACTATGGCAAACATACCTTGTATTCTGCTGTGTCTTCGTAAATGGCCATTTTGCGCAAATACTCCTCTTTATCGTTTTTAGAGCGCTGGAAATACATGTTGCGTGTGTGGTCATCCAGCTCAGCCCACCGCTTACTATGTATCTTTGACATTTCTGAAAAGGGAATTTCCTGACCATGGAGCTCCTGGTTGACGTCGTCTCTAAATAGCTGATATGCAGAGCGCCATTTTTCAGGAGCATTTGGGTCTTTCTTCGGGTGGCGACGATAAGTACGTCGCGGTGACTGTGGCATCAGCTGCTGCGCTTGCGCCTGTGGAGACTTGGGTGATTGCGGACCCATTACTGGCCGCAGATATGGAGATCGCGGGTCTGCCCGAGAGCCACGGCGTCTAGATGCAGTTGATGTTGAGGCTACTGGTGGCTGCGAAGTGACTGAATGGCCACGCTGCCGTTGTCTTACGGCTGGCTTTTGGCTGGTTGATTCAACGACTGGGGTGCTGGACAGTGGACCTGGAGGGTGAGGTAAGGGAATGTTTCCTGGCGGTAAATGAGAAGGCGAGGCATCGGTGGATCCTGATGTTGGTTGCATGGGGTGTATACTGGTTTGAGAAAGCCTTTGCTGATGCTTTGGCTCATTCTGGCGATCAACATTGGTTGAGATATAGGGGACACTGTCAACTGGATAAACCTTTGAAGGCGGAGGCGATTTTGACAATCTTGCGTGTAATCCGGGCGGTGGATGAGGTAGGGATGTCAAGGCTGCTTTTTGCCGAACAGGCAAATCAGCATGGGCTTGAGGAAATGTCACTGTTGGCAACTGTGTATATGTGTGGCCAGGCACAGTCATTTTCTGCTGTTGCTGCATGCTAGCAACATACCCACGGTAGGGATGGGGTGCTGGCAAATGTTGCTGTGGCCCTGCTCCATAGTCCATGGGAGGGCGGTATTGCCCTTGCTGCTGAGCTGGTAATGCTGTTGGGGTTTGCCGATACAGATATGCGGTCAGCGGCTCTGTCTCTTCTAATGCTGGCGATGCTGTGTTTTCCAATGATGTCTGATCTACATTAGCTTTCTTAGTACATAATACTTGGCATTTAACCATAAAGCAATACTTACGCATAATGTGTGCAGTAAGCAATGGTGAGCTTATCGGTGGCAGATCTCGCGAGTACCGTTGCGGATTTACTAGCTCCATGGCTCTTCGGTGAATAAGCTACAGCTTCAAATAAGTCCTGTGTGAAATCAATTGGTGCTTTGCCAAAAAAAATGCCTGCAGTTCTCAGAGCTATTCTATGGGAAATATGATGGGGGAAAAGCCAGCCACATAATTATCGGGACAAGCAAATAAATACTATAAAAGCCTCAAATTTTTTCTGTGGGTTTTCACACTCTCAAGACAAAAAAATTAATATTCGCATACTCCATTTTTCGCACTATTTAACGGGTACATCAAAATATACGAAAGTTTGCAAAGGTGCAATAAAAGCTGATGTTTTTTTGTGGCACAACTGGTAATTTTTACGCGTGGATAGCCAAAAATTGGAACAGTGGTGGGAAGAGATGCATTTTTAGATAGTCATTGTTGTGGAAAGTGCACATGTATCTGTAATGTCACTTGAAAGAAATACGAGGCGGTTGCAAATAATTTTTTGTGGCTACTTTTATGCAGGAAATACAGGCACAGAATCCCTCTTTGTATCAGCTAATAGAATGTAGGTGAGAAAAAGGGCAAGAAGTTTGAGCGTGGTATATATGCCGAAAAAACCTGAGTCGTGCGAACTCTTCTAGTTCCGAAAGGCTTTACAAAAACACTCAAAGATAAGAGATGTTTTTTGTACAGCTGCGTATTTCCAATATATTATTGTTGGTAAATGGCTGGTATACGTTTTTGCCTTCTGAAATGCATAGCATTGTAGTTTAAAGATGGGGACATGGCTTGGACAGATATATTTTTAGAGCACGTCAAAGTTACATGTGTATACTTACCCGTCGGTGTCCTCGTTTTACGCCCATTGCTTCAAAGTCCGACTCTTGGATATCCACAATCTATAGCCATTAGTGCATTGTCAGTAGCTTTATACATTTTGCTGCAGAACATTAGCCAAATACTTACCGCCTCTAATCGCTCAAAGCCCTCTCGCTTGAACGCATCATAGTACTGCATCATGTCGACTGCATTCAGCAGCTCGTGCAACTCAGTGCTTTGACGCTCCATGTCTTTGTCTTGAAGCTACAAATGTAAATAATGCCGCCAGAAAGGTCGATAAAAAGATAAAAATTAGTTGAATGCATGAGCTGAATAAAAAACTAAAATAAATTTAGGTTGGCAGGAAGGGGGAAAAGAGTTATTTTTCAGAATATGGAAAATAACCCTCCTAGGAATGCTATTGCACCTGATCATTATTCAAGTTCTAACAAAGCATGGTTGAAGAAAAACCACAAATCCTTATATCAGGTGAAATGTGGGCTTTTTTAGTTGGCACCAGCTAAAACGCTCTTGTTTTTAGAAGACACATCGTTTAGGCATATTGCATACTCTTGTGCAAAATACAAAAGTATTGAATGGAGGACGTGTTGTTAGGCACAGTGCCTGTATGTTTAAAGGCTGTTCTTTGGCTGGAAGGCACATAGAGACTAGCTGACACTTTACCATGGTGTGAAGGTTGAAAAGTTCAAGATATACGGAACAAACGGCAAAGCTCTATTTTATGAAAACGATAGATTGTTTTATAGAAATGAAGGGAAAGAGACTATAGTATTAATTACAGCGAAGAAATAGGAATTTTGCAATACAAGACCAGAGATTAAAACGTCAAAACTATTGGAAAGAAAAAAGCACCCTACTAAACAACCTATTGGGGCATGAGAAGACAGAGTAAACGTAAACGATAATTATACTTGACAAAAGGTGCTATTTTAGTGGGTAATCTGGAATTTGTCGAATAAAAAGTAAGCTTTGGCTGTACGCAAAAATAATGCACTTTTTACATTTGCGCGTGAAACCGCGTAAAGTTCAGGGATGAATTACAACATGACTTGAAGTTGTATAGATTGGGGAAAAGGACAAAAAATATCTAAAATGGGGGCCGGGTACAACAATGCTAGAATGTCAGGCACCGAAACGTGGGAGGCGAGGGATTCACTTTGGGTATTCTGCACCCCCCTGTTTTAATAAAACCCACCCCCTTCTCTTGTATGTTTTGACGGGACACATTGCATAGTCTGACAATACACCGAGTGCTCATTTTGGCTGCTTACTGAGAATTGCTTTTTTCCATTAGCCTTTGTATTTCTCAGACTGAGAAACAATGCAATCCATACTATCAAGCTGTTCCTTTTTGCCATGGCCCGCTGCTGCTGTATGTCGGTTATTTCCAACATGCATTTGAACATGCCCTAAAAGACAAAAAAGCCCTATATCCCCCGTATCCTCAATTCCCTTATTTTTCTTATATTTGCTGCTAGAAATATAGTGCTCTGTTGTCAGAAATGGACGTACTCTGGAATTCCAGTAATTGTTTGTTACCGTTTGCTGCTATTCAGATGACAATAGGGCTGGTCCCTGTTATCCCTTTTAGTTACTCGTAAAAAATATCAGTAATGGAACAACTAGCTTGTTTCATTGTTTGGCGCTTTTGGATTACTTTAGACTTTAGCTCTTCTGGTTGAACAATGATTAGGTAGTTAGGCGTAGTAAAACCAAACCATTTAACGATCGTCTGAAGAAACAAAGGGGACGATCCCAGCCCATCCATTCCTACCCTGTATGATGCTTTGGGAAAAATAGTTATATTGGCTTTAGCCACATATTTAGTTAGCTGTGATGTTATTATCTCTAACCGAAAAAAAAACAATTGCACTTGTGACTCGACGCAGTAAAGGGCTTTTGAACCAAAAAAAGACGTTTTCAACCACATTGCCAATTAATTTTTGCATGTTGTTGGGCTGTGCTCAATAATTCAAAAAAAAAAAATGCACAAACAGCCACATGTTCAGCCGCATCAGCACTTGAAAATACGTGCTTATTCAGCATAGTCGATTATTGTCTGTCAATTTTATGAAAGGATAGAAGGTTGTCGCCATATGAAAACAAAAAGCCATACATAATATAAGCGTAAAGGCATTCCTCTCAAATGCAAATTTAAAAAAAATCAACAGCAGAAAACACATGGTTTATGGAACAAAAGGATATTGCTGGTACAAAGCAAAGCAAACTCAAGCCTAGCCAGCAACAAAGCTCTCTACCATATTTAGACATGCTTCAGGCTGATCACCTGGAGCCATATGGCCAGCATTCAAAATGACCCAATGCGTCAAATTGCCACCGCTCCGTACATATCCAACAAGTTCCTTGCCCAGCCACCATTGCTGCCGATCCGCCATGGCAAACTGCTTTCGGCCTCCCCATTGTAACTCATTTATCCATAGTGTATTGGCCGCAACTCCATCGCGGAAATCAAACTGGCCCTGTGCCAGCTGAACACGGAGTCCTCGCTCAAGCAAATAAGGAAACAGCGGCGCCGTTGTACGCATGATATCCCGCGATAGATGGTAGTATACGCCCCAATCTTTTACATACGGAATATTGCTGCTGTGAAGCGCCCGACGTACTATTTGCTGATTCAGTCCGCGATCAAGATAAGTTCGTTTATACTGGTGGTTGCGTTTGCGGATATCGTACCAGTTGACGCCGCCAGTCACATTGCGGTAATAATCAAAAAGAAGCAGCCGCATGGCATTTCCCTTCTCCAAGTCGCCATCTAAAGCATAGCCTGCAGCCTTGAATGCTAGCAGATCAACTGCATCTGCCTGATCGGCGTCCAACAGGCCCCAGGCAAACCCAATTCCGCCGTGTGCTAGGACCTGCAGCGATGGATGTACCAAGCTATTGCCAATCAGAATACCTCGTAGATTAATGGGCTGGGCTATGCCAGAACTCTGTAATGTTGCCAGCTCTTCATTCTTTTGTTCGATAACAGCGGCAATTCCAGGAACATATTTGCCACCATAAGATTCGCTTAGTATATAAAAATCGCGGCTGCGCAGCTCCGGCCTCATGCCATAAAACTTTTGCAAAAATGACCACATATCTTTACCCACAGCGCGCATGTTGGTAGCATAACCATCAACAAAATCGCTTGTTTCGTCACTGCTCAGTCCAATTCTTTCCCAAATAGATTTGGTGTTATTGGAACTAGCTCCATATCCGGTGTTTACAAAATACCGGTCGGCTTTATAGCTGTCGTAAGGCAGAATTGCAAACTCGTCATTGATATTGGCTTCCGCTACTTTCAATGGGCTATGACGATACAGCCCACTGTCTGCCAGGTACCGCGGAATGTCTGTGTCACGTACACCTAGCGAGCTAACAAGCTTCTGCAAAAATGGGCGTTTGTACCAGGGCCAGTGCTCAAGAGGCAGCGTCAGATTGCGTAGTATCTCTCGTGCCTGTCCTATAATATACTCGGTAGTCATAGGAGATTCAATGTTGGTATATTCACTCACATCTAGCGGGTATTTTGCCCGCCAAGCATCGACAACATTTTTAGGCAGCTGATGTGCAAGAGGATACAAATCATCCAGTGTCAGATTTGCTGCTGGAACCACTGAGCTAAACCCAGTTCCTGCCGGCTGGTCGACCACCAGCAAGTCGTATTCATTGGCCCAAGTGACATTGCGTCGAACAAACTCGCCATTATCAGTCAGGTCAAAAGGTCCCATTTCGGTAAACAGCCCAATCATTGAGCTAGACCCTGGCCCACCTTGAAGCCATAGCAGCAGAGGCGGGTCGGCCTTTTTTGGCGCTATTGCTGGAAAGTACCAGTAAAACAGTTTGGCTTGTCCGCTGTTTGGCGCTCCATCTGGCGGTGTCCACGTGCGTACAGTAATATGCCCAGCATAGCTTTCGTGCACTGGCTGCTCTCCATACTTGTACGGCAGGCCTTTTACTCGGTCCGCCTGGTAACTACTATCTCCAAACACACTGCCAGATAGACTGGCAAGTGCATATGAAAACCAAGCTGCTCTAATAAACCAATGCATGAATTCAAAAACAAAAAGATAAAGTGAAAATACACTAAAGAGCAACAATGCCTTCTGCACTCTAGTGATACAGCCAGTGTGGCTTCGATACCCTTAACAGCTGGGAAATGAACAAAAATGGCATCTGAGAAAGGATTTTGGTTTAAAGACGTGCCATCATCTCATTTCACACTTAGTATTGATGATAAATGCATTTATATACATACCAGATGTGTTAGCCTAAAAAAACTATTCCAAACTATACAAAGCTTTCTCAGCACCTTGTCTGTAGAAATTCAACGCAAACAAGAGATCGCTTACAATCTTCTCCTTCTTCTTGGTTCGCATTTCAAATGGATCCGTAGTCTTTCCAGTAAAGCTCTTCGATATCAAATGTTGCCTTGATAATCCACCACTTTCTAGTTCGTTTACTCCGTGGCAAGTAGTAGGTAGTTCAGAATTAATGAATAAAAACCCGTACAGTGCTTGCGCAACTTCTTTTAGCATATCGTAACCATCACCAGTCCTAAAGTGGTTAAGTATCTTTTTTTCAAATGTCCTTATTGTTTCCAGGTTTGCTTTTTTGGCTGTTGCCACTTGCTCAAATGTGCCAATCTCCCATCCTTCCATCGGTATATCATAGAATGGGTCGGCTTTCCGCATCC
>JANBTS010000048.1:0-103026 GCA_027578955.1 Coemansia sp. RSA 1250 | reverse complement strand
TGGCAGGTCCCAACCCTGTGGTAGCAGCAGAGCCTGCTGGTGTCCCCCTTTCTGCACCACTCTCTGCTCCACCACATATTGCATCAGGTTTTCTCAAGTTATTAGTACTTGTTTAGCCAGCTTCTGGATTTCTAGTTTAGGATGACCACCGATGTGCTATAGGCCATTTTAAACAATCCAGGGGTGTCAAGATAGCAAGCTGGGATTAGCCCAGTATTGAGTGGTTTTGGTATTCAATTTGAGGTAGGTAACCAATTATGTTAGCTTTAGCTAAGACAAGGGTGGCTCTGCCTTGCACTCCTGGTATTAAACTATTAATACAACATGATAATGGCTCTAGCATTTCACCCAGGTATACCATTACCATGAGTATAACAGAGAATGACTTGCAATCATAGAGGGTATCTGAACACTGAAATATCATCAAAATGCACTCATGTGTGAGTTTTGATGCTACACAAGCCATGTAAGTGAGAAATAATGGATGAGAAAAGAAGAAAAGTCAGCCATAATCGCTTGAGCAGCAGCCCACAGATGACGGTAGCCAGTGAAACTACCAACAGCGCATCAGAAGGGATCGGTTCTTCAGTCAGGGTGGTAGCATACAATCACAGTTACAGCTGCACCATAATTTTTTAATTTTTCTTCTAGTTCGGTATTCGTCTTTTTTTTTTTTTGTGTTTGGTTAGTCACTTTTTAGCATTATCCGTTATCTATGGAAGTAGACAAAGTAACCCCAAAAAAGTCAAAATGCGAATACCAGCCACTGCAAGAGTGTTTGCAGAAGAATGGCAATGACTACAATAAGTGTCAACAAGAAATATTTGAGTTTCGGGAAGCATGCAAAAAGAAAAAGTAAGTTATAGGCTACAACTTTTTACGCAAGCAAATATACTAACAAAGACAAATAGTCAAGCAAAATCAAGTGGAAAATTGCAGGCGCCTTCCAGCACATGCGAAGCTTGCGAACCCGTCTAAATAAAAGCCCCATCTGCCAATTCGTGGAATCAGCGCTGAAGGACTGTATGTTTCAAAGAAAATAGATCCATTGTGACTGTCATAAAGCAATATTTCCAATACCAGACATGCTGGCAGATGGAGATTATATAGCACAAGAGGCTTTTCTGTCCATCCGAGTTTTCCTGCGTGAAAAGGTTTTACCAGTCTAGCAGTCTTTGTTCAGTCTTTTTTTTTTTTTTACACACTGTCAAATTTCCTTCTTTTTCGCATCTGAATTTACATCTTCGAATGACTGTAGAACATACGCTGTCAGAACCCATCAGTCCAGCCCTTGTTGCTGCGCCTAGAGAGCTGGCCTCTGTAGATATGCATAATAGCCGCAGCAATAATGCGGCAGTACCTGCTGATAGAGTTGGGCTGCAGGTAAAGCACAGTTCCTTGACAATTTCTCGTTCAGGCTACCATTTTCAGAGCATCGACTGTTCTGAAAGGAGCATAACTATTGGATTTGATAGCCATATAGTCAGAGGGTCCAACGACGAGCTTACAGGTGATCGGTCAATTATAATCCACGGAATTGTCGGGATATTCAAACTTGAACAATTCAGCTACATACTCGTTATTACGGATAGCTGCCGCCGCGGTTCAATATGTGATCAGGACATTTATGAGGTATCAGCGGTGTGTGCATTGCCACTGGATTATAGCGGCGGTAAAGCAATGTTCAAAAAAATTATCCGCGCTCAACAGATAGCAAACAAGCATAGCAGTCAGTCAGACGCAAGCGCAAACACTAGCGAGTCTCTAGAGCTACCCACAAATGTCTCGGTGAAAGGTAGCGCCAGCAATGCTAAATGGATACCATATCAAATTACTCGCATATTTTCTGCTGGTCAGGCTAGTACAGTAGGCAATATGGACCTTGAAGCGCACACATCTTCCGATGATGCTACTAATAGCATAGACGACGCAACACCTATAGTAACAGATTCGGCTTTGGAGCGAATGGAAGGGCGAATTTTGGAAGAGATAGTAAGAGTCTTTAGCGCGAGTGGAATGTTTTATTCATACACGTATGATTTGACGCACTCATTGCAAACCAGGAACAGAAAGAGCGACGAACTGCTGGCATGCGTTGCTGACAGCTGTTACTGGTTCAACAAACACATACAGGAATCGCTGCTGGAAAGCTTTAAAGAGTGGTCATTACCATTGGTTCAAGGATGTGTGCAGATTTCGCAGTGCCAGCTTTCTGAATGCAGTTCATTGCAAGTGGCAATTGTTTCGCGACGCAACTGCCGACGTGTTGGGATGCGTTACGAAAGACGAGGCGCTGACGGTGACGGAAACACGGCAAACTTTGTAGAAACAGAGCAGATACTCACTACAAAAGCCGATAAAATGCCTGTGCACCACGCAAGCTTTGTTCAAACACGTGGCTCAATGCCATTTTGTTGGAAACAGCCCAATTCTGGGCTCCAGCCTATGCCAGTTGTTGTAGGCGATACCAACAAAAATTCTGCCGTGTGTGCACGGCATTTGATACGGGAAATCGATCGGGTAGGAAGACAGATACTTGTTAATCTGGTTGAGCACAAGGGGCGTGAGTCGGTTGTAGGTTCTGCATATGCCAGCATCGTAGGCCATTGCGTATCTAGCGAGCTGATCGATGCACGCATGATCCGGTATATTCCCTGGGATTTTCACCATGAAACGCGTGGAATGCATTATGAGAAACTTCACCAATTTGTGGAACAGCTTCAGCGCGAAATTTCCGACATGGGGTATTTTTGGTATTCGGATGATAATGTCCTGACATTGCAACAAGGTGTTTTTAGGATCAATTGTATGGATTGTCTGGACCGCACAAATGTGGTGCAGAGCACAATTGCGCGGGCAGTTCTCAGCGAACAGTTGGTAAGAATGGGAGTGCATGCAGCGCCCGAACAAGGACTATCTGTATATCCAAAGCTCGAGTCAATTTTGAGCCATTTGTGGGCCAACAATGGCGACTATATCAGCCGGCAGTATGCTGGAACATCTGCCATGAAAGGCGACTTCACCCGAACTGGTCGCCGTAACTTCAGTGGAGTGGTCAATGACGCAACATACTCGCTAGCTCGGCTGTGGATCAACACATTCCGGGATTATTTTTCTCAGTCAGTTTTGGACTTTATCGTGGGAAATCATCAGGCAGCTACAGTATTCCGTACGCTCATTGACCTACGATCACATGAACCTGAGCACATACAGCAGATTGTGCTGGCTAACGAGGCCAAAATCAGAGATAGTGTCCATGCTGCTGTAGGCTCGGGCGAAAGCGTAAAGCTTGCATGTATGGTGCAGTCGCCAATGGAGTTGGGCACGCTCAAGCTGGAGAATGCAGTGGACTCGGTGCTTATTGTTACGGATGCAGCCGTATATGTATGCGGCAGCAGCAGCCAGCATAGACAATCTTCCGTTTCGATTGAGCTGTCTGCACTAACCGGGGTACAGTATGGCGCGTACATAACTGAAACGCGCACACCGCAAGGTCTCGATCCGTCATATAACCACGGAATTGTCCTAAAATTTGATTCAGCGTCAAAGCAGCAGGCAGGGGCCATCGTGACTGCTTCCAAGAAAGACGCAAGCTGCACATCTAGTCAGTTTATTGCCTGTAAAGTCACCAGCGAGGCACAAGTAGTCATGCAGCATGCAAATGAAAGCACGAATGGCCTATTGTCAGCTTCTATAAAAGACATTGCCTTGGTGCGCATGGAAAGACTTGAGAAACAAACGCCAAATCTGCTCACAGAGCATATCTGCTCTACAATTCTTTCGCAGAAACTGGTAACCAGCGCAACAGATCAGTTTATTACCGACTCTCCAATTATCAGTGCCGCAGCAGCCAAACAGGGCGTGAGTTTCGTAGACAAAATGGCTAGTCAATTGCATTACGCTTTCTGGATATAATAAATGCTCATGTGACGGAGATGGTGACGTGTATACGCCAGCTGCTTGAGTCAAAAGAAGGCCCGTGAGAACTTTGAATTGACTGGCGCAGCTTTAGTGGCTGCTGATTTCCCACAGGTTACAAAAGTATAAAAGACGCAATGTCTGGACTTTGCTGTTCGGCTATTCATTTTCTGATTTCTCAAGCAAGCAAGCAACAAGATGTCATCAACACACATGGTAGCAGCAAGCACTCAGGAGGCCATGAGTCTGGAAAACGACTATGGCGCACACAACTACCACCCACTGCCCGTAGTTATCTCGCGCGGAGAGGGTGTGCATGTGTGGGATCCGGAAGGCAAGCGGTACTACGACTTTTTGTCAGCGTATTCAGCAGTCAACCAGGGCCACTGTCATCCGCATATCATTGCGGCGCTGACAGAACAGGCATCAAAGCTGTGTCTGTCGTCACGGGCCTTTTATAACGACCGGCTAGGCGCATATGAGCGATTTGTGGCCGATTATTTTGGATACGAGATGGTATTGCCGATGAACACAGGTGTGGAAGCCGTAGAGACGGCAATAAAGCTTGCGCGCAAGTGGGGCCATACCAGAAAGGGCCTAGACGACAACGGCGGCTATGTGATTGGCGTGGAGGGGAACTTCCACGGGCGTACTATGGGCGCGATCTCGCTGTCAACAGATCCAGATAGCCGGCGCGGGTTTGGACCGTTCATGCCAAACATAACGGCAGTGAACCCAGTGACGGGCGACAAGATCCGTTATAACCATGCTGAAGATCTGGAGGCAGTGCTGAATGCGATTGGCGACCAGGTAGCAGGATTCATAGTCGAGCCAATCCAGGGCGAAGCAGGAATCATGGTTCCAGACGCAGGATACCTGCAGCGGTGCTATGAGCTGTGCAAAAAGCACAACGTGCTGTTCATTTGCGATGAAGTGCAGACAGGCATTGGGCGCACAGGCACGCTACTGGCAATTGAGCACGAGCAAATACACCCCGACATTGTGATTCTGGGTAAGGCGCTGTCGGGAGGCGTGTATCCAGTGAGCGCAGTGTTGAGCTCGCGTGAGATCATGCTGACAATCAGGCCAGGAGAGCACGGATCAACGTATGGCGGTAACCCGCTGGCATGTGCAGTCGCGGTAGCGGCGCTGGAAGTAGTGCGCGACGAGGGCCTGACACAGCGGGCACACGAACTAGGTGAGCGGTTCCGGGAGGGGCTGCGCCAGATCAGCTCGCCGCTGATCAAGGAGGTGCGTGGGCGGGGGCTGCTCAACGCAATTGAGGTCAACACAGTGCCGGGCAAGACAGCATGGGACCTGTGTCTGCTGCTGCGCGACCGCGGGCTGCTGGCCAAGCCTACACACGACACGATCATCCGGCTCGCTCCGCCGCTGACCATTACGGCAGCACAGCTGGATGAATGCGTGGAAATCATCGTGGGGGCAATTTCTGACTATTCAAAATAACTTTTCTTTCTTTCTTTCTGAAAATGAAGCTATTTGTGCTGGCTGTGCTGGCGGCCTGCTGCTGCCTTCAAGGTCACGCTACAGAAACATATACCGAAGACCTGCTGCTGGTGCCGTTGCCAGCCGACGGCAAGGTCTTGCTACAGTTTGAATTTGAAATGCGCCGCCCACAGGACAACGGCACTTTTGCCTACAACTACCATCTGTTCCCGCGTCAGCTAGGAGAGATTGCCCGTCGCTATGGCGTTGCCCACCTGGACCTAGCTTTTACACAGGGCACATGGCGCGAGACACGGTGGGGGCCGGCACCAACGACTGCACAGGGCATTGGTGCTGAAGTTGTAGCACAGCTGGCTGACACTGCTGATGCAGATGCCCAGTGGGCTGGGCTGACCAGCGCATTGTCAGGGGTATTCTGCGCATCGCTCAACTTTGTGGACAGCCAGAGCACGACTCGGCCGCGACTGGCAGCAAGCGCCGGTGGTACGTTGTGGCACGCACATTTGCCGCGCGAGAATGTGTGCACAGAGAATCTAACGCCGTGGATCAAGCAGCTACCATGCCAGGCCCAGAGCGGACTTGGTGCATTGCTCAACCCGCACCGCCTATTCGACATGCACTTTCATTCTATGGCTGTTTCTTTAGAGTCCAATGCCTCAGATCTGAGCTATCGCCAGCGCTTGTCAGTTGTACTCGATGCGCAAGGAACGCGCTTGTCTTTGCGTGACTTGGTTGGGCGTGTTCTAGCTGGGCCCTGCGCTGCAGCTTCACGGAGCACGCTGCGGATAGCTGCGTCCACAGACATTCAGATAAATCCACCGGCCGACCACACCTATCTGAGCTCCGACACTCGCCATGTGCAGGTATATGACCTGCAGCAGCATCCACACATGGAAGATATTGATGTTGTTTATAATGCAGAGATGGTACAGGCTCTGCCCATGGCATCAATTGCAGCCCATCGCTACGTTACTGGTCATGGTGGTGGGGGCAGCAGCGGCGGAATAGAGACGATCCTCACCAATCGCAGGAACACGCCTGTTACAGTGGCATATTTCGATACGCTGCCCTGGTATTTGCGTATGTATTTGCACACACTGAAGGTGCATACAACAGATAGCGACGGGCACACCGGACTGCTGAAGCCTACACACATGCTGTTTACTCCCGCAGTCGATCGTGGGCGACCTGCTGTGCTGGAGCTGGCGTTGGAGCTGCCTCCACTGTCGCGCTCCGTGCTGCGCTATGACTTTGACAAAGGCTTTTTAAAATACTCAGAGCATCCGCCAGATGCCAACCGCGGATTCAACATTGCGCCAGCCGTCATTACATATCAGCTAGCAGCCAATGGCACTGGCGCAGACCGGCCATTGTTCTGCACTGCTGGATCTGCGTGCACAGTGCGCGTGCACACAGAGCCAGCGCTGGCCAGCCTGCCAACGCCCGATTTTTCGATGCCATACAACGTCATCACATTCACCAGCACCATTCTAGCGTTGTTCTTTGGCCGCATCTTCAATCTACTAACACGCGACTTTGCCGTGCTGGCACCTGGCAACCGCAAAGCCGCGTCGTAGCAGCCAACAGCATTTGTTTTATCTACCCCAGAGCTCAATATAATATGCATCTACAGAAACAGTTTCGCTACTATATTAACGACACCCGTGTGCGTGTCAGACCGCCCTTAAAGTTGCGGATGGGCTGAGGTGCGCGCTGCAGGCGCCGGAACGCTTCCTGCACATGCTGGACCTCTAGCGGCGTACGCGCAGTGGGTGGGCCAGAAAACAGCGATATGGCTGCTGCGGACGCGTCGTCACCGCGAGGACGCTTGGGCTGGTCGGCAGGGGCAGCATCAGCAGCCTTATCAAGCCCACGCTTGATACGCAGGGCGGTCTCGGTAATTGTCGAAACCATCTCGAAGGTCAGAAAGCCCAGAATGTCGATGATCTCGTCGTTGAGCTTTGTGTCCAAATACGATGACATGTTGGCCCAGTCGCGGAACCGCTTGTTCTTGCGGAAGGTGAACGAAGCCTGGCGGCACTCTGAGTAGTGGACATACTCGTCCCGCGTCATCTGCTTGGTCACCTCGTCTGCATCCCGGAGCCGCTTGAGCGAGTCGCTCTGAGCGTCCAGCATCTCGTCGTCGTCCTCGTCGTCATCATCGACTAGATTTTCCGAGAACGCGCTGGCAAGCTCCCACGACAGCTTGATCTTGACTTTGGCCACACGGTCCGGCTTGTCAGCGGTTGCGTCGTCGATGATGTCATCGCCGGCATCTTCGCGTTCCTTGACCTTTTTGCGCACGTCCTTCCAGCTCAGATACTCGCGCAGCCGCAAAACCTTTGTACGGTCGTGCCGGATCAGAAAGATAAAGTCCTCGGCAGCCAGAAAACGCGAGCCTCGCCGCTGAGCCTGTGCTGCAGCCAGCACGATGATTTCGATGACCTGCGACCGCACAATATCCTCGATCAGCATTGTCGTTTCTGTCAGTGGGTCCTGGATTTCGCCAAACACAAACATCATCTGCTGTATTTCTGTTAGATAGCGGTACTTTGACTGCCGGTCGCGGTCTTTGCCTTTCTCCATTGGTAAAAAGTTATTAGAGTATGCATAAAATAAGAAAAGAAAGAGAATTATTTGTGATCAGCTTTGGATTTAGCCACTTCTAGCTGCTCCGCCTCTCTCTCTCTCTCTCTTTCACGCGATATCTTGAAAAATCGTTTCAGTCTTTGGCATAAGCAATCCAGCAGAGCGGCCCAGATACTGGACAGATTAAACAATGGCATATATGGTTCGCCAGACAGTGAACAGCATGTATCTAAACAGCCCAAGCGCAGCTGCTGCCAGGTCAGCGGTGTGTCGCAGCCCAACACAGTCAGCACCGCTGACAACCAATGCTAACCGAGACAACAGCCGTGCTAGCGTTGCCTTTGCTCGCACTGCACGCAAAGCGTTTGAGGCCACCTATGGCACTCCGGTCTTCACTGCAGCCACAGCGCTACGCAGCGCCGGGCAGCCAAACGTAGTGTCTATCGACTATTTGTCTTCGCAGCGCGATTTTGTCCGCGACAGCAAGCGCCAGATTGCGGGGCACATGGCCCTGGCATTATGCGACGGCGAAGCCACGGTGCTGACCAAAAGTCCGCCAGCGGATGTCAGCAGCACCAGCTGGTCGCAACCGTCTCCAACAGATCCGTCGGTAGTGGCAGTTTTGCGCACTGCAAGCGCATCAGAGCGCTTTGTCGAGATCTGGAGAGACGGTGTACTGGAAAAGTCTGTTGACGTCTCCAGCGTGCATGGACAGTTCTACGCCGACTCCACATTTGGACGCCTGGCCTGGTCGCACAGCGGCACGTCTGTGGTGTACGTGGCCGAAAAACCCGAGTACGAAAAGGCGCAGCCCGACAAGTCAGCCGACGAGGCAGGAGATGACGAGGGCGAGGTCACAGACGAAATAGCGGGCAGTGTTGCTGGCATCGCCGATCCGCGCCGCTACACGTTTGCGGGCGACTGGGGAGAGACTTTCAGCGGGAAGCGCCCGCCCGCGCTGGTTGTGTTTGAAGTCGACAGCGGGAGTGTCTGTGTGCTTCCGCCGCCCGAGGGCGTATCTCCTGGACAGGCGCAGTGCCTCGACGACTGCATCGTATTTACTGGATACCAACACACAGTGCGCAAGCACGGGGTTGTATATTGCCAAAACCGTCCCTCCGGAATATACACCTGCGACTTTGAGGGCAAAGACGTGCGCTGCCTGTTCAGCGGGTCGGCGCGGTCGCCGCGCATTACGCCTTCCCGCAGAGGCGTGGTGTTCCTCTCCACGGCCACTGGCGGCCCCCATGCCTCAACGTCGGAGCTGCTACACTACGATCTGGCTACCGGCTCTGTCTCCACGCTGGTCCCCGTCATTGCTGAGCCGCTGGGTGCCCAGCAGAAAATAGGCGGGACGCTGCTTCCGCAAGGCTTTGTGGGAATATACGCCGACCAGCTTCCTCTGGAGCCCTGGATAAGTCCTGCCGAAGCTCCAGGGCGCGAGGTGATGGTGTTTAGCTCTACCTGGAGATCGACTACCGCGGTGTTGGCTCTTGACCTACACCATCGAGTGCTTTCTCTGCACTCGCCCGTAGACGGGTCCTGCGACTGCGGGGTTTTGGGTGCCAACGGAGATATTGTTGTTGCAAAGCATTCCACACCAGCACAGCCCGAATCGCTGATGGTTGGCGAGGCTAAACAGCTTGGCCAGGAACTGTCCATCTGCTGGTATAAGATTGGCCATCCCACAGCCGGCAATGCCGAATGGGAAGTGGTTTGCGGCAGCCAGAGCGGCGAAAGCCGACTAGAAAGCATCTTTATGTACCCGTCCAAGCCAGATCACGAGACGCGCTACTTCTGGACCGACGGCAATCCCGCATCGCGCCCGCTGGCTGTTGTTCCTCATGGCGGGCCCCACTCGACGTACACGGTCGCTTACAACCCGTTGGCAGCTGGTCTGGTGCGGCTTGGGTTTGGCGTGCTGCTGGTGAACTTTACAGGATCACTAGGCTTTGGCCAGAACGCTGTCTTGGCGCAAATCGGCAAAATGGACACGCTGTCAATTGACGAGATTCAGGAAGCCGCGTCCAGCATCCATGCTCTCAAAGCCGGCGACATTCAGCGCACGGTGTATGTGGGCGGGTCCTACTCGGGATATACTGGGGCCCTGCTGGCAGGGAGAGCGCCTGGATTCTATTCTGGCATTGCCCTGAGGAATCCTGTCATAAGCATTGGGGAGAATGCTGCAATGTCTGACATTCCCGACTGGGCGTATGCCGAGTTGGGGCTCGACTACTCGTTTGAGGCACCCCCAGAACTTACGCCAGAAGACTTTGCCGCAATGTGGCGGGCATCGCCGTCGCGCCTGGTGGATAAGGTCAAAGACCCGCTCTTGTTGCTGCTGGGCGCTGGAGATCGGCGCGTGCCGCCAGCTCAGTCGTACTCCTACTTTGCACGGCTGAAGGCTGCCGGAGCGCCAGTGCAGTGCAAGGTGTACCCGGATGTAGGGCATCCGCTAAACACCGTTGAGGCTGAGCGCGACTCGTTTGTATCAATAGTTCGCTTCTTTGCTTCAGCTCTAAAGAAATAATTATGTTTACAACGCAGAAAAGAATCAAGAATCGGCTGTATAGAGTTGGTAGTGGGCCATCCCGTTGCGTGGCAGTGTGTGGCCATACGGTCGACGGCGTGAATAGCCAACGGCAACGCCAATCTCCATAACAGGGTAGTTGAAATCACCTTCGATGCCGCGCGCTTCTGCATACAGCGCGTCGTCAGCTGCAAAATCGGCAATGTCCATTGACAGATCCGCAAGCTCGTTAGTGCCCGCCGATGCTGCTGCTGCTGCTAGCAGATGTGTGTTCTCTGTTGCCGGCGCAATGTGTCGCTGGACCCGCCGTGCCTCATGGACCATGCGCGATGAGGGGTGGATGGCGCTGCCAATATACTTTGCAGAGTCCACAAGCCCGGTGGTTGTGGACGCTCCGTGCATCACTCCTGCACGTATACGGCCAGACCCGCCGGCGGCAAACGCCACTGCACGGTGGTCCACAGGCTCAACTGGTAGCCAGTATGTCTTTTTGCCGCCCTGTGTGTACCGCATGCCTGCGCGCAAGCGACGCTCTTTGATCTGGCTGCTGGCGGTAGATGGTGGCACATCTGCAGCTGATTCGGACGATGACCCCGATTCGGAATCGTCTTGCAGAGGGTGTGAGCGTGCAGGTAGCGGACGATGAATGTCGCGCTCCTCAATGGGCGCAGTGGTGTCAAAGTGCTTGTATGTGTATTGGTGTCCCGACCACGCGCTCTTGGCATCTACAATGACGTCGGTGAGGCCCAACGCATCATGCACAGCGTGGAACAGGCGTACACGGCCTGCCAGATGCGATGTGGGCACGTAGTCCAAGTATGAAAACGACAGCCAGTGCCCGAATGCCGCCGCAATCATCTCCAGGCACACTAGCCAGCTCTGCAAGAATGTCGCTATATGGTCTGCCGAAAGTGTCGGCGTGTCGTGTATTAGCCCCAGGCCTACCAGAATCGATATGCCCAGCCCCTGCCAGTAGCTGAAAAACACTACTGCTTTCACGCACAGGAACTTTGGCAATGGCCGCCACTGCGCCAGGCTGTCGCGTGTTGCCATATAGAACACCACTAGGCAGTACAGCGATAACGACACGCTGATGTTGTAGACTAGCTGTGTCCACAAGTATGCATCGCTGACTGCCCAGTTGCCGTCGTGGTACACACCCAGCAGCTTAAGCAGCATTGTGGCTGCTGCCAGCACTGGTTTTACCGCTACGTACTGCAATATGCCCCGCTTTAGAAAGAGATAGTCGTATGGATCGCTGAGATCCAGGTCCTTGCGCACCAGCGTCACTGGCCAAAACAGCGGCGTGGCCTCGCGGTCGCGCATAGCCAGCACAAACGCACGCTCTCCGCCAAAGTATGCTATGAGCAGACTCACAAAGCAATAAATTACAAACGCTTCATAGACGTCCCGCACTGCATCCAGGTAAAATGCCGACTCGGCCGACACCAGCGCTGCCCATGCGGTCAGTGCGTATACGGGCACCATGAGGATAATGCGTACCACCCATCGTTGCAGATGCGGCTGGCTGTAATTTTTGCAATGCGCCCACACCGCCCCTAGCGAAACCAGCGTGGCCGCCCAGCTGCTGAGCCCGGCAACCCACACCATGCCGGTGACAAGCCAGGAGCCCATTTGTAAATGCTCGCAAATATGGTTTGTTAATGCAAGAAAGAAAAAAAAAGTTAAAGTAAAAAGGCGGCTGCACGTGAGTGCTTTGTTGCCAAGAGCGTGTTTTCAAGCGTGGCGCTGGCGCTGAATCTTTGTGGTGGGCGTGCAAGTCTGTTCTGCAACCCGCTCCAGCTCTTCAAAGGAACCTGGAACGTAGCGCTCAAAAAATGCTGCCGCATCTTCTGCCAGCGAACCACAGTCCAGACTCTGGCGGATCTGGACAAAAAAGTGCTGGTACCAGTGCAGATTGTGAGCTTGCAGCAGCACTGTGGCCAGCATCTCATGAGTATTCAGTAGGTGGTGCACGTACGCACGGCTGTGGGTGCTGCATGCAGTGCATGTACAGCCGGCGACCAGCGGTCCAAAGTCGTCGGTCATCGACGTAGCCCACAGGTCCACATGAGCAAGCGTGCCAGAACCCTTTAGCGTATACGCGGATGCCCAGCCCTGTTCAGTTACTGCATAGGCGTAGCTGCTGTCAACTAGGTCCACTCCGTTGAGCACTGCTCGTAGTGCCATATCAGGCGCGCTGGCCCCAGCCATGTACCGCAGCTTTGTGGCATCCAGCTGTGGCAACGACTGCTGCAGCGCCCACAGCCGATCGCTGGGTGCTAGAGCCACATCGCTGAATACATACCCGGCTAGGCTGGCCCGCGCACGTAACGCCTGTGCGCTGGCCGCGCGTAGCTCGGGGCTGAGCGAACCCATTACTGGAGCTAGCACCGCAGCATGCGCAACTCCCGCCAGCAAGTCATCCAGCCAGCGTATCGACCGTGCCACCGACTTTGAGATGCGCTTGCCTTGCGTCAGCGATGGCTGTGCTTCATGTACGAAATCTGCTGGTGCCACTACTACGTCTGGATCCAGCAGATTCACCGCCTGCGCAAAGGCCGTAGGCACCAGCCGCCTTACGCCCCCTTCCGAATCAATTCCCATGTGCTTCTCTGCAGATCGCGCTGTTCGAGCAGTCACTGTCGGATCCAGCGTGTCCAGCACCACCACATCTTCCCCTAGCCTAGCAAACTCACGCAGACTCTTGAAGCCGCGTTTGTCTAGGTCTCTCTCGTCGAGAAAGTCTTCCATCTGAACTCGCGTCATTGGCGGCAGTGCGTTGATGGTTGTGGCCACTTCTGGAACCAGGTGCGGCTGCAGCCCATGTCTCGTGTACTTGAGAAACGAGGGCGTATCCACTTGCAAATTGCCCTGTACATCGCGCTTTATCACTATTGTGCCCTTGCGTGGTCCTGCCTTGTTGGCCGCTGCTGTTTCGAAATGAAAGCGCATTTTGGCTATTGCTGTTCTCATTAAAAAAAAATTTTATTTAAAAAGAAATCTACGCACTAGTGTCAAATGGCAGTGTTCCTTCGTCCTTTTGCGCGTCCCACTTTTCAATCTATAATTTCATATTAGTACCCGTACATACACAAAGGACATGGTGCTGCAGCCTGTATGGAGTGCTGCTTTACTTACCCACTCATTAGGACAGAGGGTCAGGTACGCTCTCATAAAACGACTGCATGGTGCAAATTCCTCGCCCTTGGCAGCTACGCACTTGCTGTAGTCATAGTAGTTTTGCCAGCAGCGCTTGGTCTGGTTGACGTTTGGGAAGCGCGCGTCGAACGGCTCGGTCTGAATCTTCACCTCCATTAAGAAGTTGTCGATGGAAAGCAAAAAATGAAAAAAGAAACTTATCGTATGACTCTCCCCCCCCCGCACAAAATAGGCAGTGATAAGCCTGAATCAGAAGCAAATCACAGGATCAGGGTGTGCAGAGGTGGGCTTTGCGGCTTTTCAATTCATCTGTAAACATTTATTGCAATGAGTCATGTATTTGCGAGTTCGCGGGATGAGCAGGCCAAGCTGCTCGACGACGCCCTCCAGGCAGTCAAAGTCCAGGCGTTCCAGATGAAGCGCTGTGTAGACAACAGCCGGCTGCTTGACGGGCTTAAGCACTGCTCCACGATGCTGAATGAGCTGCGCACATCCTCCCTGACTCCCAAAAACTACTACGAGTTATACCTAGCGACATTTGACGCGCTGCAATACCTGGTGAACGCGCTACGCACAGCCCATCTCACCGGGCAGCACCACCTAGCTGACTTGTACGAGCTGGTGCAGTATGCAGGTAATATAGTGCCACGGTTATATCTAATGATTACCATTGGCTCCGCATACATGAGCCTGGCAGGCCCACCGCCACAGGACGGAGCACATGGCAGCGACTCGGACGAAGCGATTCCGGTACGCGAGGTCATGATGGACATGTTGGAAATGTCGCGCGGCGTGCAGCATCCAACTCGTGGTCTGTTTTTACGCTATTATCTAAGCCAAATGACAAAAGACTACTTGCCGCTGGGCAGCACTGATGGGCCAGAGGGCAGCTTAGAAGACTCTACGCATTTTATCTTGACCAACTTCGTGGAAATGAACAAGCTGTGGGTGCGTCTGCAGCACCAGGGCTTGAGCAGAGACAAAGAGCGGCGCGAAGCTGAGCGACGCGACCTGCGCACGTTGGTGGGATCAAACTTGCTGCGGCTGGCATCGCTGGTGGGCGTTCCGCGCCTAAAGTATGAGAATGTCATTCTTCCACGCCTACTTAGCCAGGTTGTTTCCTGCAGAGATACGCTGGCGCAAGAGTACCTTATGGAGGCTCTAGTGCAGGCATTTAGCGATGAATGGCATCTGGCGACTGTTGGGCAGCTGATGGAAGCTATCAGTGGACTGGGACCAAAAGTCAGCATTAAGAACATTGTCATTCCGCTGATAGACAGAATTGCAACATATGCTGCACGGCGACGCGAGGAGCTAGAAAAGGCGCAGACAACCGAGGCTGCCAGCGAAAGTCAGCAAGACGAAAGCCAGGAAGAAGCGCAAGCTGAAAAATCAAGTAGTGAAAAGCAGCCGTTGGAGCCACTGCAAGAAGCTCAAGCAGAATCCATCGATATCAATGGCACCAACAAGCATGGCGATGCAGCCTCAGAACATGGTTCTGTTAGCCAGGTAGCGGACGAGCTTGCCAATGTTAATGTGAGCGATAAGCCAACAGCAGGAGGAGAAGGAGAAGCAGCAGAGGCAGAAAAAGCTGAAGCTGAAGCTGAAGATGTCTCCTCCGACAGCGAGGCTAATGCTGAACTTACGGCGGATGAACCGGAATCGGCCGAGCGCAAAGCGTCCAACGAGAGCTCTACTAGTGAATTGGAAAGCCTGTCAAAGCTATTTGGAACATTTTGGGAGCATGTTAGCAATCTGATTGAGGCGCGGCCAGACCTTCCGCTTCACGATGCCGTGGCGATATGTGCATCGATGCTGCGTCTGTCGCTGGCATGTAACCCTCAACAGCTTTTGCCGGTAGACAGCGTGCTGGTCTTTGTGCGTGGACAGCTGCGAGCACGCGATTTGTCTCCTGAGGCACACAATCTGGCAGCTGCCAACCAATTGTTGTCGCTGCTGCTAGGCCCGCTACGCGCGTACGTTAGCCCGCTGCGGGTGCTAGAACTTGAAAGCTATGCGCCGCTGCTGGAATTGCAGACAGAACGCACGCGCAAGAGCGTAGCTGTAGCACTGTTGACTGCCATTTTGCAACGCAGCACAGTAATGGCGACTGAGCGCGAGGTAGCAGGGATCACTCGCCTGTGTATGTCGCTGATTCGGCGGCCCTCGGAAGCAGCAAGCGAAGCAGGACCAGCATCAACGCCAGCAGATGAAGAAGATGTGGCTGAAGAGCAAGGGCTATTGGCGCGGCTGGTGCATCTGATCCGTGCGCCTGACGCAGCCACCCAGCTGCATCTGCTCACTGTTGCACGTGATGCCTTCTCGCAAGGCGGAGACTTGGTGCAGTATACATACCCAGCAGTTGTAGCGGGCGCTGCGCGGCTGCTGGGGCCATATGCAGCAATGGAGCTGGCTGACGACGCAGCTCGCTCTGAGTGGCAGCGGCGTGTGCGGCAGCTGTGCAGGTTTATCCAAAGCACAGTCTCGGCATTGGTAGAGCGTGCACCTGGCCCGGCAGCAGAACTGGCACTGCAACTGTTTTTAATGGCAGCACAAGCGGCGTCAATGTCACCGGCATTCCGTGGAAACGCAGCTTTGGAAGAAGCCGCATACGAGTTTGTGGTGCAGGCTTTTACCATATACGAGGAGCACATCAACGAGAGCCGCGCGCAGTACCAGGCACTGATACTGATTATCAACGCACTGCATGCTAGCCGCAACTTTTCGGCAGAAAACTACGAAACGCTTGCTGCAAAGTGCGTGCAGCATGGCGCGCGTCTACTCAAGCGCGCAGACCAAGCACGCGTGGCTTATGCGTGCGCCCAGCTGTGGTGGAAGACCCTGCCGGATTCGGAGCTAATCCCTCCGCCACCAGAGCCTGGGCAAGACGAAGCTGCTGTCGAGAGCGCTCATGCCGCACGCGTCGAGGCTGAGCGCATGGCCATTGAGAACCACAACAACAGTGACCACGTGCTGGCGCATTTGCAGCGGTCACTTAAGATCGCGGACTCATGCTTGGACCCGGTGCTGTCAGTGCGGCTGTTTGTGGAGCTGCTGAATCAGACAACCATCCACTACGAGCGCCGTTGCTTGGCAGTAACACCAAAATACATCAACGACCTGATTGCGTTGATTCGGACATCCATTGCCAACATTGAGGCCTTTGACGCTTCTGCTCCCGAGCCAACCCGCGCTGCCGCCGATTCGGGCGTAACTGATACCAATGCGCTATACGAGCCCGAGGAGCCCATGAACACGTATGTCCTTGCATATTTTGCACGCACACTGGACTACATCCGCAGCCGCAAGGAGCTGGCTGCATCCGGCGGTTATGACTTGCCAGACTTTACAGCTATCCATTGCGATGAAGATGATGTTTATTAAATTACTTTTTCCCAAAATGACGCTTAAACAGCGGATGGTGCTCAACTGGTTCGCGAGCTGCTGGCCGCCGCCCGGCACGGCGCCCAGACGACTCCATGTACGCCATGTTGCCTGCTCCCGACAGGCCCTTGAGCGACCCTTCGGCGCGCTTCACTCCGCCACGGGTGCCGGCTTTGGAGCTACCGCCAAACTCCTTCTCTGTAGCTGCATCCGACTCGGAAGCCATTTTGACGGTGTGCAGAAGCTTCTTTTGGCTTTCAATGTCGCTGTAAGCCAGATCGGGGCAGTCTTCCATCCCCTCGAGGTGGGTGATGACCTTGAACGAATAGCCCTGGTCAATAAGGAACTGCTGGCGCTTGGCCGAGTACAGCATTTCCTGCGTGTCCTTGCTGACCAGCGAGTAGAAAAAGGCATTGAAGCCCTCGTCGTTGCGGCGCTTGGCTCTTAGAATCCGCCCCAGCCGCTGAGCCTCCTGTCGGCGTGATCCATAGTGCGACGACACCTGGATCAAGCAGGTCGCTTCGGGCAGATCGATTGACGTGTCGCCAACCTTGGACAGGAATATTGTGTTGACCATGGGGTTGTTTTGGAAGTTTTTCAGAATGCGCATGCGTTCGCGCTGAGATGTGTCGCCATAAATATATGGCAGATTCAGTGTCCGAGCATAAGTTACCAGCGCAAAGACGTTGTCCACAAACACAATGGTCTTGTCGCCGCGCGCTGCATGGTACCGTATCAGATACTGGCAGGCGCGGAACTTGTTGGGGTTCATCACATAAATCAGCAGCTTCTTGCGCGTCTGCTCCTCCAAGTATGCCTTGTAGAACTCGGACGTCATCTCGCACCATACCTCGGCACATTGCACAGTTGCAATATGGCCCTTTTTGGCCAGATCCATCCAGTTGGCTTCGTACAGCTTTGGGCCGATCAGAAAGTTCAAGTCGCCAATCTTGTCGTCCTCGCGCACCAGCGTTGCTGTAAGGCCCAGCTTGGAATGGGTGGCAATGCCCGACACCACTCCGCGGAATATGTTTGCCGGTACCACATGTACCTCGTCCAGCAGCATCATCCCCCACTCAAACTTGCCCAGGTAGTCCAGCATCTGCTGAGCTTCATATGACCGCTTGCGCTTGTTGGCCATCATGTTAAATGTTGAAATCAGCAGCCCGGCATCGCCCTGGAAGCGCACCTTGGTATCTGACGTGAAAATACCAATCTGCTCCTCCTTGATAGTCGTCCACTGCAGAAACTGCTGCTTCCACTGCATCACCGATACTGCCGATGTGCACAGGCAGATGATGCTCTTTTTTATGGTGCACGCGGCAGTGATGCCTACCAATGTCTTTCCCGCGCCACAGGGCAGCACGATAATTCCTGACCGCGCTCGCCCGTTGCCAAACATTTTGCTCAGGCTCTTCTCCTGGTACGGCCGAATCGTTGTTGCCGGCTTCAGGTCAATGTTGAGATCTGGGTTGTTGCGGTCGTTACGGAAGTCATATTCTTCAATCATTGGAAGATCAATGTCATTGCACCGCTTGCGCACATCCTCGTATTTTTTGGCGCTGATCTCAAATGAGTACACGATGCCTTCTGTGTCTTCGTCCTCTTCCTCGTCGTCAGCCTTTAGCAGCCGCGTAGCCAGTCCAATGCTGTCATCATCCAGCTTTTTCTGCTGGTCATCGGAGGCGGCCTCGGTTTTTTCCTTGCTGTCTGCAGATTTGTCCAACCCAACGGTGACTGCATCCAGCTGCGATACTTTGCGGGTAATGATCCCATCTTTGGACACCATGCCATCGACATCGCCCTCCGGGAACACGCGTGCCTGCATAATTGTCGGGTCGCGGAGCAGCCGCTGCAAGATGCTGGGATAGCTGGACTCGACATAGTATCGGTTGTCCTTGAGCACCACCTTGACCTTTCCGTACGACTTGGTAAACTGGTTGATAAACGCAATCATATCAGGCGGCACCGACACTTTTGAAAGGCGGTTCAACACTTCAACAATGTCGTTGGTATCTAGCCCCACCGATACTGCAGCATACAGCGAGTACGATGTGAGCTTGTACTCGTGGATATACATTGGCCGCGAAATGGGCTCGCTGATGGCAACCAGAAAGTCGATAGCCTGCTCGGCTATAGGCGAGAAGGCCTCCAAAATAATGTGTCCGCTCTGGGGGCAGATCCACAGAGGCCGCGACTCGTGGTCTGGCTTCAGCTTCAAGTAGCTGTAGTCTCCCTTGACAAACATTCCTGTCGAGGCGTCTCTGCGGGGGATTGCCAGCACGTCGTAGTCATCCACGTCGTCAAAGTCTCCGCCAAACCCTACCTTTGCCGACTTTGGCAGCATGCCTGTTTCCATGTCCTCGAGTGCCTGCTCTTCGGCGTCGTCTGCTTCCGACTCTAGGTCGCTGTCTTCGCCGTAGCCTTCTGCGTCATCGCTAGCTTCGTCGGCGCTTTGGGGCACGCTGTACCCCATGCGCGGCGACATACGTGTGCGCTTGGACATCTCTTCGTCCTCTGATGCAGGAACACTGCGATACTCTTCTGCATTGCCTTCACTTCCAAATTCGCCAAATCCTCGTTTCGACATTAGGATAATGCGGAACTGAAAAAGTATAAAGGAGGTTTTGCTGGCCACAAGGCCTTAAATGCTGCGGCCGCCAGGCCCCCAGCAAATGAAATACAATCCACGTGGAATGTCTGCTCTACCAGCCCACCAGGCAGCATAAATGCAGCCAAATGCTGCTGTCTGCCAGGTACGGGCGTTGAGATGAGCGCTACAAGTGCTTGTCTGTTCTTCTACGTGTGCCAAATGACTCTATCGTGGCTATTGAATTACAAAGCCGCGCAGAAACACGGTGGCACACGAGCCGCACAAAGCAAATCGAAGCTGGCTGCCGGACAATGCCGCCGTTTTGTTCCCGCCGCAGCTCTCCGTTCGAACTCTAAAAATATGGGGCCTCATCTCACATGACTCGTGAGTGGCCATTTCACTTGATTTTTTTTTCTTGGGTGCTTTTTTGCTACTTTTATTTCAGATTTAGTTTGTTGCGCGAATGTATCCCGGTAACCACGGCAATTACCAAGGCCCTCCTTACGGCGGCAGCGGCGGGTATCCTCAACCACCACAAGACAACTATGGCGGGCCACCACCACAAGATGGATATGGCGGGCCACCACTACAAGACGGCTATGGCGGGTACCCCCAACCGCCTCAAGCTGGCTATGGTGGGCCACCACTACAAGACGGCTATGGCGGGCCACCTCCTCCTCCTCATCAAGAAAACTATGGTGGGTACCCGCAGGACAGCTATAGCGGCTACTCACAACCACAACCCCAGGATAACTATAGTGAAGGCCAAAACAGCAGCCAATACGATTATCAAGCTTCACGCGGATTTGGCGACGACGGCAATGGCGACGGGTACCGCAGTGGCTACCAGATGCCAGGCCCTCCAAACGACTATCCAGGGAACTCGTACAACCAGCGGCCACCGCCGCCGCCTGGCCCCAGCTATGGCGCTCAAAGCTATGGGGACAGACCGCCATTCCCAGGCGGAGGCAATGGCATGCCTGGAAGCTACAGCAGCGGCAACATGCCGTTCCCAGGATCTGGGTTTGGCGGTGGTCCTCCCATGAGCTCGCCCCCTCCTTTCCCATCGCCCCATGGCAGTGGCGAATACCATCCGCCTGCAGGCAGCTATGGCCCGCCTCGCCCCAGACCGCCATCTGGGCAGCATGGCCCAAGAAACCACTTCCCTGGAAGCTATGGACCGCCGGGCGGAATGGGTGGCTCGCCTGGCGGAAACGCCGGCCAGCAATTTGGCGGGGCTGGTGTTCCTCCGCCAATGAACATGCCAGCTGTTCGCCATCGCCCAGAGGACATTGACTTTGCGGGAGCAAACTTCCCGCAATGGCATAGCCAGCAAGCGCCGCCTCCGCCGCCACCTGGAAACGGCATCAACCACCACGGCCAGCCTATGCATGGAAACATTCCATCTTACAACATTCCTCAAGAGATCCAGCAGGAGGCCAGCAGCGTCCCCCTTTCCAACTGCCGTGGACGCAAGCGCGCATTGCTGATTGGCATAAACTATATCGGCACCAAGCACATGCTCAAAGGCTGCATCAACGACGTAAACAACATGAAGCAGTTCATCATCCAGCACTTTGGATTCAAAGAAGAAGACATGGTCATTTTGACAGACAACCAGCGCCAGAACCCGCGGCGGATGCCCACACACGACAACATCATCAAGGCAATGAAGTGGCTGGTCAGCGATGCTCGCATGAACGACTCTTTCTTTTTCCACTTTTCAGGCCACGGCATCACGGTTGAAAGCGAAACTAGCGAAGAGATTGACGGTAAGGACGAGGCCATTTGCCCGCTGGACTTTGAGACAAAGGGCACGATTGTTGACGACGACATGAACGCCATTATGGTGCGCCCGCTTCCACGCGGCGCTCGTCTGACTGCCATCTTTGACTGCTGCCACTCGGCCACAGCGCTGGATCTTCCATTCATGTACAACCATATGGGCAAGCTCAAGAACGAGAAGGCCATATCGTATGTGGGCAAGAATCTCAGGGCTGCGGGCGAAATGTACTTCCAGGGCAACCTTGCGGGTGCCATCAAGGGCGTGGTAAAGTCGCTTGACATGGCGGTAACTGGCGACAGCAAGCTGGAGAAGTCGCGGCGCACCAAGAGCACGATGGGCGACGTAATCATGTTCTCGGGCTGCAAGGATGACGAGACCTCGGCTGACACCAAAACGGAGCTCGAGTTCACCGGCGCCATGTCGCACGCGCTGAAATCAAGCATGTACGCCAACCCTCGCCAGACGTATGTGGAGCTGCTGCAAGATATCCGCCGCCGTATCATTAGTGGTGGCTACAAGCAGGTGCCGCAACTGAGCACGGGGCGGCTAATGGACATGAACACCGTATTTATTATGTGAATTATATCCAATAAACTCCTATACTTGGGCTGGCGACCCATGCCCAACATTGCAGGTACTAATTCCAAAGATGTGGGAGCTGCTGCTGCTTGTCCGGCTTCGGCGCTTGTCTCCGCGTCGGTGCCGGGGCGGCTGGCTGTCCATGGGATGCACTAGATCGATATGGCACTCTGGCGTGCGCCCGTGTAGCTTGCTGGTTATTTGCGGCGAGCAAAGCGCAGGCGCAAAGGGGGTGTTGACAGCCGTGTCGATGCCGTCAGACATCGAGTGCAGACCCATGGCAGGGTTGGGCAGCCTACAGTAAAAAGTTTCTGTGGTTAGCATGTCGGCAGCTACAGTGTACCACGCGATTATCGCGGTTATCATGCCCATGTAGCCGCCAGCATGAAGCACGTGCTCGCTCTGGATCCAGTTGCCTGCACATGTCAGAGTGTTTGTGATCAGTAGGAACAGCAAGGTGAGAAACGAGCCCCAGGTTCTTCGAGAAGAGCCCAGCAAAAAAATAAACGTTTGCAACACCCACGCCAGGTAAAAGATCCCTAAAGAGTGTGCTCGCGTTTCGGCATCCAGAGAGCTGAGCACTTGAGAAATTCCAAAGCTGGGGATGAGGGTGGCTGCATAGCTCAGCCAGAAGCACCCGTAAGACGTGAAGACGACAGCACCAAAGCTGTTGTTGATGGCAAAGGACCACCCGCCCGCAATTACCTGAGCCATGCCGCCATAAAACAGCGCCAAGCCAACAACAATGTTTGGCGGGGCGCCAGAGGAAATGCCAATGGCTCCGGTGTGGAGTGCAGAAACAAAAGTGGAAACCGCAAAGCCCGAGTTACCCAGGGGATCAGGATTGCTAAAGGGGCGCCATCTTGGAGCATGCGCGTGCATAGGATACATATTGTCTAATGGAAGGCTCACACTGAGAAGCTGACAGCTGGGGGCAACCTGGATCGGTTAGCCTACTTTACAACGGACACCAATAACTGGAGAAAACTGCAAAAACGGCAACCGAGGGTTTATCGCGACTTTTTATGGTGGACATTCCAGAGCAACCTTGCGCGGCATTTACCGTGAGCATGTGAGAGCAAAAAAAGTGATTGCTGGTAGCGCGGCGTTTTTTTAAAGGGCTGGCGGGGTCGATCGCTAATCAACTGGAAAAATTGCGCTCCGCTAACCGGCGGGGTCGGAGTACGCAGGGTCCTTTATCGGCAAATGCAGGGAGGGAAGATACACAGACCACGTTCAAATGCATAAAAAACTCCGAAAGTTAAACAAAATACTGTGCAATTGCGGCATTGGCTATACCAGCATCTCTGATGGTTACACTGCAGTCATCCAGGACTTTGGACGGCATTATAGTCTTGAAGGCAAATGGCCGCAAGGCTGCTTCAGGGCGCTGCGAAAGTACATATGCACGCAAGTCGCCAATGGTGTGCGAAGGATTTGCTTTAGCCACCAGCCGTGTTCCGTCAGCCAGGCGAATCTGGACTTGGACAGTGGGCTGGCTAGGGTCAAGCACAATAGGGCTGCTCGCTGGAGCTTGTGCGTGTTGCGAAGAGGTTCCGGGGGCTGCAGAAGAAGCAGCTGCGCCTTCAACCGCCGGAGTAATAGAGCCCAAGCGGCGACCTTGCCCCGAAAACGGCTGTGCGGGCGGCGCGGCTGGAGGAATGTAATCCTCGCCCCGGCGCACAGTAATCTTCATTTCCACCCGCTGTCCCGGGCGCACGTTCAGGATGTCCAGCGGAGCACGTCCCTGCAGGATGGCATCGAGGTTCTGTCGGTTGACCGGATCTTCCATATTATAAAGGGGGCCATCGCCAATGCTAAACCCATTGCGCCAGAAAGTCAGCTTGCGGACAGCAACTTCGTCCTCCTCCTCATCGTCATTGTCGCTGGCGTCAGGCTGCGAACTATTCTCGCCCTCGCCAGGGGCATCGCTTCCAATAGTACGGCCGCGGCCAATGAATCTGCGTGGGTGTTCAGCACCGCTGCTGCTGCTGCTGCTACCAAGAGCTGGCCCGCCTTCAGAAGCACGGCGCAGAATGCGGTCAACAAGCGACCGGCCCTCGTCAGCATTCTGGGCCTGTGACGGCGGCTGGATGGCCATTCCGCTGCGCTCGCCACCAGCGTACCACTCCTGGGAGTCTTCTTCCTCTTCCTCTTCGCCGTCGCTGCCGTTGGCTTGAGAGCCTAGAGACGACAGAGTGGCAATTCGCGCTCCAGAGCCGTAGCGGCGGCGAGGGACAGATGCAGATGGCGTGGCTGCGGGCTGAGGAGCCTCGGCTGGCGCGTGGATAGGGCCGGCAGAGATGACAGGAGCAACTGCTGGAGGATGTGCTGCTGCCGGCGCAGTGGCCAAGCTCGGATCCAGAGGCAGGCTGGGATCGTGGTGTGGCGGAGACAAGCCCTCGGACATGGGCGGAGCCTCGTAAAAGTTGCTCAGCGCAGCGTTGAGGTCCCAGTTGTTTGCTTCGAGGTAAAAGCGCGCCTGCTGCACATCAGTGCTCGAATTCACATCGAGCCATTTTTGGATCAAATCGTTGTGTTCACTAGCGTCGCTCATTACAAAAAGAAAGTCGGAGAGAAAAGATGCTATTGGCCACGTATTTTCTTTGAATTATAAAGATCTCTTTAATTGACACAGCGCACACCCTATACTTGCGCATTGTAATGGCCAACGGAAAAAGCACTGGAGCGGGCTCCCGGAAGCGGGGAGGACGCAAGGCCCGGCCTCGCGGACCTCACAGCAGCGGGGCGCTCGAGGCCGGCGCGGCAGACGACAGCGCTGCTTCTGAGCACGCACCAGAAGCAGCCGCAACCGAAGCCGATAGCAGCGGAAAAGTAAGCATTCCCAGCACGGGTTCTGCAGGAAAGCAGGCGCAGCAGCTGTTCACTGTAGGCACCTTTGACGAGGAGGACCACGGCGGCGCCTTGCCAGCGGGCTCCCGCGCAACAGAGCCGGGGCTTCCGGCCAACGCAGTGCTTCGCAGCAGCCGGGAGCCGCGCAAGCCAATGTTCACAATGGGCTCGCACTCGGAAGCCAGCGACATCGACGCTCCGGCAGACTCCAAGGCAGAGGGAGAGGGAGCTGGCCCGGCGCCAGCTGGTGGGAGCCATCTGCACGCCTGCAAGGCCACCACGGGACTTTCGCGGCTTGGGCATAGCGAGCCCGCCGCCTGCGACGGCGAGCACGTGCACGAAGGCCGCCTTGCCAGCGCGCCGCTAGAGGCTTCCGAGCGCGCACAGCGCGGGCGCTCGCGGACGGCGCAGAGCCGCGAGGCACACGGCAAAATGCGCAAGAAAGTTGCATCTAAAAAATCGCATGTGAAGAAGGCCACCAGCTCGGCAGCCCTGCGCTCGCGGACGCGGCCAAATGCCGCGCTGCGGCGCGAGTCGCAGCCACACGAGCACAGCCGTGACAGCGCCGGCGACAGCTCGTACGTCGACTACAGCGACGACGGCGCCGGGCCAGCCGCAGGGCCAGCACGCAGCCAGCACTCGTCCACAGCCACGCTGGGCGACGCAGAAGACTCGGCTACAACCGCCAGCATGGACAGCCCGCGCCCCGAGCTGCAGTCGCGCCAGGACCCAGAGCCGCCACAACCCGACCCCGGGCCTCGCACGCAGCGGCGCGACGAGCAGGCAGGGGCGTTTGTGGCCAAGAGCATCAAGCGCAACATGGAGTCGCAGCGCCAGCAGGTTCTGGTCGAGCAGGAGGAGGAAGACATGGAAATCACCTGCGCTCTCCTGACGGGCATGCCGCGCCGCCGCAATCGCCCGCCCGGCATGGCCCCACACGCGTTTCTGGCCCCCGACACGCACGCGTACGGCCTGCAGATACACCGGTCCGAGCGCGCCTACGCCCATGTGCGAGCCACTGCCCACCCGCTGCTAAGGTGCATCTCGCGCTGCGTGTCTCTGCGCGAGCTCCGCGCCGCCGCCAGCGAAATGCCACGCTCGCGCCGCCCGCCACTTGAGCCACGCTCCCATGCGCGAGCCGAGTGGTGGGAGGCGCTGATGCCCCCGTCGCCAAGCCGCGCTGCCGAGCTGCCGTCGTGGGCTCTGCCGCTGGACAGCGCCAAATGCGCCGTGTACGACGCGCAGACTCACGACCCTGCCTGCGGCCACGTGCGGGAGCTGCGTGCCCGTGCTGCTGATCTGCGCATTGCGCGCCAGCACCCTGCGTCAGCCACGCGCCCTGCCTCGGGAGAAACCTGGCACGGCCGCCGCGTTCCCGGCCTGCTTAGCGTTCGCTCCTTCCCTGTGCCCCTCAATCTTGCTGCCACGCGCTCAGACACTGATCTTTGGGCTTCATCCCCTGACAGCGCTGGAGTGCCTCGCAGCAACCCTCTGGCCCCGCCTTATCGCCGCTACGGCACAGTGTACGGCCACACGTCCGCCAATCCTGCCAATGGGCCAAGTGGCTTTCTGATAAATGGATCGGCGTTGCGCCGCCAGGACAGCCTTCACCAGACATCTCATCCAAACACTGCCAGCATCCTTGAAAACGACCCGCGTCGCTCCAGCTACTTTGACCGCCTGTCTATCGAAGAGGACCGTCCGCAGCCTGCGGCTTCAGCCACACAGCCCAATCCCGTCGCGCTGCTGCGACGGGTCATTTCTGGATGGACTGGCGGCAACACCAGCTTTGGCTCTTCTCAATAACTACGCTTGTGCGTGTATTTTCTGTCTTGTGCATTTGTACTGCTATTAAATGTCTTTATTTCATTGCGCGCTGTCATTAAACATACGGATCAGCTGGTTCACATAGTCGCTCCATGGTGTCCCACTACGTGTTTCTGATACTGTCTGCTGGCTATGGCCTGTTTGTCCGGCTGCAGGCTGCTGTGTTGGCCTGCCTTCGTTTTGTCTAGATAAGCCATCCACCCCCAGGTCGCACGATACCGGCCCGGTAAACGGCAGATTACGAATAATATCGTCATCAAGGAACACTCCATCCAAGCCCATTTGCGCCGGAGCAAGCTCCCTGGCTGCCATAGTGCTGCCAATTGGAATGTTCTGGCTGTTAGATACACCCGCTGACGAGTTTGAGCTCTGCGCCGACTGCTGCGTCATCGCTAGCGAGCTTGTGTTTAGTGGCACTTGTGGACTGTTACTGCCAATGATCGGAGTTCCGTCACTATGGACAGCTATGGTTTGCGAAACCATTGTCGATGCTTGCCCATTGGGCCCTCCAATTCCCAGCGGAAAGTCTGCATTGGCAAAGAACTCTAGCGACGGGACAAACCGGCCCAGCGCCGATCCAGCTAGCGTTGGTGCTGCTGAGTTGGTAGATGCCAGTACATTTGACACTGTGTGTGCATCCAACAAATCAGATTGAAGCTCTTCCTGTGTCGAAAAATTAACAAACGTGTATGGAGAGGCTGGCACAATGGGCCGCCCGTGTTTGTCCAGCTTATCTCGAAGTGCAAAGATCTTGGCTCCAATTGGCGACTTTCCTGATCCTTGCACATTTGCATCTGTCGTGTTGGTATCACAGCCAAAGCCAGTGCCATTTTCAGCTATAGCATCGGAATTGCTCGTCTGAGCCGTCTGAGCGTGCATATGTGGCTGTAGCGAATGCCGTCTTTTGGATTCTGATATTTGAAAGGCATTGGCAATTTGCTCTGTGGTTATAGTAGTTGCTGCTCTTTGCAAGCCGCCATCCGCTTCGCCAGACATTTGCTCGGGTTTCTTGCTTGTAGTAGGCGTCCAGGCCGGCTTGCCTTTGTCAAAGCGGCTAGAGCGCTCATGGCGCAGGATGCGGGCTTCGTACACTAGCTGCGAAATGCGCGAGATCTCGTCGGACCGCTCTTTAATGATTCGGATCCCCGTTTCGCTGTCATCAACCACGTTGTCCAGCCCAATTTTGTTTGCCCGCACAAGCGTGCTTAGCATTGTGTAGCACTTGTACGATACTCCCCAATGCGCTCCTAGACGGCTCATGACGTTGAGAGTGCGCTTGAGAAAGCGGCGAGCAATCCAGCCTTCAGCTGCAACAATGACATTGTTGAGGTGCATTGTTCCAGCTGTAAACATCATAAACGTCAGAAAGGGCATAATAAATATCCGCGAGTCCTGTATAATTGCTTGTCCAATAAGCGAAATCATTTGCGCAGAGATTGTACAGATTGAATGTGACGGCAGTGGCGATGCCGAAGCGCTTGATCGAGCTGAGGCAAGCCTGGCATCTTCACGGCTACTTGTGTGGGTATCGGCGTATCCAGGCCCCATATTTTCAGCATGCATGCTTAAGCTATCCTTGTCGGCTTCGTGGGCGGGAGGCTGCTGGGGGCTACCGAGTCTAGAGATAAACGGCCGGTGCAGCAGGATCATGGCAGTATAGTATACCAGATGGATAAGAGCGACATATACACAGCGAGGCGGCCGGGTGGCAATGATATCGTCAGGCGAGTACTGCAGCTTTGCGGGAAGCGACTCTTTCCACTTGCGCAGCTGATGGTCCAATGTGATGAGCTGATCTGTCCTTGAATGCAGGTCGTGCAGGCAGAGCTTGGTTACAAAGCCGCGGTGCGGCTTGCATGCGTACATTTCCGTAAGTATATGGCCAAGGACATGAAGCAGCTCCAGGTGATACACCCCTAGTGGCTTTTGTTGTTGAAAACGCTCAGCTGGCCCATCTGCATCAGAGTCGTCAGATTCGGACTCGCCTACGCTAAGAGCCACATAGTCTCGCATTCGCTCAGCCGCACGCGGCGCTTGCAAACTGGAGTCAGCAGCCTGGGTTGGTGGGCAAGCAATGTGGCTGCTAAGCGGATCTCTTGTCGTTGGCGAGTCGACCAGCAGCTCATCATCATCCTCTCCATAGTTTTCTGGATACGGTGCATCAAATGTAAAGTCGCGAATTGTTGTCGGACGGCCCAGGGTAGCACTGACCATAATGTCCATCATATAGCAGCCCCACCATGCCCGCTGCCTGGTTTCCACCTCGCGATGCGAAAGCACCGATGTTCCTTCATGCTTGGCAACTCCAACATCGCGGTGAAGGCCAAGGTCGTAGGCCTTGCGGATTGCCATGCCCGAGTAAAGCCAGCTCCGGGTAGACATTGTTCCTTGTTCATAAACAGACATTAGTAGCAGTGTCAAGATCGACGCAATGGTATTGAGCGTGTACTGCTCGTCCAGGTACATTTTGGCACGTTGGAAATGCACCGCCATCTGGATACGCACACGAGCCATATCCTCCTTGGTCCGTGCTTCCCTATACTTGTAAGTCGAGGCAGCAGCAAACACAGCCGACATCAGCGCTGGAGTTGGCCGCTCGGCTTTGCCAAAGAACTTTTCAAGCAAATATGTTTTGCTCAGGATGGGAAACACTGGATGCACATGTCGAAAGTATAGCGACAGCATTTTAACCTGCTCATCAGTATCAGGCATGGGCGGCTTGCCTGATGGCGGCAAGTTCCGCGGCACAGGCACAGCACATGGCTGTTCGCTTCCTGCTTGTGCAGAAGCCGCTGAAAAAGCATTCTCGCTGCCAGGCACAGCGGGTGGCGAGAGGCTTGCTGCCTGTGCCGAGTAAGCGGATCCGACTGAAGGCTCTAGGTCTCTCGCAGAGTAATTGGAGATCGGTGGCCAGCGAAAGGCGCCGTCAATGCCTCGTGTCAGCCGTGGACTGTCTTCGGAAGTAAGCAAGCTGCGGTTGATAATGTACCACCCACTGCTATCACCAAGGTACCGGAGCGAACCTGTCGGATCAAGCGTCAAATGGCCCACGCCCTTTTCCAAATGAGTAAGATGCGCATGCTCGTCATTAGAATCTTCAACGACATTAACGTTATCAGCGGCAGATGTTATCACTCTAGGCGGCGCTGTAGGATGGCTGCTGCTAATGTCTAAATCTGCAGCTCTGTCTCCTGCATGAGCAGCATTGGCAGCGTCAGAGTTACTCACAGTACTGGCTGCAGCTTGCGCTTCTAACTCCTTTAGACTTATACAGCCAAACAGCTTCCCGTTTGAGCTGCTTACCAACGACGAAGCATTGTCGCGAGACGTTCTCAAAGCATCCAGCACATGCCGTGCCGCGTAAGAATCGCTGAGCACCAGCCCCTTGAGCAGATTCTCTGCTGCAAGCAGACGATTTTCGATAGCATCAATGTAGCCCTTTGGCGGACCACGTTTTTTGGTGGCGTCAAGATACGTGCACACGTTGCCAATGGCTTCGCAGTGGGTGCATATGGGGCGCTTGCCGTCGCACTTTACTTTTTTGCGTCGGCATAGATCGCATGCCCGTGATATGCGCTGGCGTTTGCCAGGCGATTCAAACTGGCTGCTGGCAAATTCATTACTGTTTCTAGCAAACTCGACTGCAGATGCATTCGCTTGGGGCGATGGTGGTGCGATGCTCTCGACTGGGCTATGCCTGGTATAGCTATCCATTGCGGCACTTGCTCAAGCCGTAATCAGTATGGAGTGTAAAAAAGGGGGGAAAAAGAAAAGAAATTAATGTGAACAGTGCACGATGCTGGTTGGCAATTATACGCCCAAGGCCATAATCCCGTGAAATTATTGTCATAGCGCACAATGTTCCCGGCGTAACTTTGGCACAATCACACGCATAGGGCTGCGGAATGTTCCATCTTTATTGATAAGAGTAATTTACGCCAGCTGAAGCAATTGTCTGGCACCCAAGGAAGCCAAAAGCTTGTAAATCCACGTGCTCTGCACCCATTACTTTTGCCCTGAAAACAAATCAGTCACAAATGCGGGGCAAGTCCCCCCTTTTCAGCATGCATGACTGGTAGTTTTGTAAATGGAAGAGGTAGGGTTGGCGCCGACCTTACGACCGCTGCTTGATTCTGGAGAAAAGATACTGTGCATTCAGAACAAAGTTGGACTGTACGAGGGGGTGGTTCGCGACACAAAACACGACAATGGGACGGTGTACCTGACCAACTTCCGCATTGTGTATGTTGACCAGCAGTGGCCCTGGGAGCGTTCAGAAGCGTTGCATCTTTCGCTGATAGATCGATGTTCGCTACACAGCGGATTTTTGTATTCGTCCGCAAAAATACACATATATTTGAAGGCCAAAGCAGACGCAGACAATGGGCCAATGTCGGCAGAAGCAGCTACAAGCATCTCGGGATCAGGTGCCCGGGCGTTAGCCCCTGGAGACGTGGGTGGAGCAAGATTTGCTATGCCCGCATGCGTGCAAGAATGGCAGTGCGGAATATGCGAGAATATCAACTCGGCAAGTACAAAGTGCGTGTTGTGCGGCGTGCCGCGTCCCGAAAATGCCAGCGAGCTTGCCATACCGCGCAGTGCCGACCCAGAACTCACGGACATCTCCGAGCAGGCAGTTCGCTGTCCGGTATGTACATTCGACAACCATTCAAGCATGACCAGCTGTGAGATGTGTGACAGCCAGCTTAGGCCTCCAACCGCTGAGCAGCCTACCAGCGCCGACGCATCCGCAGCGGAATCGGCACCGCGTGGCATTGGCAGCGAAAGTCCAGCTACTTCTGCAGAGCTGCTCAAGCTGTCATTCCGAGCTGGCGGGTCAACTCCATTTTACACATCGCTAAAGGAGGCATTGGAGGCTTTAGCATGGAAAACCACCACGCAGCCAGCTGATAACACACGGAGTTCGCCTCAGCGCAGAGAGCGGCGGCCAACTACTGGCGGGATATCGACCATTGTCAGCACGGCACATGCGACAGAGTGGGCCCGCGATGCGACATTGCAGTCGGCCTTTTTGGATCTGGATGCGCTGGTAGCCATGGCAAACGAGATGGTTGGCATGGCCGAGCACATTGCCACGCAGCTAAACTCGCCAGCCGCAAGCAAGCTGCAGAAGCGAGGCAGCAGCGAAAGCGACGAGGACAGCACGGCGCGGGCAGATGCGTTTCGGCAGTACCTGCTTGATCTGGGCATTGACAGCCCAGTGACTCGGGACACTGCTGGCGCGGTGTTCCACGAGGAGCTGGCTCGTGAGCTGTGCGATTACTTGGAAAACTACGTGTCGCAAAGTGGCGGGACGGTGGCACTGGTGGATGCGTACTGCCTGTACAACCGTGCACGCGAGTTCTCGCTGGTGTATCCGTCGGACTTTGTGCAGGCATGCGGCAAGTTCGAGAAGCTGGGGCTGAGTCTGCGCTTGCGCGAGTACCCCAGCGGCCTGCTGGCCATCGAAGACCCCAGCTCGGCCAGCGATGCGCTGATAATCAGCCGTATAGCCTCGTACATCCAGAGCTTTGGGCCAGTGACGGCCAACGAGCTGTCGGCGCTGGAAGACTGCCCGCTGACGCTGGCCGAGGAGCGGCTGTGGATCAGCGAGCGCGCAGGGCAGGTCTGCCGCGACGAGAGCGTCGAGGGCGTGCGCTTCTATCAGAACATGTTTAGAACCAGCTTACACAAGAAATAAATGGCCTACCAGGATGCATCAATGCAAAGGAGACCACCACGAGACGATTGCGTCAGCAACCTCGGTCTCGCGCCGCAGCCATCCGTGGTCCGCGTTGGTGGTGCGCACTGCCGTCAGCGCGTAGTCGACGGCGTCAGCGGCCGCATCGGCGCTCAGGGTCTGCGGAAGCGCCTGCAGGGCCTGGGAGCGCAGCTGCTCCCACCAGCGGGCGTAGGTGGCGATGGACGTGAAGTTGTCGGCAGTGCCGGCCACAAAGAGCGTGCGCGGGACGTGCTCCGGCGAAGCGGGCGGGCCGGCGGCTTTGGCGGCAGCAGCGCCAGAGACGGTTTCAGCTATGCGCTGCAGGTACCAGCCGCGACGCTGCAGGGCCAGGGCCCACAGCACGCTGTAGGGGAAGCTGATGAGCGCATAGTCGATGCCGAGGCGGGGGAACTCTGCAGGCGCAATGCCCGCAGCCAGCATTGAGCCGTAGCTGTAGCCGCACAGCAGTGTGCGGGATATTGGCGGCAGCGGAATGGCATCCTGATCGGCAGCGGCGGCAGCAGCAGCAGCAGCAGGTGCCAGAAAGCCGCGGGCGTGCATCTGGGCCAGCAGCGATCGGCGGTCAGCAGAGGAGTGGAACCGTGGATGGAGCTGCAGCCTGCCAGAGGCCAGCATGCCCAGCACCGCGCGCAGGTCCTCGAGCTCCGCAGCGCCAGTCCAGGACGTGCGGCCCTCGGAGCGGCCGGCGCCGCGCAGATTGAACGCAAAGGACAGAGCAGCGCGGCGGTCAAGGGCGGCGCTGAGCTCCTGCACGACGTTGTTCCGGAGCTGGCCGCCCAGGGGCGGGTAGGGGTGCAGATACACCACCGCCGTGCCTGCGCGGGCGCCGCTGCCAGCAAGCACAACCTCTGCCTCCAGAGCCCGCCCGTCGTGCGACTGCACAAAGCACGACAGCGAAAACGTCTCCACCAGCATGAAACAGAAAAGAAAACGCGGCCCGGCTTGGCTCGGTTCGCTACATGGGCTTTTTGAGCGAATGCGCCCTTTTCCTGCACGATGTTTTTTTGCAGTTTGCAAAGACACGGCTTCTTTTATTCTCTCTCCTTTTCACCGACTTGTAGTTGTAGTCGTTTCGATCTCTCCTTTTTGAACCTACCCGTTCCCTCCTCCCCTCCTTTGTCTCTACATCCTTTGCTTCAGCTCTTTTGCCAGGCGTTGCTCTGCTCCATTTCGGCGTCTTCCTCATTTCAATTCGCCTTCATCCGCTTTCTCAAAACCAAACCTGAGTAGCCCGCTTTATTGTATTCTCGCTGGTTACTTATTCTGGCTTTTGTGGACTTGCATTCTGTTTCTTCCTGCTTCTTGCTTGCACCGCCACTCTGCTCCCTTTTAGAAGCGGCCACAGCCTCCTTGCATTGCTCTCGCCATATCAAGCAGCCTCCCATTTACTAAGGTACGTAGAAGCCCCTGTGGTTTACTATTTTTCCCGGCAGGACGGGCAAACTAGCCCTCTTGTTACTATGTTTGCTATTTACCCTTCTAATTCCGCTGGACCATGGCCGTTTTTGTTTGTAGCTCATCGTTGTTTTTCTCATACCTCTCGGTTCACTTGCAATGACTCAGCCTGCCAACGGCGTTGATGTTCCGGCCGGAAACTTTGCTCCGGTCAACCCCGGTACCGGGCCGGCCCTCGCCAACGGCGCTGGCCTTGGGCTGCAGAAGGCGCCCTTCCCGCACCCCGGCGACAGCAGCCCTGAGCTGAGCAGCAGTCCGCGCTCAGCTGCATCGGTCCCCGTGGTCCAGCCGGAGGCGCCGTCGGTCAGCGACAGCCAGCTGACGCTGCGTGCGCTGGTGTCGACCAAGGAAGCCGGGGTGATCATCGGCAAGGGCGGGCGCAACGTGGCCAGCCTGCGCGAGATCGCCAACGTCAAGGCGGGAGTGTCCAAGGTGGTGCCGGGCGTGCACGACCGCGTGCTTTCGGTGACGGGCTTTCTGAGCGACGTAGCCCATGCGTACCAGTTGGTGGCGCAGACGCTGGTAGACAATCCGCTGGCGGTGGCAACGCACGCGGGTCTGCAGTCGATGACGTCGCCGATGCAGACGGTGGTGCGCATTCTGATTGCGCACAACCTGATGGGGACGATCATTGGCCGCCAGGGCCTCAAGATCAAGCACATCCAGGATGCATCTGGCGCGCGGCTGGTAGCGACCAAAGAGATGCTGCCGCAGTCGACGGAGCGCGTGGTGGAGATCCACGGCACCGTAGACGGCATCCACGTGGCCGTCGAGGAAATTGGCAAGTGCCTGATTGAGGACTGGGAGCGCGGAGTGGGCACCATTCTGTACAACCCCGCCACGCGTGTGCCGACGGTGTCCACCAGCGCAAACCCCTACGTCAACAACGTGCGTGCGTCCTACGACTTTACCCACTCCGATCTGGACCGCGTAGGCGGCATTTTGGGCACCGGCCCGATGTCTGCAGCAATGGCAGCAATGAACCGGCACCGCTCGCATACCGTGTCGGTTACGCGTGCTACTGTGCCCAGCGACTTTTTGTCATCGTCAATGCCAGTCCCTCCGCCGCCGCCGCAGCAGCACCAGCACCAGCAGCAGCAACAGCAGTCGGCGGCGTTCCCGGCAGCACCTGGCGGCGGCTCACTTACGCCGCCGCACATGATGAGCAGCGCTGCGGCACTGGCGGGCGCGCGGCTGCGCTCGCAGTCGGTCAGCATCCAAGCGCAGCGCGGCATCGACCCGGCAGCGCTGATGCCAAACGTCCGGACGCAGCAGATCATGATTCCCAACGACATGGTAGGCTGCATCATTGGCAAGAACGGCCTGCGCATTTCGGAGATCCGCCGCTTGTCGGGATCGCGCATCTCGATTGCCAAGGCATCCGAGAGCGAAAACAACGAGCGCCTGTTTACGATCAAGGGCACTCCCGAGTGCAACGAGCGGGCGCTGTATCTGCTGTACGGGCAGCTGGAGGCTGAGCGCAACCGCCGCACCGACAACGCATACCTGATGGCCAGCCTCGAGGCCATTAACGAGCAAACAGCCATTGCCGAAGAGTAAGCTTTCTCCCCTTTCTTTCTTATCCTCAATATAACAGACCAAAACGATTACACACGACGATACTGGGCCACGCGCACCGTGCCGTCCTCGCTGGCCGACAGAAGCCGATCGGCAGCCACATCTATGACGGACACCAGGCCCTTGTGGCGGCGCGTGCGGTCGGTCTGGGCTGCAGAATCGACATTAAACACCAGGCAGTAGTCCTGCGGGGCGACAACAACGCTCTGGCGGTCCGGCGTAAACGCGACCCGGTCACAGTCCAGACGCGACTCGGGCGGAACCGTGGCAGCTGGGCCCAGATCCAAAGCAGACTCAGCCAGCATAGGATAGCCCGTACGCAGCGACCACTGTGTCAGCGCGCCGGTCTCGGTAACCGCCATCAGGGCATCTTCGTCCAGGCTAAATGACACTGCACACAGATCGCGCTGCGCAGTGTCAATGGTGGCTATAGACTCAAGCGAGCGCGTATCCAGCACATGCACGCGGCCAGAGCCAAAGGCCACAGCTGCCAGGTTGCCGTTATGGTTGAGGGAGGCACTGACGCCGTGGGTCTCAGGTGCTGGCGGCAGGCGACGCGAGGCAGTCGCGCGGCTCGCAACGGGGTCCCACAGCTGGACAGCGACGTCGGCAGTGCTTTCGGGCTGAGCTGAGCACACGTTCAGCAGCGCAGAGGCAGCAGGCAGCATGCAGTGGATCCACGGATGGCGACGGGAGGCCACGGGGTGGCGGCTAAGCAGGTTGCTTTGCGTGTTGAGTGTGTGGATAACGCCAGCATCGTCGTACATGTACAGCAGGTGCGCGTGCCGCTGGTCCCAGGCCATGGCGCAGACTGCAAAGTCGAGCTCGTTATTTAGCGCCGGCGCCGATGACGTCGGGTCTGGTGCCCACACCTTCAGCACGGACTCGTCGTCGTAGCTGGCTATAAGTTCTGCTGACGGAGAAAACCGAGCCAGCCCTATGCCTGCGTTATGTTCCAGAAACACGTCCTGCTGGAAGATCCGCAGTTGCTGGGTGGGCTCCTCGTCCGCCAGTCTGCTCACCGGCGCTGCTGACGCCGAGTCATCGGCATCGGCAGCAGCAGCAGCAGCTGTCGAGTGCGAGGCGCCGCCAATGTGGTCCTCTACCAGCCCCACGGGGCCGCTCTCGGGCCCGCGTGCTGTAACACGGGCCTCGCCACGCTCGTAAATCTCCAGCCGCCGCCGCAGCGCGTCAGCTTCGCGGCGCTCGCGGTCAAACAGCAGAATGCGCGGCACGGCTGCTGCCGGAAACACCGTTTGCAGAAAGTCCGTCAGCGCTGCACGCAGGCTGGCCAGCCACTCGTCGGTAAAGTACGCCTCGAACTCGGAGCGTGTCTGTGGCTGGGCAAGGTACTCCAGGCCCAGCCATGGCACCCAGTCGCCGCCCTGCTGGCCCAGCGCCTGCCCATGCTCGCCCATAAATGCCCGGACAGCTTGCCGCTGGTTCTGCTGAATAGCGCTTACCAGAAACAACCGCAGCAGCCGCTTCTCAAACATCTTTGTGGTGCGCTGGTACTTTGGGCTTAGGCGCGAGAAAAACCGGCGGCTTAGGTACTTCCAGTACTCTTGCAGGTCGTGGACACGCAGCTCCTGCGCCATATCCAGCAGCTCTTTGGTCATGCGGTCTGCACGGAACCCGTAGTCGCGGTCCTGCTCCAGGTCTCGCTCCAACGCCTGCAGCGTGCTGTCGAATCCGCGGAAGAGCAGATACTCGCGCACCAGATCGTCAATGTACTCTATCGACTCGATGCCGGCCTTTGCCGACACCACATTGTCGGCATTTGTAGGTGACAGAGGATCCATTTTATATACAAAATTATGAACCATATTAAAACCCGATATCATCAAGATATGTCATGGCGCCGCCGAGGCAGTAGCTGGTGGGGCAGCAGCACGTGCGTGCAGCAGGGCTTGTCCTGTTGCGCCTACAGCTCTATATGGCGCGTTTCCTTGGGTGTAAATCCTAGAGGGCGGTCTGGCACAGCATTGGCGGATCCAGTGGCGGGCGAGGCTTCGGCAGCAGCAGAAGATATTGCGGCTGCAATTGGCGGGTGGGCAGCGTTCTGGCGCAGGAAATCGGTCATGGACTGGACAGAGCGGTTGCCCTGGTACTCGACAATGCGGTTGTCGTTGGCGCGGATCAGCACCACTGTCGGGTAGCCCTGCACGTTCAGCGCTGGATCGGCACTGGGCACGTCATTGGCAGTGGCATCCATGCGAGCCACGACCAGATTACGGTGGTCGTGCAGGCTACGGGCCAGCTCCTCGTATGCAGGAGCCATGTTCTTACAGTGGATGCACCATGGCGAGTAGAACTGCACCATCACGTCTTTGGTGCTGTCAAAGGCTACTTCGTTGAACTGCTTGCTCACCAGCTCAAAAACGGCGCCGTCGTTGGCTGCTGGAATGGGCTGGGACCGGTAGTCTGGCATGCGCCGGCCATCCGCTATGCTGCCGATAAACCGCCGCAGCTCTGGCGCTGACAGCTCCTGCGACTGCGAAAACAGGTACTTTGTGCGCTTGGCCACGTCCTGCACCGCAAATGCCGGCCACCGCGGCTCCAGCCCCAGTAGCTTTGCGTGTTTGGAGTACCTTTGGGCATCAACTAGCGCTACGCTTACCGAAAGACGGAACTCACGCGCAATGTCCTTTAGCAGCTCCTTGAGCTCAGCACGCATCTTGTTGCCGCTGTAGAAAGCCAGTCCGATGGGCATTTGGGTGTGGACATACGTGCCAAACGTCTGCGACGACAGCTCGCCCAGTAGTGGCACAGATGACATGCGCACAAACTTGACCAGGTTGTCTGTTGTCAAAGTGCCGGTGAAAATGTCCATGGAGCCCTCGTTAGTGTATACGGCAACTCCAGGAACAGGCACGTTTTGGCTCTTGGCCACAGCCTTGTCCTTCACCACGCCAAACGAGAACTCGTCGCGCAGCTCCTGCGCTGCCGCTTCAAACACCGCAAACTCGGGCGCACTGCGCTCAAAGAACCCCACTGCTGCCACGCCGGACGCCTGCGTGAACTGTGCCAGGCTGCTTTGAGACAGGTCGGTTACTGCCGGCTGCTGATGCCTCCGCATGTAGCTGACAATGCCCGATTCGTCGCGGGTGCCGTTGTATGCGTAGTAGTCGCCGTCCACCACCACCTTGAGCGTGGGATATCCTGTGATCTCCATGTCATCGCACAGCTTCTGCTCCTTGGTGCAGTCCACTTTGGCCAGAGGAATCCCGTCTTTCTTTAGCGCTGTCGCTGCCTTCTCGTATGGCAGTGCCAGCGCCTGGCAGTACACACACCACGGCGCAAAGAACTTGACCAGCGCCAGACTCTGGCTGTCTGACCAGGCATCAAACGTAGCGTCAGTCAATGCAAACGCTGCCGGTTCTGCCGCACTCACGGCTGAGGCCCGAAGGCCCACTACTAATGCTGCTGCTAATTGCCTGGAAATCCGCATCGTTAAGAAAAGAAAATGGTTAAACTAGTGGTCCAAAAAGAATTCCGTCCCCCTTTTATCGAGCATACACAAAGCCCATATTTCTTTATAGTGGCAGAGCTTTATGGCTGCTCGCTTAGCAGGCGCATCAGCACGTCATGGTTCAGCTGTGGCGGCAGGGTGCGGCCATCGTCGGTACGCACCTGCTCGATACGGCCCAGCTCATTGAATCGGGCCAGAATGCGGCGGTTTGACAGGGCACCGATGCCGTCGCCCAGCATGACAATCAGCGTGTTGCCCTCGACACGCGCTGCCACTGCCGGAGCCACCGCACGGATCCACTGCTCCGTGAGCCGCTGCTGGTCATGGCTGTCCGCCGTGCTCATTTGCCGCTGCTGCTCGTCGCCCCGAAGCCGCTGCTCGCGCTCCGCCAGTCGCTGCTGCTCACGCCGTGCTGAATCGCGCTGCGCAGTCTCGCGCACCACCTCGTTGTGTGCTGCCTGCAGCTCCCGCGTCTGCTGCTCGGCTGCGTCGCGTTCGCGCTGCTCCTTCTCCTCTACCTGCGCCAGGAGCGCCTCCAGCTCCGCCTCCAACTCCGCTACGCTGCGTGCCAGCTCCTCGTTTGTCTGCGCTACCTGCTGTGCATGCTGGTACTTTTGGCTCTGCTCGTCAATTTTGGCACTGGCTTGGCCCACCTTCTCGCTCAGCCGCTGCTGCACCTGCTGCAGTAGCCGCTCCTCTTCCTCCACCGACGCTTCCAGCTTTTTGAGCTCGTTGCTGCTGGGGATAAACGCTGCACCTTGCATACGCTCTGCCAATATTTCGCGTGCCCGGTATGCCACCAGCGCCTCCCGGTTCTGTGCATATGCGCTGCTGCTAAAGTCGATGTGTTCATGGATGCTGCTTGGAAAGTGCTCCAGATCTGTCGGGAGCTCGCGTGCGTTGTCTCTGAGGTACTCCAGGTACCGGCTTTTCAGGTCGTTAACCCACACTGCCGTTGTCAGCAGCTCGTCTCGACGCCTACACCTCTTTAGCTTTAGCTCTATTCTGCCCAGCCTGTGGCCCATTGTGAATCGGCTCTACTTACGCTTCGCATTCTGTCAGGTCTGCCATTAAAGTAAACAACAAAATATTATTTTCACAATCTGATCATGCTGGACTGGCTGGGCTTGAGACTCCCACAACTACTGTGTTGAACGAGCTGCATTGTCCGCATTTGTGGTACATAAAATGGAACTTTGCTGCTGATCTTTGCCGGCAGTCGTTGCAAAAGATGCGGGATGTTCGGTTCCGGTACTTGTGCGGCATGCTGCTGACCTGCAGGTATCGCTCTATCGCACCAAACAGCGCATCCATGTTGCACAGCGATGCTGAGCACAGAGGGCATTTGTACGAGTACTTTAGATTCTGCTGCAGGCACGACTCGTGAATCAGGTGCTCGCACGCTATCTGGACTATTGTCTGGGTGCTGTCGCTCAGATCCTCGCCGCATATCGGGCAGTTGACATGGAGTATGTGCTCGCGGCACCCATGCGAGTCACGGTACTCGGTCGCCACACACGCATCACAGCCCTTGCAGTGGAAGAACTCCTCAGAGCTGCCGCTGCGGCAGATTCCACATTGGTCGCAGTGAAACACTTTTTTGCCCGGTCCATCGTCCAGCAACCGACACTTTATGCAAAAGTACCGTGCCATTGTCGCTTTGCACTTTTGGCACTGCTGCCCAAGCGGCTGCTCTTCCAGGCATAGCATGCATTTCATCTGCTCGACTGCGAACCTATCCATGCTGTGATCCTGCATGTCATTGTGGCAGAACCGACATGGCACCCACACGCTGCAGCATTGTGCCAGCACTTTGGCCTTGACCTGGTAATGCGGGCATCCAAGAATTTGCTGCTCTTTATCGTGGTATGTTGGCTCGGCTTGCTCACCCATGGTCCTTATGTGGCATCGACCTGGATTCATTAATTTCTATACATCATTCAGCACGGGAGTATAAATGCGTTGTTGCTCCTATTCATGTCCAATGCCAGGCGGTATCCTTACCTGGATCTCTGCTGATTTTTCATGCTCAGTCAATGCGCAGTTTCTGACTATTGCTTTGATCTCCGAACGAAGCGTGTCTTCTTGTGCTTGCTTATCCATCTCTAAATGAAAGCTTAAAATTACAACGGTTAATTGATACAAACTAAAAAGGAAGCCCCGGCAACTTGACATGCCAGGTGGCCCAAGTTCCTGTTCACTGCCAAATCGTGCTCATTTAAGCACGCTGGCTTTGCATTGAGCAACTATGCTGTCACATGAGCCATTGCTCTCCGCTACTTCCCGCGTGACTCCCTTGGCTTCTCTAGATCCGTAATCTACTGAATTTCCCGACCATTGCTGGGCAATTTTTTTTTTGGTGCTGCTGATGGAAAACTTGGGTTTAGGCTTTAGTGCCCAGACCCTAGCTCACAACCCCTAGACCTCATCTTCTTGCCTTATCTCTTCTTTTCTTTCTTTGTATATTCCGCCTTTAAACCCCCCCATTATGTCTAAAGAATCGTCGTCTACCTCGCTGGGCTCGCTGACATGCGGGCTCGACCGCGCTGCCAAGGAAAACGTGCCTACGACCATTGTTGTATTTGGAGCTTCTGGAGATCTCGCTAAAAAGAAGACATTTCCAGCCTTGTTCCATCTGTTCCAGCGAGGCCTGCTTCCCAAACGCCTCCGAATCATCGGCTATGCACGCACCAATATGTCTCCAGAAGAATTTCACAAGCGAGCTACATCCCACTTCAATGCCGATGCCAACCAGGACCAGGTCAAGAACTTCCTTCAGTGCTGCTGCTATGTAAGCGGCAAATACGACGTCAGCGATGATTTCAAAAAGCTACGCAAAGAAATTGAGAGCCAAGAGCAGGCGCTCGAATGCAGCCAATCCAGCAACCGCGTTCGTGTTTACTATATGGCTCTGCCGCCGTCGGTGTTTGTCGATGTTGCTACTCAGATCAAGCACAATGTCTATGACAGCGGCTGTGTTAATCGAGTAGTAATCGAAAAGCCCTTTGGACACGATCTGGAGTCTAGCCGCAAGCTAAGCAATGACATTGGCGCTCTATTCGCCGAGAGTGAAGTTTTCCGCATCGACCACTATCTGGGCAAGGAAATGGTCAAAAACATCCTGACCCTACGCTTTGCCAACGTCTTTTACGAGGCCGTGTGGAACCGTCATTATATTGACAATATCCAAATCACCTTTAAAGAGCCCTTTGGCACCGAGGGCCGTGGTGGCTACTTTGACGAGTTTGGCATTATCAGAGATGTCATGCAGAACCATCTGTTGCAAGTGCTCAGCATTGTAGCTATGAATCAGCCCAAGTCTCTGGGTGCTGAGGATGTACGCGACCGTAAAACGGAGGTATTGCGCCGTATTCTACCTATTCAGCTGGAAGATACGCTGCTGGGCCAATATGTTGCCAATGCGGATGGCACCAAGCCTGGCTACAAGGACGACGATACGGTGCCCAAAGACTCTATCACGCCCACCTTTGCCCAGTGTGTGCTGCATGTGGACAATGACAGGTGGCGCGGCGTGCCGTGGGTGATAAAGGCTGGTAAAGCATTGAATGAGGCCAAGATGCTGATTCGTATTCAGTATAAGGACATGCCAAACTCAGTGTTCCCAAACCTGGCCCGCAACGAGCTAGTCATCCAGGTCAGCCCCAAGGAGTCCATGTACATTAAAACTATTGTCAAAGAGCCCGGCCTGTCCACCAATCTGGCCATGTCGGAGCTGGATCTGACGTACAAAACCCGCTACCATGATGTCAAGATTCCCGATGCCTATGCCACGCTGATTCTGGATGTTCTCAATGGCGACCACTCGAACTTTGTACGTAGCGATGAGCTGGACGAGGCCTGGCGTATATTCACGCCGCTGCTGCACCAGATTGAGCAAGAGCACATTGTCCCAACCCCCTACACATACGGCTCGCGTGGGCCTGAAGGCTCATATCAGTGGACCGAGGATCGTGTCGGCTACAAACGCACGGGCTTAGAGTATCACTGGGAAGCGCCCGAATAAAGTTAGTATTTTTTATTTTAAATACCAAAGTCATCTTGCCATCTTCCGAGCCTGCTCCCGGACTTTTCTTTCGTAGTTACTAATGTTAGACCGGTACATCTGGTATGCCTCGGTCTGTGCTGGGTCTGAGTTGTTCGGCTCGGCAAGCAGACTCTGGACACCCAAGAGGATTTGCTTAATCGTAATAGACGGTTTCCAGTCTTTATCGGCGTTCAAAATCGATAGACACACTGTGCCCGAAGGAAACACATTTGGATGGAATAGGGGCGGAGTAAACTGGCATTTAGGCGGGACCGCTGGATAATCTTCAGTAAACAGCAGCAAACATTTGTAAACGCCATTCTCCCAGGGCGTTTTCTCCTTGCCCGGAATACCACACTCCCAGCACATCATGTTCATTTCACCTTTGGCGTTCTTTTGTGGTCGTGCGTAAAATCCCTACAGGGCCAGCTTTAGTTAGTAGAGAGTGTAAGGGTTGCCACTATTGGCAGTCTGATCTCAAACACCAGAACCTCAACATACAAATGGGTGGTCTTTCCGCCACTGCTTCCGCTCTTCCATCAAGCGACTTTGACTAATTCCCGACATATTAAGCTAAATTTCTTCTTTTGGTTGTGACTCGAAATGCAAAATAAACACGGTTTGTGTGTTCAAAGACATTGAGAGGTTTAATCTAGCGAATAAAGTGGGATAATTACACGTGCGACTAAAAGTCCTAAATTAGCTTTTTATTTGCACTTTTCAGCTGGCCGCAGGCAGCAAGAATATCGTCTCCACGCGGAGTGCGAACTGATGCGTGAATTCCCGATCGGCGGATTTGGCTGCAGAACGAGTCTATACGCTCTGGGCTCGAAGAACAGTAGGCGCTGCCTGGCCAAGGATTGAAGGGAATAAGGTTAACGTGAGCCGGGAGATGCTTCAAGAGCTCTACCAAGCGCTTGGCATCCGAATCAGAGTCATTGATGCCATCCAGCATTACATATTCAAATGTGATACGCCGGTTCTGCTGGCCGGCCAGTTTGGCAAATTCTGTACAGCTCTCCATTAGTTGTTTTAGTGGATACGTCTTGTTGATTGGCATAATTTCTGAGCGAGTGTCGTTGTCTGCTGAATGCAGCGAGATAGCCAGACCAACACGCAGTTCTTTGGCAATGCGTGGAATTAGCGGTGCCACGCCAGATGTCGATATTGTTATGCGCCATGGTGCAATTCCAATGCCCTGGCGGTCCGTCAGCAATGATATTGCCGAGCTTACATTGCGGAAGTTGTACAGAGGCTCGCCCTGGCCCATAAACACAATATTGGAGACATTGCGCTGCTGGTTCATTTTTTGTGGAAAGTCGTTGGCAATCCACGCTGCAACCATATATTGGCCTACAATCTCGCTGGCTGTCAGGTTGCGGTACAGCTTTTGAGTGCCTGTATGGCAAAAGGTACACGACAACGAGCACCCAACCTGCGAGGACACACATAGAGTTCCACGGTGGTGCTCTGGAATAAACACTGTTTCGACCGATGCCTGAGGATCATCATTGAACTGGAGAAGTAGCTTCCGCGTTCCATCTACAGAGAGCTGGTTGTCAACTATACGCCCATAGTCTATAGCGTACTGTGCATCCATATCTCTCTGCAGAGTTTTAGGTAGATTGGCCATATCTTGAAACGTATTCACACCCTTTTGGTACATCCATTTGTGAATCTGCTTGCTGCGATAGGCAGGAACATCCATCTTGCCAACTATTTGAGAAATATCCTGGATCGTCTTGCCAAATAAATTAGACTTTTGTGCTTTACCATGGCTAATACTGCTAAATTGCAAGCAAGCATGCAGTGTTGGTTTTCGTCGTAGCATTGTTGGCGACGGAATAAAGTTAATAATTTATTTCGAATTTAAAAGCTTTATAAATTCTTTACTATTATGGCTCATGGCTGTGCTTGCAAATGCTTGGTTGCCAACCTCCAGTATGTTTCAAGGCCAGGCGTTTCCAAGCCAACTACTTTGGCAGCATCATCCCACTTTCTCAGCTGCACCTTTTCCTGGAAAAATGGGTCTTGCTCAAACGCACGGGCTTCCTCGGGAGTGAATGGACCGCCCTGGAACTTTAGTGACAGCTTGCTTGCCTTGCTTAGCCCAGCATAGTATTCGGGTTCAGTTGCAGTCAAATAGCGCTTGGCAACTACATGTGACTCAACCAGCTCACACACCTTATTGGAAAATCCGAGTCTGCGTAGATACTCGGCACCAAGCTTTTCATGGCCAACTACGCCCACATCAATCCATTTGTCGCTGTCCGAAGCTAGCATATGTCGAAGCTCCTTGGCAGAACAAAACTGGCCAATATCATGCAGGAGTGCGGCTAGCACTGTTTCATTGTCGGATTGAGCTTGAGTAGCATAGAATGCAGCTTGAAGCGCATGTTCTAGCTGGGAAATGTCTTCGCCAATATATCCTTGCTTGCTTCCGTTTTCCAGCAGCTGAAACACAGCAGTAACTCTTGTCTCTGGCAGCTCCATTTTAAAATATCAATATATTCCAAGCACAGTATAGACAAGAAAGAGAGCAATGTCGAGATACATAACCTCCTTGCATATGATGTATTATAGCATCATGTCCGTTGAGCTGCGGATTGAGAAATAGCCGAGCCGAGCCGAGTGACTGTATATTGTAAACAACCAAACAAAAAATAAACATTGCACCCTTGTTTTTTCTCTTATAAACTAAATAAAATGACTAAATCACGGCGGTTTTTACAAAGAAAATCGGGCACAAATAGACGCACACTTGAAGCGAAAACACCCACTCGCAGTGCAGATAGCGCACAGCCGGCGGGCTCTGACGATAGTGGAGATGAGGTTTGGGACTTCGACGCGCCGCAGTTTTATGACTTTGGCAGCTCCAAAACGCCGGGTCCCACAGTTGACAAATGGTTTGGTAAGAACTACACATGCTTAGCCTATAACTGTATAGATATAGCATAAACATGGACTGAATTGTGCTTTATCTGTAGATTATGCCCACCCAACTCCAGCGCCTAAAAAGACCCGCAAGTCGCGTCCCAGCACGGATGACATTTTCACAGACAGTATCCGAGACAGCCTAATCCCGACACGCCCATCGTTGTCTCCATCGCGTCTGATTGTAGAATCAGATGGTAGATTGACACTGGACGAGAGTCAAGATAGCAACGCATATGGTGATGAAGCAGGTGCTGACCAGGGTGTAGCTCAAAATGTCGAGTTTTCAGATACTGACGATGAGATCGAATTCAATAACTGGAGGAGCGCTCAAGTGCTGGCCAGTATCAGCACCAACAGCGACAACGATAATGAAGAAGGGTCCAATTCTTGTAACCAGGCACGAACAAGCGAAGCCAGCACTGTCAGCATGGCATCTGAGGCATCCCTGAAATATACTGAGGAGCCCAGTGAGAGCCGCGCAGCATTGAGAATTGCCGCAGCTAACGGAGTCGGGAAAGTCATGAAGAAGGCTGTGCGGAGAGGTGTACCTACAGGAAAATCGCTAACTGTTCCGATGGAGATGGGCTTTATGCGGCCTACAAAAGGAGCAACGCGGCGACAGCAGGCCAAGCAGCGCGATAAAATGAACAAACAGTTGATTGCTGAAGCCATTGCGCAAGCAGCTCATAAAAAAGCAGCTGCTAATCGTAATGGAAACCTGACTGTTCCCACACCATTTCAGTTCCATGAGCGGCAAAAGGACCACAAGCCATTGCCAGCAACAGAGCAAAACCCTTCAGGTAAGAAGGCACAGCTGGCATCAAAGCCGGCAATAAAGCGCAAGCTGGAGGATACTTTGGAAGCAGATGGCAGCGATGGCAGCAGCATCCAGGAGAGCAAAGGTAGCCCGCCTAGAAGAGCGATAAGAAAGCTAAAGCCCACAGTTCCCAAAACACCTCAATTTGCAAAGACCAAGCGTGTGCGGCGAGAAGTTCCAGATGCCAAAGATCAAGACGCAGGGCCAAAGCCCGTCAAGCGTCTGGTTAAACCAGTGCATTTTTCGCCACCAAAGTCAACAGTTGTGCAGCCATTTACGTTCCGCAGCGATGCGGTTGCTGAGAGACACTTGCAAAGACTACGGCAAGAAATCAGCAAGCTGCGCCAAGAGGAAGAGGCGATGCGACAGTTCCATGCCAATCCGCTACCGGCATTTCCCACACCAAAGAAGCCCAGGCGGCAGTCGGTGCAGCTGCACAGCTCGCCATTCAAGCTGTCCACAGACATTCGCGGCGAAGCATACCAGAAAAAGCTGCGGGCACGGCTGGATGAGCTGGAGCGGCGGCAGCGCGAGCGCCAAGAGTTCAAGGCACGACCCATTCCGGAATCCATTGACCGCCCATTTGTGCCCCAGGTCTCGGCAATGCCGCTGACTGCCATCGAGGAGGTACTGCTGCAAACTGAGCTGCGCAGCGAGGAAAGGCGTGCTTATGACGATGATCGCATGGAGCGTGAGCGCATCCGCGAGGAGGTGCTGGCACGCAAGCGCCAGGAGGAGGAGCGGCGCGAAGAAGAAGAGATCAAGCGGCTGCGCAAGCTGCTGGTGCACAAGGCCCAGCCAGTGCGGCAGTATCGACCGCTGGTCATCCAGCCTTCAGACAGGCCCTTGACTGTTCCCAAGACCCCACAGTGGCACGTGCGAACACGAAAGCAGCCCGAGCCTGAAACCACGCCAACGCGCTAAACCGTATTTATTTTCCTAATATATCAGCATCTGTAATCGGGGTACCTGGTCTATTTCTTGGGATTGCGCGATCCGTCTTTGAGGCCAAGCTTGAAGCCCGTAAGAAAGCCCTGCTGGTAGTCGTCTACCTGCCGCGGATGCCCAAAGAACGGGTTGACTGGGAAAATGCCCGCGTGCTTGTCTCGTTTTGGGACGTTCTGGTGTCTTTCGTACCACTGGTGGAGCTGCTGGGGATCGGCAGCTGTCCGACTCACGCTGATCTGGACGCCATTCAGCATCGCTTTATTGAACTGGCTGATAGCATTGTCCACCGTCTCTGTTACCGCGCGTATTTCGCTGTCGGTAGGTGCAGGGAGATCTGGAGGCGTCTCGGGCGTGTCGCCTGGAGTAAAGTCGCCGTTATAAAACCTCACTACTGCTCGCCCAAGCAGCCTCTTTGAGTTATGCGACTCTAGCAGGCGCACGTCCCACACCTTGCCTACTTTTTCAAACAGCTTCTGCAAATCGGCCTTTGTCGTTTCCAGCGAGCCGTAATTAACATGGACCGAAAGACAGGCAAAGCTCCGAGCTGTGATCCTCTGGCCCCGCGCACCCACTCTAGCAACCAGACAGAACATTGCTCATGATAACTCAAAAAGTAAATTGGCAACAGAAGAAGCTGGTAAAAAAAAAAATTACAGACTGCTAGCTGATTAGGTAATTCAGCTGATGATTTTTCAAAAATCTTTCTTGTTTCTTTTCATCATTACGCATAATGTTTTTTCAAACTCTTGCACGCACCCGCGCGATAGCTGGCGTTGTCCGTCTGCAGCGCCGCGGATTAGCCTCTACCATGCTGCACGTCAAGAATCTGCCTCTGAGTGCCACCGAAGAGACGGTCCGAAGCGTGTTTGAAAACTACGGCAAGGTGCACCAGGTCCGCTTGATGGAAGCGCCAAAAGACGGTGACTTTAGAGTTGCCTTTGTGCAGTTCTATTTTGGCGGCGAAATTCCCGAGACATATGAACAGCAGGCTAAGCTTCCCGATCCCACTCGAGAGGAGATCGACCAATGTACTGAGTGCCGTAGAGCCGTGATGAATGAGCTTAACGGCTTTAAGCTTGATGGCCGCAAACTCGAAATAAAACCCTCCTACAGCGACCAGCCTGATAAGATCCAGTATCATGCCAGACACCAAGTCCAGCGCAAACGGACCCCTCGGCCTTTGTCAGAGACTCAGCGCCTGGCCAAAGATGAAATATCGTCCTATGAAAAAGGATACAGAGATGGGTTTAGAGACGGCCTGCTGGAAGCCAAAAATCTGCAATAATTTCACTGCTAGTCTATATAACACCAGAAAATACTACTGTTGCTGGCAGCCGGGCCCTTGGTCCTGGTAGCCATAGCTTGAATACTCGTCAGCTCCACGCGCATTGCGTGCTTCTCTAAACACCCGATCTTCAAACTCAGCCTTGGAAATGGGAACTCCAGCGGCCTCGCTTGGCTGGGCACCTTCGGAACTTTCCAAAGTGCTCTGGGCAAATGTGGTAGGCAGCATGTCTTTGAGTGCTGGGTTAGGCTTCCATGAGCTGTCAGGGAACTTTATATCTAGAACCAGATACAAATCTCCTCGATTTCGAGGGCGCTTTTCCTGCGGCATGCCCTTGTTTTTAATGCACAGCACATCTCCAGGCTTGAGCACACCGGAAGAGTACGTGACTTTAAGCGGCTGGCCGTCTATATGTGTCAGCAGCGTGCGCGAGAGCCCGCATAGAGCTTCGGCCAAGTCGATCTGGACATTGGCCGACAGGTTGTTTCCAAACCGCGTAAACCGGCTATGCTGCGACTGCCGAAGCACAAACACGAGGTCCAGAGGGTCCTGGCCGGGCCGCTGATCGCCTTTCCCGCTCAAAACAATCTTCTGGCCATCAGTCATGCCTGGCTCTATGCTGATCTCCACAGAATCCTTTTCATCTGTCACGCATTCTCCCTTGCAGCGTTTACATTTTTTACTGTCCGGCACAACCTTGCCCGTGCCCTTGCATGTCGAGCATGCAACTTGTGCTTGGCTAAATAGGCCAGGTGCAACCTGCCGCGCGCTCATGCGAACGCCCGTGCCTTGGCATGAAAAGCACTCACGCAAGACCGATCGCTTGCCGCCTGCACCCTTGCATAGCTTGCAGATTGTCGAGCGTACCAGCTTTAAGCGCATTTTCTTTCCCTTGAATAGATCTTCCAGTGTCACGTCCAGCGGATGCATTTCAGATTTGGATGATGGCGGTGGACCGCTGCCAGTAAACATGTTCATGAACTCGTCGTCCATGCTGAATCCGCCAAACATATCTTCAGGCGCCCCCTGCTCGCCGTATTGGTCGTAGGCAGCACGCCGGCTGGGATCGCTGAGTGTCTCGTATGCATGGCTTATCTCTTTGAACATCTCTGCGCCATCCGGGTTTTTGTCCGGATGGTACTTCATTGCCAGCTTGCGGTATGCGCGCTTAATTTCGGCATCAGAAGCCGACTCTTCCACTTCTAGAATCTGGTAGTATGATCGCGTAGCCATTTGCAAAGTCCTCTGAAATTTCCAATAATCATCCAGTTTACCTGACAATCTAGTGCTGATCGGCGGGAGTTGTGGGATCCTATAGGAGTGACATAAAGTTTTTATAAAAATCTCTATTTCCCTGTAAAAAAAATATGTAGCTCAGTTTCTCATAATATGAACTTTTATTTGCACTCACGTTTCTAGCTAGCCCATGGGCACCGTGCCTGGTAGGGCGTACGTGCAGTGATGTAAAGTTTTACTGTAATGGTGATCAATTGCTTAAAATACGTCATAACAATGCTCAATCCCATGTTTCTGATATAGTAAACAATTTATTAAACCCGGTGGTTATAAAGCCACCTCTGACCTTGCTAATGTTAAAGATAAAGAACAAGGCTATAGGATATATTCGGAAAAGATAAGCTAGAAAAGCACAAGGACCTAATTTTTAAAGAGCAAGAGAATGCAAACTGTCAATCATGGTGGGATTGTAGAGTTGATTGTATTGTGTCTGTAATGGCCGAGTTAGGTTTTTTTATAATAAAATTAAATTAAAAGCTAAACAGAAGCCCACTCGGCAATTAATTGCCTGGTAAATAAAGAGTCTGGATTTGTGGTTGATAATTGCTCTCCTCTACAGCGCGGCCACAGACGCAACGATATAAATAAAAATTTTACTTGCGGGCTCTCTTTTTGCCTTGCTTGACTCACTTGATGATTCAGCTAATCTGTGCTTTATCCCTTCTGTGCTCCGATTGAACTGCTCAGAAACTCCTTTACCTTCACGAATGCTTTGAAGGATAGTGCGGAGGCTGCAGGCTGCAGCTAGATCCCGATTCCATTTCCTAAAGACAATTCTATCCTCTAGTTCCACAGTGCGTTCTGTACACCGCAATAAGCAATGGCAATAGTGCTGCTTGGGTTCTTTATCTGGTTCTTTGCCTTGATTCTTGCTTGGTTTTGGACTGGGCCGTTTAAAGAGCATTTCAGTAGGAGAGAAACATAATGGGCACAGTGATGATGTATGGTACGCATCAATTAAATACACTGTAAACCCATGCTTACGAAGCATATCGCGCATTCCAACGCCTCGAATGGGTTCATTATGTTTTATATGAGACCTGGACCAAGGAATAAAAATTGTATTCTGGCACTGTGACTTATCCTGGAATTTATTCCGTAGGCTTCTAGCAAGTCAAGCATCAGCCTGTTCTTTATTTGAATATGAGAACAGAAGTAACTTGCGATGAAGTGGATAATCACGAATGCCAGCAATGCATTGGTGCTTTGCCAGATGTCTCTCATAAAACTCCATGCAAAATTGGTGATTCTTGTGCTCTTGCCTGTAGATGCTCAGTGAACTCTGTAATATCTAGAGTTCGGGAAGGGAATTCTGCTAGCCGGCCCCCAGCTTCTTCAACTGCCTTAGTCTTCACCTTTTCATAGATGTTGCTGAATCTCTTGGTCCATCGCTCCTTGGACTGCTGATTACATATATAACGGAAAAGCTTTGAATCTTCAACAGTACTGTTTTCACGCATACAGTACAATAGATCACGTCTATTTGGATCGATCAACACACATCTGCCCTTGATCTCCTTCAGTGTCTCTGTCGCCAACCCATGGATATAAATATCCTCTGCATGTTTGCATTTCCCCTGAGCTTTAGCACGAAGCCTAGGAGGAGGATGGGAAGAGGAGGTTTAGAAGCAGCGGCAGCATCATCAGACAGTTCAAATACAGGATTAATAATCATCAATAATAATTCAATGACATTGTATATACATACATACCTAAATCCTCAATCCGTAGAATATAACATCCAGCTGCTGCATTAGCTGTATAAGTAATCAACTCTCTATCCAATCCGATCTGTGCAAGTAGAGATTCAACTGGCAATACCTGATTTATAGTCATCTCAAAAGCAATCGCAGATTCCAGGGCTTTGTCAGTCCATTTGACAGCATTTTTCGGCTCTGCTGTTCGGAAATCGTGAAAATGACGCTGCATAGCAACTCATCTATCCTGAGTTTTAGCACCTGTCATTTTTCCTTTGAAGCCGATAAGATATATAAAACACCTTCAAAGAAGCCCTGATTGATACGCATCGATTCGGAATATCGGGTTCTCAAGTACCTTTAAAAGGATCCACTTGGCAAACAGAAACTTATAAGTCGTTATTTAATCAACTTCTACGACATGGCTATTGAGCTATTCGTATAGATCTTCAGCCCATCCTGCCATCTGTAGGGGCATCTTCACAGCATACGTTTTAGCGATATTGTTGCTGCCCATGGTAAAAACAAAAGTATATGTTCTATATATTTTCAGTATCATATAGAACCTATATGGTTTTTACTTGACATAAAACGATTTATGATTTCCCTCATTATAAATTGAGCTATAAAAGGTGCTCTTTCACCTCGTTTTCCTTTCTTTTTCTTCAATCTTTTTTAGTTTTTCTCTAGTATCTTTTGTAACTGTATTATTTGAATGCTGTACTAACATAGTTATTCTGTAGATAATCAAATCCCATTGCTCACCTCCACCTGAGCCTTACCCGCAAAACCTTATAATGGGGGAGGTGGCTATGGGCAGTGCAAGTACAATTGTAATAACTCCCAACTCAGTTATAGCTTGGGCTAAGCTGGATGATTGTTCTTTAAGAACATAAAACAAGATGAGCGGGTGTACAGGAAAGACTTTCTGTCACCCCTACACAAAGTCGCGTGATGCTCTACGGGCTTTTCTAATAATGGCGCCATTCTTTAGACCAGGCTATCTGCGCCTTTGTATTATTGCAGAAACTTGTTATGGAAATAAAACTAAAGATTTTAAACGTTCTGGACAAAGCCCTTGCCCTTGTATCCCTCCGAAGACACACCGCTGATAGGATTGATATTGCGCTCCCGAGCGTATTCATTCGAGGCCTCTTGCCACTCCTTGGTCATCGTACGCGGCTTGGGAACTACAAAAAACAGTTTAGCAACATGTAAAAAAATGTGGAGCAAGCGTGATTCACTTGCGGGGAGAAAAATGAGAATCATCGCAGATAAGAAGTCAATGCGCATTTTCTCTATCTAATCTGCTGGCATATCTGCCAGAAAAAAGCAATCAATACTTACTCGAATTACGCAGCAGAGTTGAGATGGTCAGGCTAACTGCAATAGTGCCAACGACTCCGATAAAGACCTTCCAGTTGTCTCCAGGCTTTCCACGCACGCGACGGCGGCTGTGTGGGCCATAGGTAGCGTAAAAGACTACATCATTGTCAACAAGCACCTTAGTACTAAATTTCATAGCATTTCAAGCGAAATCGCTCACGAAGCAATAAACTACTTACTGGCTCTCTTGTCCTCAATCGAGACCTTGTGCCAGTCAGCCTTCATAATCTCGCCTAGCCGGTTGATTTCCTCGCGCTGGGCGGTTTCAGGCAGCTTGCCAAAGGTTTGTTCGGCATGGGCCAAAACCGGATTTACGGTGGTTGACTGAAAACGACGGCCAGAAAACTGAGCGGCACGAACAGCTGCGTTGCGAAGCATTTTCTCAGAATCTAAATCTCGGGCTTTCAAAAAATACTACTTGAGAGAAACAAATTGCAAAACTCGCAATCAGAATACGAAAAAAAGATATGAATTATGCTGATTTGATCGGAGGTTGATTAGCAGATAATGAGACTGTTTTTCTTTTGTATGTAGAAATGCAAAGCACTTTTAAGCTATGGGGGTGACAGAAAATCTTTCCTAAATATCCGCTACATCTTATTTGATGTTTCTAACAATCATCCAGCTTAACCGAAGCTATAACCGATTAGTTGCGATTGAACTGCCCACAGCTACCTCCCCCATTACATAGGGTTTGCTTTTAGGGCTCAGGCGGAGGTGAACATAGAAGTTAATGTGACTATTTGCAATATAAATATAACAGTATTCAAATAGTACAATTATAATAGAAACTTTCCAGAGAAAACAAGGAAAAAAAAACAAAAAAGATTGAAGAACAATAAAGAAAAACGTGAACACGTTTTATAGCTCAATTTATAGGAAGCCCCGTCGTTGGTATCAAGTATAGTACAGATAGATTTTATATGATACTGAAAATGTGTAGAGCATCTATTTTCTAAATATGCATTTTTTGCAGGGAAATAGAGATTTTTATAAAAACTTTATGTTACCCCCTATATATTAGCCACCATTCCTTCTCGGTAAACAGCTAGATCTGGCATTGCAGACTCTACGTTTGGCAATTCATTACTATGATATACAGTTTATTGACACTAGTCGTACCAATCCAGAAACAGCAACACAAAGCTAAGCATAATAAAAATAAACAGCACCCATTTGCGTGTTGATGCTTGGTTCTTGTGGGCAGAGACTAAACTTTCATTTCCCTTTTCAACCAACTCGACGGCGCCTACTGCCTCGTTATACAGCTGCTCGGTTTGCTGCATCTGAGAACTCAATTCGTTTGACAGCTGTATCTGCAATGCTGAAATCTCGGCTACTGAGCGCTGAGTGTCTCTGATGGAGTCCAGCATGTTTGAGAACTCGTTTTCCATGGATTTGTTTTCTTGCTGCAACTGCTGCAGCTGTTGCGGAGACAGGCTTTGCAGAAGCTCGTCAGCAACATCGTCCTGTGGCTCAGATTTTGGCGGCAATGGCTGTTGCAGCCGACTTTGCTGCCGCTCAAGCTTCTGCCGCAAGTAAAGCTCCTGCATTTTAGCATGTGTTTGGTTGGCATTGCGCAGCTGTGCGTTTAGCCACCATACAACAGAGCTGTGTACTGCAGCAGCAACGTTGCGCTTGCTCATGTGCATGGGGTTTGCTTTGTTGCCGGCTTTGCGAGGATCCAGGGCACCAACAAACCGCTGAAGCAGCTGTTTGGGGCTCTCATCATCTTCCATGTCTTCTACCAGCGATTCGCCCAGCTCGTTCAGCTGGCGGATCTGAGACAGCATCCTTTGCACAGTGGCCTTTATGCTATGGTCGATTTCATCTCGTTCGGGATCGCTTAGCTTTAAGCTTCTGCTTGGTCTTCCGCGAAGATACGTATTTTGAGGGAGGTTGAGGTATGCAGGGCGAATTTCAAGTATGCGCTGATGCAGAGATCTTAAATGCTTGGCAATTATATAGGCTTCGCTTAAAAATGCATTGTTGGGCTGTGTAAAGTCGATGCGTTTGGGAGGAAACAGGTCCTTGCGAGCCGAAGGCTTCTCGTTGGAGCTCTGCAGATTGCTTGTTTCGCGCTGCACAAGCTTTCTATAGCTGCTGGTAAGGTCCATTGCTCAGATTCAAAGGTCGCACAGAAGAAAGGTGCAGCTTGCGTGAAGTCTAATGCCCTGACAAATAATTTCTTGATAATGTGATCAGCCGCGCATGCAAAACTGCAAAAGGATTTTTTTAGTTCTCATTTCCGAAGTTTTCTAGTTTAATTACGGCGATTTTGTAGCACACCTAGCAGTATACTCGAAATACAGGCACAGCGGATATATAGATAGGCGAAGGCAGAGGTTTATTGCAATTCTGAAAGCAGTATATAGCTTTACACAGACAGCAGCACCATTATGCAGACAAGCTGGTCGGCAGTGGCAAAGGTATGTATTTATAATGGTTCAACCCGCAAGAGCTATCGACTAAATTCAAGTATATAGGGTGGAGTACCACCGGCAACAGCACTGCCGCCAGTCAGCCAGCACCAACCAGCAAAGAAGCAACCAGCAAAGAAGCAGCCGTTAGCAGATAAGAGCGAGACTATAGACAAGGCAGTCACACATTTGGCAGAGACAATGCAGGCGCCAAGATCGGTTAGAATAGGCGAGCTGGACATAATAATTGACAACAGTTGTGCTATGCGCCAGGTAGGTTTTTGCTGGAAGAATGAGGGTATCTAGCTCAACGATGATGCATTGATGACTAAATATCACTACCATTTAATTGTGTATTAGATTCCATATTCGGTTCCACGAAATCCAGGTAATTATCTTCTAGCAAATGGAAGTTGGCTTATGTATTCTTATGTATTGGCCAAGCACTAACCAAAGATTGGTGATTAGCATTCTGGGCAGCACAGTACAAGGAGTATCGGCGCCGAAAGGCAAAGGGATCGAAAAGCGCAGAGGCGGAAAAACTGGCTGAGCCGGCCAAGCCAGCAAAGCCAGCCAACTGGGCAGCACTGTTCCAAGACCACAACTCGCAGAACAGCAGCACAAAAGTAAGCGTTGTTGGCAAGCAGGCAGCTCAAGTAGAGGAAAAGGCGGGAGTGCGCAAGTTTACGACTTTGGAAGATGTGCTAGAGAACTGGTGCGTGAAGCTTAGCATGCCCAAGGTACAGCCGCGCGGGCTGGTGAACACAGGAAACATGTGCTTTATGAATGTGGTATTGCAGGCGCTGCTGTACTGCGGGCCGTTCTACAACCTGCTGCAGTGCATCAAAGACAACGTGGTGTTCAGCTTTGGCACCTCGACGCCACTGCTCGAGTCTCTGATCATGTTTATGCACGAGTTCAAGCAGGACAAGACAGGGCTGGCAGATCTGGAAACAGAGCTTGAAGAGCCGTTTGTGCCTGAAAACGTGTACGATGCGCTGCAGCAAAAGAACGTGTTCCAGACACTGCGCGGGCAGCAGGAAGACGCCCAGGAGTTTATGAGCCATCTGGTGGATGGGATCCACGAAGAAATGGCAACTGTGCTGCAGGCGCGGCAGGCACAGGCCGAGCGCGCAGGCGGATCTGGCTGGGTGGAGGTGGGAGCAAAGCACCGGGGCGGGCACATGCGCAGCTCGCACGAGGCAACGCCGATCACGCAGATATTTGGAGGGACGCTGCAGTCGGTGCTGACGGAGCCGGCAGTGGCAGGAAGAGCGGTGCAGCGAGCAAGTCGCGAGCCATTCCGGTGGCTGGCACTGGACGTGTCGGCAGCAGAGGTGGAGCGGCTGGAGGACGCGCTGGACGCACTGGCGGCGCCAGAGACAATCGAGGGGTTCGTCGATGCGAAGGGCGCGCCGGCAGCGGCGACAAAGCAGACGGTGCTGGAGCACGTGCCGCCGGTGCTGGTGCTGCACCTGAAGCGATTTGTGTTCTGCGCGGACGAAGGCGTCAAGAAGGTGCACAAGTTTATTGAATATCCAGAGACGCTGGCGCTGGCGCCGCAGTGGCTGGCGCGCGGGGCAGGGCGGCAGCGGAGCAGGCAGTACCGGCTGTCGGGGGTGATCTACCACCACGGCTCCGACGCATCCGGCGGGCACTACACGTGCGACGTGGTGCGGGCGGGAGACGAGTGGGTGCGGTTTGACGACGTGGACATCAGCGGGCTGGCAGGCGTGGATGCGGCGTTGGAGGAGAAGAAGGACCGCACAGCATACATCCTGTTCTACACAATAAAAGAGGCGGAATAGCATGCATTCCAGCAATAAATGTCTGCTCCGAAGCATATACACTAAATACAGAGGCAGCACAGCGTGGCTGCTCTGTTCTACGCAGGCAGGCAGGCAGGCAGGATAGCAACGATAGCATACACTCAAACAAAAGCTATAAAAGCAGGCCTATCTGCGCACGCGCTTTCTGGCCGGCGCGGAAGTGGCCGGGCTGGGGCGGCTGCGTTTTTCGTCGTATGCCTTGGCCTTGGCCTCCAGCTCGTCCCAGTCCTCGCCAGACTCCTCGTCGTCGTCATAGTCGCCCTCGGATTCGTCGTCGCTCTCGCCAGCAAAGTCGCTCTCGCCGTCGTCGTCGTCGCTCTCCGAAGAGACCAGCTCGTCCTCAGACATGGAAAACTCGCTCTCCTCCTCTTCGGACCCCGAGTCCTCGGCGTCGCTGTCGTGGGCCAAAAACGACCAGCCGCCGTCCTCATAGAACCCGACGGGGTCGCGGGTGACGGTCTTCATGATCTGGGTCCAGTTAAGATTGACAGGGCCCTCGGTGAACGGCAGATTGACCGAGTCAAGCCACTCCTTGATGTCGTCGAGCTGCTTCATGGGCACAGTGTTGACATGGACGGGCGTGCGCTTGAGGTCGCGGAAGACAAAGACCATGTCGAAGTTCTTGAGGCCAAACTGCACGCGCTCAAGGTGGACAAGCTCGACATCGGCAACGGTGAGGACAAAGAAGGGCGTGTCGCTCAAATGGACCAGGCACTCGACAGTGGGCTGCAGCAGCACGTTGGCGCGGGCAGGAACGCCCGTAAAGGCGATGTTGCGGAAGGGCTTGTCGAGCTCGACCTGGTGGTTGCTGGCCTCGACGATGCGCGCGGCAAAGGCCTCGAACTCGCGGTTGAGCTGGCGGCGGCGGCGCAGCTCATCCTGCTCGGCCTCGATCTCGTCCTCGTCGCCGTAGCGGATGCGGCGGCGGCGGTTGCCGGTCTCGTCAAAGGCGGCGTCGGAAGCCTCGCGGTAGAACTGGATGTCCTGGGTCTTCTTCTTGCCCAGCATGACGGGGTTCTTGAGGTGGAGGTGGATCAGCACCAGCAGCTCGCGGTCGCAGGGCTGGAAGAAGAGGTGGCGCACGTTGTTGAAGAGAATGTCGACTGTGGTGCCGCCGCTGCGGCCGGCGGCCATGTAGCGCAGCCCGTTGCTGTGGATCTCCAGCGCGGCGGGGAACCGCTTCCCGTCGGCCAGCGGGCGCATGAAGACGTCGGGCAGGCGCTGGGGGCGCTGGCCCACGACGGGGACCAGGCGGTCCTGCTCGACAATGTCGGCCAGCTGGGCCTTCTCGGCCTCGCGCTTGGCCTGGTCGCGCTTGAGGGAGGTGATGGCGTGGTGGATCTCGGCCATGCGCGCGACATCCGTAGAGCGGAACGTCAGCGACCGCACAAACGTGCTGCCGGCTCCGTCGTCCAGCGCGTCCTTCTTGCCCACGCCCTGCCCGGGCGACACCAGATTGAGCCGCAAGTACACGTACTCGCCCTCGTCGCTCTTGCTGACGCTCTTGACCGTGGCAATGTGGAACGGCACCGCCATCCCGTAGATCGGCAGCACCAGCGTGTCTGCCCGCTCGTCCACCACGATCCGCCCGCTGCGCGCCTCGGATGGCAGCGCCGTCTCGCGCTTGTAGCTCTCAAAGCGCCGCACCGTGGGCGCCTCGGACCCGTCGCCGCCTTCGGAGCCGGCAAAGCGCCGCATGCCCTCCGTCTGCAGCCGCTCCAGCAGCTCCTTCTGGTGCTCGCGCCGCTGCCGGGCATTGGACTCCTCCTCGCGCTCGTCGCTGCGGAACTTTGACGACAGCACCGCCGACGTGCGCGTGGCGGGGGCGCGCCCTGCCTCGCGCTTCGGCGCTGCCTCCGCCGCAGGCTCGTCGTCGTTGAAGAAGAACGACACGTCGTTTGGCTCGCACGAGCACGTTGTCAGCACCTCGGCCCCTGCATCTGTCACCACCGCAGTGTCAGCAATGTGGTACGCGTACGTCTGCCCCCGGGCGTCCGAGGCCTTGGCGTTGGCGAGGTTCTGCAGCCCTGCACGCACCACCACCACCATCCCCGCTGCCAGCACGCGGCTGCAGTCTGCTGCCAGCACGTTGACGCCGTCGTGCACCTCAAAGCCCGTCACAAACCCACAGTCGCGCACCATGTGGTCCGCCAGGTCCGGGCGGTGCTCCTGAACATACGCCGCCGCCTTGCGGTAGACCGCCCCCATCGTGGTCCCGGGCTGCAGCCAGCCCACAATCTGGCGCTGCAGCTGCAGCAGAAACGCATAGTTCTTTTCCTGCTCTGGCGTCGGGTCGATCATAAACGTGCGCGCCACGGAGGCGTTGTACATCAGGTACCGCACGTTCAGCGCGCACAGCACCGTCCCGGCGAACATCCGGCTCCGGCTCGACTGCGCCTCCAGCCCCACGTCAAACTGCCCGCCGCTCTGCACGCTGGGCAGGCTGCTCCACTCCACCATGTCCACGTCTGCCCCCTTCTGGTTGAGCTGCTTCGCCACCGCCTTTGCCGACAGCGACGCCTCGACCTTCTCGGCCAGCTGCAGGTTCGTCACTGCCTTTTCCTCGTCAAAGATCCCTGCCATCTCGTCCACAAAGTACTCGTCCATCACCACAGAGCCCACCATCGCCGCCTTCTTCGCCTGCGCGATCTCTGCCTTCTCCTTCACTGCCAGCACGTCCGACACCAGCGGCCCCACGTCCTGCATGTCAAACTTGTCTGCGCTGCCGGCAAACACTTCGTTCCACTCGTTGACTGCGTTGCTGCTGGGCTTCTCGCCCTTGATCACTCCCACTCGCTTGCCGCTGCCCGCCATGGCTCCAATTATCTTCTCGTATGCCGCCTTGTTTTCTGGTGTCGGCTCCTTGCTGACCACTGTGATGTCCAGCTCCACGCCGTCTTTGGCTGAATTTAGCGACTCCAGGATCTTTGCTATTCGTCTTTTTCGATTAGTGCCTGCTGGTAGGAAAAAACACACTGTCTGTCCGCTTACCTTTCTTGCGATATGTCGTGATGTGAAGCTTGTCCTTTGTGAATAGAAGCACCGTATCGGAGAATTCATACCCAAACAACCACAACTACACGCTGCACAATAAATCAGTCTCTCAGACTCCTCTGTGTCGTTTGTGTGATCTGCCCTGAGCAGTACTGGCAAACTTACATGTATGGCAATGGTCTTGGTGTAGATGTCGGGCGCCGTCTTGCCGTGGATAATCAGCAACGAGTCTGCGCTGCTTTCTTCTGCCTACACGAGGTTCATTAGCCGTCTGCTTCTGGCTTGCTAGGTGCTTTGGAAATTACCTTCCACGCATTCAGCAGCCGCTTTACGCGGCGATGAAATGCCTCTACATCAAGCTTCTTGTCTGACATTGTGCGTTCTGAATTATAATTTTGTTGCAGAGAAACAAACTGTGTCGCGTTCTGCCCAGGCGCGCGTCACACAAAAAAAATCTTTTGATCCGTTGATTTTTCATGTTTGCTAAAGACACATTTTTTTCCCTTGCGAATGCACATTTAAGCTGACTCGAAGCTATTGCATTTCTCCCCCTCTCTTTTTGCTTGCTCTTTATTTTATTTTCGCCCAGCATCTACACCTCTAAAAAAAAAAACTAGGCTGGCTGATTCGTTATATTGAGCGCTCATGGCACACACTGCATCCTCCATGCAAAGCCCAGTCACGCCGTCTCGGCAAATTGGTGCTGCCCGGGGCCCTAGACGGACACCTGCCAGTCGCTCGAAAAAGCCGTATGCTCGTCCGCCATTGTCCACGACTAACAATTCGCAGGCTGATTACCAATCTCAAGCCAGCCCTGGCTTTCTCAAGGGAATGCGTAGTCTGGTGGCGCGTCTATGGGGGACCTCGCTAAAGTCCAAGTCTTCGGCTGCTGCTGCACCTTCGCGCGAAATTCCTGCCAAATCTGGCTCTTTAGAAATGCATTCTGAGAAAGAAACCAGGGTGGAGCCCAGCGCGACCACCATTTCCGCTGCTTCCAGCCAGGTAGCTGCAAGGGCGGCGGCAGCAGCAGCAGCAGCTAGTGACAACGCTACCGGAGACACTGGCCGCCATGCAGCTACAGTGAGCGAGGTTACGCGTGCTCGGCGCCCTACTGCCGAATCTTTGTTTGCTCCCTCGCCATATGCTTACAATAAGCGTCTGGCTACAGCTTCTCCTTCGGTTGCCAGTCTTCGCGATTCGCAGCGTATCAAAACTGAATCTCCTGCCCTTTCGCGGCGTCATAGCTCAGTGCGTGCAGATCCGCGCATCTCCCGGCTTCCATCGGGCTCGCAGCTCATGACGCCTCGAAACGGCAACACAGAAGCCTCGCGTGTGGTATCCCCATCCAACGCACAGCGCCTGCTGAGTACTCTGGGATCCATTCACACGCCTATTCTGGATGCTCGCAGCCGCTCTGCTGGCGGTCCGCTGTCTGCCTCATACTCGCGCCTTTCTCGTGGCTCATCAGATCTGCAGCTGAGCGCGACCGAGCGAATTACTCCCATGCCACTGCGTCGACTTCCCATATCGCTACTGGCGTTTGAAGACACATCCAACAGCGACCGCTGCTCGCCATTGGCCGAGCCTGCTGCACCAATCGATACCAGCTCTCTGCGGCGCAGTACCAGTCTGCGCGCTATTCCTCGGCGCCAGGCTACAGCTCCTAGTCTGGCCCGTACCATCCAGCTGCAGCAAGCTCGTAAGGCAGTAGCCGAGCGGCTGATTCGCGATAGAGCTGCAAGCGCCCAGCCAGCCAACAATGACGAAGCGGGCAGCGAGACTGATGATGCAGCTACTTCTCCCGAGTTGTCTGCACAGTCGCCAGAAGCTACAGCTGGCAATGTCCATATGCGTGAAGACGAAGACGATGTGGATATGGATTCCAGCAAGCGTCGCCGTGGCTCTGACGGACAAGCCATTATGATGGCTCAGGATTCAGACACGACTGAAGAGCATCCACGCTCAGCTAAGCGCAAAGCTTCTCGGACCACACGCACGCAGAACCGGCGCCGGCGCTACACTAACCGATCGGCATCAGCCATAGACCCTAACATCAAGTGGAGATTCTCAGCGCGCTTTGATGCCTTATCTGATGACCAGGAAAGCAGTTCTGAAAGTGATGAAGACCGCGAAGCACTTGCTGCCAAGGTACCATTGTCTAAAATACGAGGCGGCGAACTTATCGGCCTTTCTCTTCGGTCCACAGCATCGATGGCCTCGTCTAGCAGCAACTCGGCAATCGCAGTGCGTTCAACTGGATTTGGAAGCACTCGCACACCAATCCCGATATCAGGCGAAGAGGAGCCAGCAGCTAGTTCTTCGTGTGCTGCTTCTGCTGAGCCCGCGAGTAGTGCGGCAGCCTCTACCAGTACCACTGCTGCTGCTAACCCCGCACCGGTTTCAGAGCCGGCTAGTGCTACTCCAGGAGTCAATTTGACCTCCAAGCCCGTGTTTGAGGCATCTGAAGCCAAAGCAGAGGGGAAGAAGTCCGATGAGCTTGCAGCAGTTTCAGCTCCTACGTTTAGCTTTGGCAAACCTGCTTCTACCGAGACGGAAAAGCCTGCTGCGGATGCTGGATCTGCCGAGAAGAGCGCAACACCGGCAGCGCCAAAGTTCAGCTTTGGGTTTAGCAAGCCTGATTCCGAGGCAACCACGGCCCCAGCAACATCATCTGCAGCTGCATCTTCTACTGCGACCGCTGCTCCTACGTTCAGCTTTGGTGCTCAGTCGACGAAGCGCAGTGCTGATGAGGACGATGAGCCGGCTAAAAAGGCAAGTGTGCCTACATTCAGCTTTGGGGCTCAACCGGAAAAGAGCAGTGCCGACACAGCTGCTGAACCTGCTAAGAGCACTAGCGTGCCCACCTTTAGTTTTGGCAAGGCAGCAGAGTCATCTGCAACAGAAAAGCCTGCATCGGAAGCAGCTAAGCCGGCAACCTTAGGCTTTTCGTTTGGAGCTACCAAGCCTGCTGAAACTAAAGACACCACCACCGCTGCTGCTGACGAAAAGAAGCCGGCAACATCGTTTGGCTTTTCGTTTGGCAGTGCCAAGCCTGAGGCGAAGGACAATAATCCTGCTGCTGGTGAGGCTGCCGAGAAACCAAAGTTCTCTTTTGGGTCGTTTGGCGCGTCGGCAGCACCCTCTACTAGCACAGCATCTCAGCCAGCTCAGACTTCTGCTGCACCTGGCTCTGGATTCACGTTTAGCTTTGGTGGGCAGAGTGCAGCTGCTGAAAAGAAAGAAGCATCGGCTATTAGCAAACCTGAAGTATCGGCTCCTGCTAGCTCAGCAAGCGTATTTTCGCAAATAGGTGCGTCGTCGACTGCCAGCAGCGCGGCACCGGCGACAACATCCAAGCCGGCATTCTCATTTGGTTCCGGAACTAGCGACGCTTCGACAAAGCCACTCTTTGGCGCATCTGCCACTGCTCAAGACACGTCGTCAGACAGCAAGCCAGCAGCAAGCAGCAGCGGTTTCTCATTTGCCAAGCCAGCCGAAGCAAGCTCAGATGCATCAAAGGCAGGATTTTCATTTGGAGCCAGCGGATCATTTGCAGCGCCCGAAAAGACTATAGATTTGACTAAAAACGCACCGGGCGCTTCTACTGGTTCCTCTACAATGTTCTCGTTTGGTACATCGTCAGCTGCGCCGGCAGCAGCTCCAACGTCATCAGAGGCCATGGATAGTTCGCCCAAGCCCTCGTTTTCGTTTGGTGGTGGGTTTGGTGCTACCAGCGCTGCTCCATCAGCGCTGGCATCCACTGCAGCACCAGCATCTAAACCACCGGCATTTGGGTCATTGGGTGCGACTGCTGCCAAACCATCGTTTTCGTTTGGGTCGCTCAACACGCCTAGTGCTGCGTCATTCGAGTCTACAACGGTGCCAACCCCAGCAGCGCCATCGTTTGGTGTAGCGCCAGCATCGACAGCTCCATCCTTTGGCGCGGCAGCAGCAACACCGTCTAGCTTTAACTTTGGTGCTGCGTCATCGCCAGCAGCTACGCCTAGCACACCCAAATTTTCATTTGGGTCCAAGCCCGCAGGTGCCGCTCCTGCAACCAGCTCATTTGGCGCTGCGTCATCGCAATCTGTTGGCGGGTTTGGATCTGCATCTGCACAGCCCACGGGCGGATTTGGATCCAACAGCACTGCTGCCACCACCACAGCGCCTGGGTTTGGAGCAACACAGCCTGCTGCTCCTTCGTCATTCAGCTTTGGCAGCAACGTGTCCACCACGGGCTTTGGCCAGCAATCTGGCGCTGCTCCAGCTGCTGGCGGATTCGGCAGCAAGCCCAGCGGCTTCAATGCCTCATCCAACAGCGGAACTCAGTTTACATTTGGGCAAAACACCGGCGCTTCTGCCGGCAGCTTCCAGTTTGGTGCGGGGTCAAACACTGGGTTTGGCAGCGGTTCAGCAGCAGCTACATCTTCAGGCGCGCCGTTTACATTCGGTGGCAATACGCAGTCGCAATCCAACGGGCCGTTCCAGTTTTCCAGCGGCGTTGCAAACCCCTCCAATTCGGTTTCAGGCGGTATGTCGCTTGGGCGTGTGCCCGGCGGATCCAATGCGTCTACGTCCAGCCATGGCCGTCGGATAGCCCGTCCACGCACTCGTCGTTTGCACTAGGATCTTTTTTTTACTTTTCTTTTTCATATTTGATCAACAAATTGGATCTATCGATCAGGAATGACGTGGAGTGTTGCTTGCTTTGTTTCTTCATTTTTCTCAGATTTAAGTATTTATAATGCCGGGTCTTGAAGGCACTGCCAATCCGTCTAAAGTAGTCGTGCACCCGCTCGTGCTGTTGTCTGTGGTGGACCATTATAACCGTGTAGCTGCAAGCTCCAAAAAGCGGGTGGTTGGCGTTTTGCTGGGACAGGTTGAAGGCAACACGGTCAATGTAGCCAACAGCTTTGCTGGTACGTAAAAAAAAGCACGAGTTGAGGAGGGGTTATACGTTGTGTTTGTTAACTTTGTGTTTGGGCTTGTAGTTCCGTTTGAAGAGGACGAAAAGAACCCGTCAGTATGGTTCCTCGACCACAATTACGTAGACACGATGCGCGACATGTTTAAAAAGGTGAATGCCAAAGAGAAGGTTGTTGGCTGGTACCATAGCGGGCCGAAGCTGCGGTCATCGGACTTGCTGATCAATGAGCTGTTCAAGCGGTATACGTCAAACCCAGTGATGGTAGTGGTTGACGTTCAGCCCAAGACGATTGGGATCCCAACCGATGCCTACTTTGCTGTCGAAGACATTCATGACGACGGCACGGCAGCCACAAAGACATTCGAGCATGTTCCATCCGAGATTGGCGCCGAAGAGGCCGAGGAAGTTGGTGTGGAGCATCTGCTACGTGACATAAAGGACAATTCGGTGGGTACACTGGCTACTCGAGTGACACACCAGCTCACGTCGTTACATGGGCTAGCGGAGCGGCTGGCAGGGATCCGCGAGTACCTGCAGCAGGTCCTGAGCGACAAGCTGCCGGTGAACTCGGAGATTATTCAGAACCTCCAAGACATCTTTAATCTGCTACCCAATCTGACGATTCCTGACGATGCGCCGGCGTTTACAGTACAGACCAACGACGAGTATGCACTCATTTATGTATCTGCAATGGCCCGTGCGATTATTGCGCTGCATGACCTGATCAACAACAAGATCGAGAACCGCCAAATGGAGCTGGAAGCTGATGCCAAGGAAGCAGAGGCTAAGGAAGGTACTGAGCAGGCAAAGGTATCGACAGAAACTGATTCCAAGGGTGTTTAATTAGAAAATAAAACTTTTAGTTTTTCTTGGTGCGCTTGCTCTTTGCTCGCTTGGTCGCACTGGTCGGCTGCGGCTCTTTGGCGGTGGTCTTGGTATCTGACCGGTACTCGTTGTAAAAGACTGGTTTGGCACTGTCGTTGTGCTCGGTCTTGTTGATTGTGCGGTGGTACCAGGCACGCAGCTGCCGTGCCAGCATACCCACGGCAATCTGGCCTACCAGGTACAGCACCGACACAACGATTGCCATAAACGACCATGGCGGAATGTTGAATGGGTTGAAGCGCCGATCCACATTCACCACAAGCTCTCCCAGCAGCCCACCAACATGGCCGCAAAAATTGGTTGGTGTGCACCAGAGGCTGGCGTAGCTGCCGCTAGGCGTGTCGTCCTTCCAGCTGCCGCCAATATACTCGAGCAGATCGCTCTTGGTAAAGTTTGCCGTCACGTAGCGCACCTCGGGCGTAGCTCCAGGGGCCGGCCTATGCAAAAACACCAGCTCCGGAATCATCCCAACCATAAAGCTCGACGACAAGTACTCGACCTTGTTGATGTCTGCGCGTGCTACCACCACGTCCGGAAACTTTTTGCGCGCGGCTTCCGCAAACGCGCTGTACTCCGACGCCTGTCCGTGGCATGCTGCACACCAGTTCGCGTAAAACTCGATCAGCATGCTGTCGCGCGTGCGAAGCAGATGCAGGTACGTGGGTTTATCTAGCTCTACGACTGCATCGGACTTTGGGACTGTTTTCTTGGTCCTAGCCGCGCTTTCTGCTTCCAGCTCGTCCGAGTACTGCTTGATGCTTTCTGCCCGCGCCTGCCAGCTGCCGGCTGTGCCGAGCACTGCTAGCATTGCAACAACATGCAAAAGCTTCATTTGTAAATTTCCTAGTAGAAGATAAAAAGCGATTAGGTCCATGCGGGATCCCCTGGGCTGTAAATTAAAACCCAGAAGCTTACAGAGCCACGCTGTTTTATTTTGTGTCATGAATGTCGGGGCTCTTAGGTCATCCTGCATCCTTTCCAATGATCAGACACGATGGTTTTACGAGGTCCCTTGCCGGTTAGCTGGCCAGTCTCGCATGGGGGAACGCCGGGCTGATAACCACTGAACAGGCTGCCCAGAACTGAATATCCACGCTGATTGGATTTTTTTGTTCAATTTTCCAACTTCTGGATGCCGCTTTGCTGTGCAGCTTAGCCGCTCACCCCCAATATTCTGCGTACTATGGGGCCTGTCATGCGTGTGATTTTGGCACTAGGCCAGATATTCAGCACCCTATACCAAATCTACAGCCGATAAAGCTCACAATTGGTAACCTGGCAACTGTTTTGCTTGCTTGGGATTTATATTCCGCTTGTTTACTAAGCTTATTTCAGCTGCTAACAATAGAGATTGGTAATAAAAAAATAAAAAAGAGGTGTAGAAGAAGGGACAAGTGATAAGGCTGTACAACATCAAAACAATACGAGACTCCACAGAAGGGTGTGGGCGCAACTTGCCTATGCTGACGTAGAGGTGGACGGCGCTACCGAGTCCTTGTCAGTGCTGCTGCTTTTTCCGTGGTCGCCCGTAGTGGCCGTGTCTTTGAGTCCGCTAGGAATGGGCGACACAATTGCTGCCGAGTCAGTTTGCATACTAGCTTCGGGAGCATCCGCATAGCTAACAGCCATGCCAGCCGTGGTCTCGCTTGCTGTCGTGTAGCGCTGTTCGTATGGCGACGACATGCTCTGCTGCGCCAGTGTCGATGCAATGGACAGCGTTCCTTCTGAGGTCACAATGACGCCTGTGGTATAATCCACTTGCATGCTCGATGGATCCATGACCATGTGTGCGTTGCTGCTACCGCTGCCGCCATTCATCATGCTGTGCAGCAAGGCTGCATGCGGCTGCTGGCTAGTATGCTGTTCAAACTGTCCAGGCTGGCCATAGCCATAGTGCATGTCGGTTCCAATCATGTCTTCTACAGCACCAGAGCCGTCGCTTTCGTCCAGAAGCATCATGCCGTTGGCCATGGCCGTCTCGGGATCTTCGGACTTTATAATGTCTACAAACTTGTCCAGCTCTTGGATAAATTCGTCTTCGTCCATCTCACAACACATGGTTTCGGGATCATCCAGCTTGCTCATCGGAATAAACGTCATGTCTTTAGTCGCGGTTTCTTCTTGATCTTCTTGAGGTGCTTTTATGGCAGACGGGCTGGAATCCAATTCGCCAGTGATAGATTTCTCATCAGCGCCGACAGCTATAACTTCGGTGCCTGGCGACTCTTCCGAAGCAGGCGGTGGCGATTTCTGTAGAAGCGACGTCGATGAAGGCGCTGTACTGGGCACGGCACTTGCAATTAGAGAGCTGTTGGGGGAAGCAGGATCTCGAGCCAACCGCTCCGTGGCAATCCGCTCTACGGTGGTCCACCAGGCAATGTTTTTCTTGGAGCGTCTCCGCTCGTAGTCGCGCTGGCGACGGAAATCGGACAAGCACTGCTCAAACAGCTTTTCGTCGACATTAACAAAGAAGCGCAGAATCTGGTACACTTGATTGTGGATATTCCGGTTCCAGTGCGAACGCGAGTGACGGTAGATTCCTGAAAGCGCAATAGGCAGAATCAGCCGAATGTTGTCGGTGATCAGGTTGACAAAGTAGTTATTGCGCCACATTCCTAGAGTACGCTCAGCGATCTGAAAGTGAGGGCTGACGATGCATTTTACCAGCTGCTGAAATAGCGGCTGGCAGACAGCAGTGAACTGCGCAGGCTCTATGACATCCATAATACCTTCGATTTCGCCAACAAACATGACTTCTTTGGGACTGTTGACTTTGGGCCAGAAGCGCAGCAATGACTTTACAATCGTTTCTGCCAGCGTTGGGTCCTTTTCGAGAAACTGCACCGTACAGTACGACAGCTGCGCATAGTACAGCGACATTGGCCGTGCCTTGTGTAGCGGCAGCAGCACTCGGTGCAAAAAGCTAATGTGTTCTTCCTTTAGCGGAACAGTGAACCCATTGATGATGCTTCCCAATATCTCTAGCAGCTCAGCAATGCCGTTGTGTCGTTGCGTCTCATAAACAAACTGCAAGAATATGTTGTTTATCGACTTTCGAATAAACGACCGCATGTTGAGCATCTTCCCGTAAATCCGGTGCAGCACTGTTTTTAAGCTTTCGCGCTCACGCACGTCTTCGCAGTCAAATAGCTCCAATAGCTGAGTCGTAAACTGGTGGTCAATATACGAGCGCGCAATGCTCTGGTTAAAGTCGCTTGACTCCAGGAAGCGCAGGAAAATATGGTAGACCAAGTACAAGTGCGGCCAAGCCGGTTCGTCTCGTGGCTCATCTTCTTCCGGGTCATAAGCGTCGCCAAAGGCGTTGTACTGTGGCGGAATTGTCCGGAATAGGTTTGCAGATACCATTTTGAAGAGACTAGGATACAAGTCAGGTGTTATTACGCCGGTCCTGTCAGAGATATACTCTAGTATTTCGCTGAGCGTACGTTGCTTGGCCTCCTTGCCGTCTAGGTCCTGGGGACTTTGGAAGTCAAATACCACCGCGCACTGAGCGAACTTTTGCTGCAGCAGTTCATGGCGCTCAACGTCGCTCAGCTCTTCGCCTATATAAACGCAGCTTGAAGCACGGCATGACCCAAGCGCAGTAAGTTTAGTAGCAGGCATTAAACGCACTCTGGCACGGTCGGTATACGGGGTAAGAAAAAGGGTGCAGCAAGCGAGAATAAAAACGTCCAGTGCGTGTGTGTACGTTTGCAGAGGAGGAAAAGTGCGGCGCACCGTTGGCGGCAAGCAAGGGACATGGCCAAGTGACCATCATGCAAGTTGCCTGTCTGCTTAAGGGAGGGAATTGGGCTAATTGTTACTGCTTGTCTATGCAACTCTATCCTCTCTCCCCCCTGAAAAGACAACTGGGATTTCTGGGTAGCCATACCAGCCAACAGCCGGCTGTAACAGAAGAGCGGGCCATTGTTTGGTAAATAACAGGCCAGTACACCACATCTGCACTATCAAGAACCTGCGCCACAAACATACAACACATTGAAGCGCCAAAGGTAGAAATGGCTAAAACTTACTCATAAGCGACGGAAGCATCCGGAACTCGTGTCGGCCGCTAAAGCTATGGCGTGACGATTGAGGGCGCCTGGGCACGCGCAGCGTAGGTACTTCGTCCACTTGGGTGGCAAACAGACGTCCGCTGCCTGCAAACGACTCTGCCGATTTGCGTGCTCGAACCATGTTCGTGTCTGCTCCTGGTTTACGGCCCTAAATAGTACATGCGCTTTAGTTTTATGAGCACTGCTAAGCAAGCTTCATTACAACCCCCCTCCCTACCTTTGCTGGCTGTTCAAGCATATTTTTTGTTCTGTGCTACAGCGACACCATACAATAACACCATAAGTTTGACAGAACACCCGCTGCAGCCAACGTAAGGGCTAGCCTCTCTTTACGCGATAAACTTACCTACGGAAATGGCAACAAGTTAAACCTGTCTTTTGGTACACACAAATGCGCCAAAAAAAGAAAGAGGGAGAAGCGTAGCAAAGATGTCAAAGGCAACAATTTTAATTCGTCAAAGCGATGGGAAATGTGCGTTGGGCACAGAAAGAAAGTCTCTTGATGTGTGTATGTCCAGAATTTAGTTTAGATGCTAACAGTGAGGTAAATTTAGGCGCAAAGAAAATAAAAAAGAGAGTTTTTTCCAAAATAATAATAACAGACCCCCGGAAGATAAAAGGATGTTCCTTGTACTGCGCCGATGTACAAACGGTCTCTGCATTCTTATTGGATGCGCTCTCTTGCTGCTGGGTTGATTCAATAGAAGAGAGTTTGACAGCCCAAGTGGTAGGTTAGAGCTGGTATACTTTGACCCAGCTTGGCAAGAAAACCCCCATATAGCAAATGTGTGTGATCAGATCTGCATGGTGGCTGATCACCGAGTTGTAGGAACAGCAAGCCATTTGGAAAAGCGGATTTGTTAGCAATAAAAGCCTGCAGAAAACAGATTGCAGTTTACAAGCTCCATATTGTCAATATCCGTAAGGACAGCATCTTGTGTGGTCGACAGGAGCTTTGCGACACTATTAGTGCCAGATTGGATCAACAGAAGACATTGATTTACATGTTCGTAATATTACGATAAGAGGATAGTACATATAATATCCTTGAATCTCGTAAAAAAGGGCCTTCAGGATTGTATTAAGATCTTCAGCCTGAACATTCGGATGAAGGAGTGTACTGAGAGGGAGTTGTCAATCATATGTAATGCCATTATTTTTATTACATTTTTCGAAACCAAAACATGATCGGCGTTCTGAATAGGTGCAAATTTGTCCACTATTCTAAAATAACTGGGGTTGACTTTGGAATATGTGGTGGCAAGCACCAGTATAAATCTCGTTTGCTTCCTGTTGTAGTACTCTACTTTTGCAACTTTATGTTTCTATATTGAAATCTTTTATTTCACAAGGCGTTATGGCTTCAAAGCTTTTGATTGAGTTGAACGACACTTCTATCGAGATATATGTCCCGTCTGAGATCCTACTTCATGTTCAGGACCTTGCCAACTCGTTTGCTCAGACCGGTGTGGCTGTGGCATCGCAAATTGAATTGTACGCACAGTTTATTGTGTACTGTGCAGAGCACAGCCAGGATGTAGCTGTTTCGGTGCTAAAAGCATTTTGCCAAACCTACAGAATTCCTGAAACAAACATTCATGTTGTCGTCCAGCAACAAAATCTCGACGACTTTGCGGCTCGATTGGTGATTAAAGCTTACTATTCTCAATGGAATATGGAGGCTGCTCGCGATTGCTATGTTGGGTCTACCAGCACCTGTATTCCAGAGCTGTTTGCGTCCGAATCCACACGCGTCATGGCAATGTTTGGTGGCCAGCCAGGCACCAGTGCCTACTTTGATGAAATCATATGGATGCTTGACGTATACAAGCCAATTCTCGCCAGCTATTCGGAGCGCATGTTTGCGTTTCTAAATGCGGCCGCCAGCGATTCCCGTTTTTCGCTGTGCTACCGCAGTGGGTTTGACGTCAAAAGCTGGATTAAATACCCTCAGCATGCACCAGATGCGGAATATCTGGTTTCTGCGCCAATCAGCATGCCACTCACAGGCTTCGCTCAGCTTATGCACGTCATGGTTTTGTTTAAGACCTTGAACATATCGCCCGGTGAACTAGCCCAGCTGTTTAAAGGTGTGTAGCCTAGTGTTGACAACCAACAAAAAGGAAATTGTACTAAACGTTTTATTGTAGCTTCTGTGGGCCACAGCCAAGGCATTGCTATTGCTGCTGCATTCTCGATGATGTCGGATGAACATTCATTTTATGAGATCAGCACCAAGATATTGGGGTTGTTGTTGTTGATCGGTGCTGTTCCCCAAATTGAGCATCCGAATTACATTTTCGACGATAACAGCACTGAGTTGACATTTGCAGACTCTACACCACGTCCAATGGTGTACGTTCGGGGAATTAGCAAGGACGCACTGTGCAGCCTAATTACCGACTTCAATTGCACCAGGCAATCCGAGGCCGAACATGTGCACCTGGCAGTGGTCAATTCGTACGACCAGTTTGTGGTTGCTGGTACGGTGCTATCGACGGTAAAGCTCGTAAGGTTCCTTAACAAAAAATCCGCTGACCCAGCACTAGACCAATCCAAGATCCCGTTTAATCTGCGACGCCCAGTAATCACTGCCAGCTATGTCGATATTACCGTGCCCTACCATTGCGAACTGCTGGCTTCCAGTGTAGATGTCATTGCTGCTATGGCTGCAGACAAGGGCTGGTTGTTGGATGCTGCCGATATGCAGATCCCCGTACGTGCATGTGATACTGGCAAAGATATTGGTGGCGATATTACTCGATACCTGGCGGAAAGTATCTGCGTTTTGCCCGTAAACTGGCCACAAGCAATTGCTGCGGCTGGCATTACCCATATGGTCGATTTTGGTACTGGCGGATTTAATGGCTTTGGTCAGCTGGCGTTTAAAAACGTTGAAGGCAGTGGCACTTCGGTTATTTGCGTGGGTGCGTTGACCTCCCAGCACAGTTCGTTGGAGTGTAAGGCCAGTTTATGGCAAGTTAGCACCGCTGTCAACTGGCTTAGCGAGTGGGGACCACAGCTACAGCAAACCGCATCGGGCATTCATATTGACAATCAAATGCAGCGGGTATTGGGGTTGCCTACAGTAATGGTAGCTGGTATGACCCCTACCACAGCTAATGTACAGCTGGTAGCAGCCATTAGCAATGCTGGCTATCATGTAGAGCTAGCTGGCGGCGGCATACATTCGGAGCGCGATATAAAGGACCGTATTAATCAACTGGCAAGGGCAATTCCCCCCGGCCATGGCATTACGCTCAACTGTATTTACATTAATCCGCGGCAATGGCAATTCCAGTTTCCGGCGCTGTTGCAGATGCGCCGTCAGGGCCTACCGATTACGGGTCTATGTATTGGTGGTGGGGTGCCGTCAACCGGGAAGGCGCTAGATATTATTGAGGAATTGCAAGCAGCGGGTATTCGCCATATCGCATTTAAACCTAGTACTGCTGAAGCCATCCGCCAAGTAGTACAGATTGCCCAGCAGGTGCTATTTCCGATTATTCTCCAGTGGACCGGCGGTCGAGGTGGAGGTCATCATTCGTTTGAAGACTTTCACCAGCCGATTCTAGAGACTTATGCAGCGATTCGTGCTTGCAAGAATATCGTTTTAGTAGCCGGTTCAGGATTTGGCGATGCTCAGGGATCATGGCCGTATATTGCTGGCGACTGGAGTATTGAATTTGGTCGCGCTCCGATGCCGTTTGACGGTGTATTGCTTGGATCGCGAGTAATGATAGCCAAGGAAGCGGGCACATCCTCGGCCGTCAAAGAAATGATAGCTGCAACGCCAGGGCTCTCTGACGCCGAGTGGTATCAAACGTACCAAAATGCTGGCCAGGGAGTGACTACAATAACCAGCGAGTATGGCGAGCTAAATCATATGCTGGTAACCCGAGCCGCCTTGTTCATCCGCGATATATACAGCTCTGTGCTGACTCAGCCACGTGAAAAGCGCGAGGCACTGTTGTTGGCACGCAAGGATGAGGTTATATCCCGGCTAAACAGCGATTTTATGCGGCCATGGTTCGGCAAAAAGGCTGATGGGCGGGTTGTAGATCTGGAGGACATGACGTACGTGGAGGTTATTGACCGAGCAGTAGAACTAATGTATGTAGCGCATCAGCAGCGGTGGATAAGCCCAACGTACTTGCAATTTGTCTTGAGATTTATTGACCGTACTGAACGACGGATGTGCACAGCTGTCCCAGAGGTTGCACTGTCTGCAGAGCTTTATGACGCTGACCCACAGAGCTTTGCCAGGCGCATCGGTGATGCTTACCCCAAAGCATCGACGTGCTTGCTGACTTCGGAAGACGCCCAGCTTTTCATTGCTCAATGCAAGCAAGGCGGACAAAAGCCCCCACCATTTGTTCCGGTACTGGATGCCGATTTTGGTACGCTGCTCATGAAGGACACGATTTGGCAATCCGACGATCTCGATTCAGTGTTTGACCAAGATCCGCAGCGGCTGCTTGTTCAGCAGGGTCCAGTGGCAGCCAAGTATTCGACTGTTATCGATGAGCCTGTGAGGGAGATTCTTGACAGCATTTACCACGGCCACATCAATTTGCTGGTAGAGCGACTGTACTGCGGAAATAGGGAGCGCATTCCGTTTGTAGAGAGCGTTGCTGTTGAGACCCTTGTTGGGTCGGTAATTATGCAGGAGTCAGATACTGAGCGTACATTCAGCATTAATGTCGAGCTTCCTGACCAGGATAAATGGCTGCGACTACTTGCGGGTTCGAGTAAAAATTGGCTTCATGCGCTGTTGACAACACCAGTAATTGTACAAGGCGCAAGGTACGCGGAAAATTACGTTCGCCGGCTGCTGCGCCCTCGCCCAGGACGTACAGTTACAATCCAACTAGAAGATAGCGCGCTGTCTATTACCAACGCAGCGGGCATGCAAGAGCTGACACTGAAATGCAACTCGGCCAGCCACACCATTCATCTTACCATATACCATATGTCGCTAAAAGGTATAGTGGTGCCGTTCTCGCTAGAGTTCAGCTATTGCCCCGAGCAGTCTGTAACGCCCATCCACGGATCCAAGCAGCGTGACGATGAGGCTGCACGCCAGCTATGTATTGATACATGGGTGGCTAACAGCGAGCATCCGGTCGAGTTCGATGATGTTACTGATCCCACGGCAACAATAAGGTCTGAGCTGCAATTAACCGAGGACCATGTGCGTGAGTTTTGCAAGTCGGTTGGTAATCGCTCTTGGCAATACGCCTTTGCCAAAGATGGTATTCTGCTTGCACCGATGGAGTTTACACACATTGGACTCATGCGCAACTCGCTACGCGTGCTGAACTCGACAGTATTTGGCGTTGGACAAGTGAGCATTGTTCACCTGTATAACGAATTCAGGTTTGAAAATGGTGCGCCCATGCTCCGGGCCAACGACCAGCTGAGCAGCGTCACCTATGTGGATGGGCTGGTTAATCAGAGCCCGGGCAAAAAGATAACCCTCATATCCGACGTGTTTGTTCGTGGCCAAAAGATTGGAACGCTGGATTCGGCTTTCCTTAGCCGCTCGCACTATATCCAGTCTAGCCAAGCATTTAAGCGCGATCGCCAACAGCGCTTTAAAATTATATTGCCATCTGCTGCCGACGTTACGGTTTTGGAGGCCAAGGAGTGGTTTATTTATCAGGACAACGGTGCAGAATGCCTTAAGCCCAACATACCATACGAGTTCTGTTTGGATTCCGAGTACCGCTTCGAAAACGATGATACATATTCTAGCATCACTACTAGTGGTGCCGTTACCACAAGTGGTCAAAGCCAGCCGATAGCCCAAGTCGATTTCCAGTGGGGAATGGCTATAAAAAATCCTGTTATCGAGTTCTTGTTGCGGTACCAGGTAGCGTCAAATAACCACATGTTTGCAAATGGTGGCTACTCGTTGGTCACGGCAGCTAATTCGCAGCTTGCACAAGCCACTGTTCCTGATACTAACTGGGACTATGGTCGGGAATCGCTCGATTGCAACCCATTCCACCTCAATCCCTATGTTGCCGACTATGCTGAGCTTCCTGGGACTATTACGCATGGGCTATGGACCAATGCATCTACCCGGGCGATTGTCGAGGCTATTGCTGCTGATGGCCAGCCTGAGCGTATTCGCGCCTATCGTACCGAGTTTATTGACAAGGTATTCCCCAAAGATCAGCTTACTACGGAGCTATACCATATAGGCATGCGCAATGGCCGGATGCTGATCAAGGGCCAGACATCCAAGGTAGATAGCGGTCCAGTTATGGACATTACTGCCGAGATAGACCAGCCACGTACCGCCTATGTGTTTACTGGCCAGGGCTCGCAAGAGGTGGGCATGGGAATGGAGCTATATGAGCAGTCGTCTGCTGCACGGGCAATCTGGGATCGCGCCAATACACATATGCTTAAGGCTTACGACATCGATCTGCTGGATATTGTACGCAACAATCCGACAGAAGCTACGGTGTATTTTACTGGACGCGCAGGTGAGGCTATTCGGCGTAACTATATGGCGCTTACTAAACGGGACGAAGACAAGTCGTCGCTGCTGCCAATTATACCCGAGATTACAGCACAGTCTATGAGCTATACATTCCGGTCTTCTAATGGCTTGCTTCATGCAACGCAGTTTACACAAACGGCGCTAATAATTCTAGCGACTGCTATTGTTGCCGATATGCGTGCAAATGGGTTGGTGCAAACCGATTCTATAGTCGCTGGCCATTCGCTGGGCGAGTATTGTGCTTTGGCGGCCCTGGGTGACATTTTCACTATCGAAGGGCTGCTAGATATCACTTTCTACCGCGGACTGATTATGCAGTCGGCAGTACCACGCGACGACCAGGGAGGCTCTGGTTTTGGCATGGCGGCAGTGGATCCCTCGCGCGTCGGCAAGGGCTTTACCGAAGAAATGCTGTTTGAGATAGTTGACAGCATTTGCGCTGCTAGCCCTGGCTTGCTGCAGCTGGTCAACTTTAATGTGCGTGGTCAGCAGTATGTAGCAGCTGGTACTTTGACTAATCTGGCTGTGCTTCGGCTGGTCTTGGATAAGCTGGCAGCTGGCAGCACGGCTGGTAATAATACCAGCCAGGTCATTGAGCAAGTGCTGGCTGAGCCATTTAGCACTGCTCCGGTGCGCGGCAAGGCAACCATCCCGCTTCAAGGTATTGATGTGCCATTCCACTCCAAGCAACTGCTCAATGGGGTGTCCGAGTTTAGAACTGCATTGCTGACCAAGATCAACGGCGACACCGTTAACCCCGAGCTGCTATATCACCGCTATATTCCCAATGTGACTGCCGCTCCTTTTGAAGTCACTCGCGAGTACTTTGACATGGTGCTGTGTGAAACGGGCTCGCCTATTATCAGCGATATTCTGGCCAACTGGAACAGCGACAATCTTAATGATCCAGTTCAAAAGAAGCATTTAGCAGTGACCTTGCTGATTGAGCTGCTAGCATACCAGCTGGCATCGCCCGTGCAGTGGATCAAGACGCAGGACCACCTATTTGGTGCGGCAGAGGTACAGCGGGTTATTGAGATTGGCCCCAGTCCAATTCTGTGTGGCATGGCAGCCAAGACACAGCGCAACTCTGCCTGGACGGATATTAAAGCAGCACTGTTTCATTTTGAACGCAACCACGATGAGATCTACTATTTGCGTGCAACTGAAACTTCAGATGCAGAGGATCCACAGCCTGAAGATACTCCGAAGACAGTTGACCAGCCTAGTGCGCCTGTTTTACAAGAACCAGACCACAAAGTGCCTCCTAACGCAAGTACCGGTGCTATTACTCTAGTTGATGATGTTCCGATTCAGGCCGTCAATATTGTCCAAGCCATAGTTGCATTCAAGCTAAAGCAGCCGCTTAACCGGGTACCTACTGAGCAAACGATCAAATCGCTGGTAGCTGGCAAGTCTACGTTGCAAAACGAGATTGTCGGTGACTTGCAAAAGGAGTTTGGCACGCTGCCTGACAAGCCGGAAGAAGTGTCACTGGCGGAGCTGGGCTTATCGCTAGGCCAGGTCACAGCGCTGGGCAAATGTATGCAGTCGTTGCTGGCACGGATGATTAGCAGCAAAATGCCTGGTGGATTTAACCTATCTACCATCAAAGCGCAATTGTCGGCATCGTATGGTCTGGGAGCACAGCGACAGGATGCTCTGCTAGCCCTGGCGCTGACTATGGAGCCATCGGCTCGCATAAGTAGCCATGCCGAAGCAACTGCCTGGCTAGACCAGGTGGCGCAAGCGTATGCTGTACACGCCGGCATTTCATATGCGACAGCTAGTGCCGAAACCACCAGCAACGCTGCTGGTCCAGTGGTCAGCAGCGCTGAGCTAGACAAGATGCGGCAGCACGAGACAGAGCACATCCAGCGGCAGATTGCGGTGCTGGCTCGCTATGCAGGCATTGACCTGCGTGCCGACGGCCGGTCTGCCAGCAAGCATCAGAGCAGTGCCCAGCAGCTGCAAGCAGATATTGACGACATCACTGCTGAAATGGGCAATGACTTGTTGTCAGGAGTGCGGCCACGGTTTGATGCGCGTAAAATGCGGCGATTTGATTCGTTCTGGAACTGGGCACGGCAGGACGCATACGAGTGGATCCAACAAACTCTAACTGCACATTTGCCAGATTATGAAAGTGCACAGGTAGAGTCTGATGATGGTGCACGTATTCAGAGGCTGCAGAACTGTGCTCATGTAGAACTGGTAGAAATGCTGGCTGGGGTTCTAAAAGTTCTCGAAAAAAGCAAGGACACAGTTCCTCATTCAGCGATTGTATTGGTGCGCAAGTTATATGATACCTGCCAATCTGCGCTGGACGATTCGCCGTTATATATGGAGAATTCAAAACCAGTGCAGCCTAAGACCACCATATCATCTGATGGCGATATTAGCTACATGGAGGTGCCACGCCCTGGTACATTTATTGAGTACATTCAATCTCTGTCGTGTAAGGACATCAATGGTGTCCCTCCGCTTATTCATATCTGCGAGCAAGCTAATAACGATCGGTGGACATATAGCGATGCATACTCGTCGGCATATTTTAATGCTTTGGCAGACATTGCTGCGCAGGGCATTTCATTTGCTGGCAAGACCGCACTGGTGACTGGATGTGGCCAGGGCTCGATTGGCGCTGAGATTGTCTGTCGCTTGCTGGCTGGCGGTGCCAGAGTTGTAGCTACCACCTCTAGCTACTCGCGCAAGACGCTGCTGAGCTTTGAGAACATGTACCGGAAGCATGGGTCGCGGGGGTCAGAGCTTGTGGTGGTCCCATTCAACCAGGGCTCGGTCCAGGACATTGATCGTTTGGTGCACTATATTCTCGGCAAGAGCGCAGATAACTTGGGGTGGAACTTGGACTTTGTGTTCCCGTTTGCGGCACTTTCGGACATTGGCAGCACGGCCACTAATATTGGCTCACGCTCTGAGCTGGCTCAACGAGTAATGCTGACTAACGTACTGCGTCTGCTGGGTCGTATCAAGGAAGTCAAGGAAAACAGTCGACGTACTTCTTGTCCATCTCTGGTTGTGCTGCCGCTGTCTCCTAACCATGGCAATTTCGGTGGCGATGGGTTGTACGGCGAGTGCAAGCTTGCATTGGAAACCACATTTAACCGCTGGGAGTCGGAGGGCTGGGAGGGCTTCTTGTCCATTGCTGGCGCGGTTATTGGGTGGACACGCGGTACTGGGTTGATGTCGGCAAACAACCTGGTTGCGCAGGGTATTGAAGACCATGGTATCCGTACATTTAGCACCAGCGAGATGGCGTTCAACATCATGGGCTTGTTGCATCCGCTGGTTGCTCATATTGCTCATCAACAGCCGGTATGGGCCAGTTTAACGGGCGGAATGGATAGGGTGCATCGTCTTTCCAAGGTGGTAAAAGAGATCCGCGATTCGATGGAGAAGAAGTCAAGCTTGCTACGCTTAATCAAACAAGAAAAGGCCATAGATTATGAAATGACACACCCGACACCTCATTCGCGTCCACATATCATCTCTGACCAATCGCCTCTGGCCAAGCATCGCAGCCATTTCCCGTCGCCCCAGAGCTATCAGAATCTACAGCACCTGCACCACTTGCAAGATATGGTCAACTTGGACAAAGTAGTAGTGATTACTGGCTATGGCGAAGTCGGTCCTCAGGGCCATGCCGAAACCCGCTGGGAAATTGAAGCCTATGGCGAGCTGACTACCGAGGGCTGTATTGAGCTGGCGTGGATCATGGGGCTGATCAAGCACCATCATGGACCGCTACCGGCTACCAACCAAGTATATATTGGCTGGGTAGATGCCGCTACCTACGAGCCTATTGCTGATGCCGATATCAAGCCGCGGTTCCATGACTATATTATGGCCCATACGGGAATCCGCTTGATTGAGCCGGAGCAGGCCAACGGTTATGATCCTGCCAAAAAGCAGGTGCTGCGGGAAGTGCAGATTGAGCACAATATGGAGCCATTTGAAGCTACGGCAGAGGAAGCAGCGGCCTTTAAGCAGAGCAATGGCGACCATGTAGATGTGTGGGACAGCAATGGCGTATGGTATGTACGGTTCCTTAAGGGAGCACTTATCCGAGTGCCTATGGCTGCTACCGCTACTCGGTTGGTAGCTGGTCTGCTGCCTACCGGCTGGAACGCTACCCGATTTGGCATTCCCGACGATATTATCCAGCAAGTAGATGCCGTTACTTTGTATACGCTGGTAGCCGCAGTCGAAGCCCTGATCAGATCGGGCATAACTGACCCCTATGAGTTATATAAGCACTTCCATGTCTCGGAAGTCGGCAACACCATTGGCTCAGGACTGGGTGGAGTGCGTGCACTGCGGGATATGTTCAAGCGCCGGGCACTGGACCATGAGGTGCAAAACGATGCATTGCAAGAGACATTTATTTCTACCGTGCAAGCCTGGGTCAATATGCTGCTAATGTCCAGCGCCGGGCCGGTCAAGCCAGCAGTCGGCGCCTGTGCTACATCGGTGCTCTCCATTGATACTGCTGTAGATACAATTCAGTCGGGCAAGGCCAAGGTGATGCTGGCGGGCGGTGTCGATGGCTTTAGCGAAGAGCCGTCCACCGAGTTTGCCAGCATGGGAGCTACCAGCAACTCGGTAGAGGAGTTTGCTAGTGGACGGGAGCCATCAGAAATGTGCCGTCCATGCACATCTACCCGCAATGGATTTATGGAAGGCCAGGGTGCGGGCGTAGTGGTGCTAATGTCGGCAGCCGCTGCTATTGCCTATGGTGCACCCATTTATGGCATAGTGGGTATGTCGGGTACGGCTACTGATAAACAGGGCCGCTCCGTACCGGCACCAGGCAAGGGCATCCTAAGCTCTGCACGAGAAAGCCCCCGAATGACCCGGATGCTGGATATCAGCTATCGTCGCCAGCAGCTGGCTATACAAAAGCAGGCGTTGGATGAGTGGAGATCAGCTGAGTTACAAGCTGAGGATGCAGTAGCTCAAGAGGTGGAAACTTTATATAAGCGGCAGCTGCAAGCACTGCAAGATACCTGGGGCAGCGAGTTCTGGAAGCACAGCGACGGTATTTCACCCTTGCGAGGCAGCCTGGCTGCCTGGGGATTGACGGCTGACGATATTGGGCTGGCATCATTCCACGGCACATCGACCAAGGCCAACGACAAGAACGAGTCTAGCGTGCTTAATACCCAGCTCAAACAGCTAGGGCGCACTCCCGGGCATGTGGTGCCCGCAGTATGCCAGAAGTGGTTGACTGGTCATTCCAAGGCAGCAGCAGCGTTGTTTATGCTCAATGGGGTTTTGCAGAGCCTGCGTTCTGGCTTGGTTCCGGGCAACCGTAATGCGGACAATATTGCTAGTGAGCTCCAGCAGTACGACTATACGGTGTATTTGTCAAAGACCATCCAGACCACCGGAATCAAGGCAGCGCTGATAAAGTCGTTTGGCTTTGGCCAAGTGGGCGGGGAGCTGCTGCTAATTCATGCCGACTATATACTGGCCGCATTGACGGCAGAGCAGCTGGAGGCGTATAACCATAAACTACAGCAGCGTAGCCAGCAGGCGGATCGCTACTGGCAAGACGTGCTAATCGGCAAGCATCCGCTGGTGCAGATCAAGCACCAGCCGCCGTTTACCGAGCAGCAGGAAGAGTCGGTTTATCTGAATCCGCTAGCCCGTGCTTATTTCGATCCGGTTTCAAAGAGCTACAAGTTTTAATGATATAAAATAGAATAAAAACTAGTCGGTCAGCGAGCGGAACTGCTCTTCCATATCTCTTTGCAACTGAGTGTACTTCTCAGCCAAAGCCTGTTCGCCTTCGGCGGGATCTTCAAACTTCATGGAGCTTAGACGATAGATGATGTCGCTCATGTTGTCGCGGATCTTGGCCCAGGTGATTTGGCCAGAAGTAGACTCTACGGCATGTACAGCCTGCTTGTAGAAGCCAATCATATTGCGCAGCATCCATGTCGTTTTGTAGAACGGACAGTAGCGGTCATAGTTGGAGTAGCCGTTCTGCTGCAAAAAGTCGTCTTTGATAATACGCGCAACTTCAAGTGTGATCTTGTCCGTCTCAGCCAAAGCCGACTTGCCGACCAGCTGGACAATCTCCGACAAGTCCTCCTCGGTCTGTAGAATCTCCTTGCACCGAGTACGCAGAGGCACAAAATCGGGGTCGGCCTTTTCGTAGTACGGCTCTAGCGCATTCATGTACTTGGAGTAGCTGAGCGACCAGTTGACGGATGGGAAATGCTTGCGTTGAGCCAGCTTCTTGTCCAGACCCCAAAACACCTGCACAATTCCCAGCGTTGCCGACGTGACAGGGTCCGAGAAATCACCACCAGGTGGAGACACTGCACCTACTACCGACACGCTACCAAAACGCTCGGGACCACCCATACATCTAACCTTGCCTGCGCGCTCATAGAATGAAGCCAGGCGTGCTCCAAGATATGCCGGGTAGCCAGAGTCGGCAGGCATTTCAGCCAAACGCCCAGAGATTTCACGTAGCGCTTCGGCCCAGCGTGAAGTAGAGTCGGCAATCATGGCAACATGCTTTCCTTGGTCGCGGAAATACTCCGACACAGTAATTCCAGTGTAAATGGATGCTTCACGCGCAGCTACCGGCATGTTGGACGTGTTTGCTACTAGCGTCGTGCGCTGCATAATCGGCTCGTGCCTGCCCTCAACCTCAGTGGTAAGCTGGGGGAAGTCCATTAGCACCTCAGACATTTCATTACCACGCTCGCCACAGTTGTGAACAACTGCCATGTTGGCCAGCATAAACTGGTGATCAGAGCCAGTAGCGAGGGTGAGTCCAAAGTACTCTGCACTAGGCAGCTCCTTGGCAGCAAACATAAACTTGTGCGATGAGCGCACAATGCTGCCATTCGGGGCAGAAATAGCATTGGTAGACAGTGCACACTTGGATAGTACGGCTGCAAGCGAGGGAGCAGTGTTGAGATGAACAGTGAATACCGGCTCGCGCTTAATGCCATCGGATGCAAGCAAAATGTTGGCGCTGGTAGTTGCGGCAATGCCCAATGAACGAGATACCGACAGCGCACAGTCGCGGATAGCGCAGTGCTCGGTGACAATCTCAGCTGAATAGTCAGAGTTAGAAACGCACCCAGCAGCATCGACAAGACCAGCGACAAACTGCTCACGCACGGCAAACTCTTCAGAGCACAAGGTGGTGGTGTTGATCTTTGCTCCATCGGCAAGACCCAGCTGAGAGATCATGGTCCATAGCAGCTTGGATAGCTTGCCGTTCAGAGTGATCAGTGTACTATCAGAAGTACTATGCACATCAGCACTAGCTTCAGGCTCAATGCTGTTGGAAATAGATACAATGCGCTCGACAATTTGCTCGTCAGCCCGGCGAACAGCAAATGTTGGACGGCCGCTGCTGATTCCGCGGTTGGCTGCCCAAAGACCCAAAAGATAAGCAACCGATGACGTATCCGAAACAGATAATCCTGCATCTTTGACGGCTGCAGCCAGCATTGGACGCTCAACCTGCACAGGTGCATACCGCTGGAATGTTGCTGCACGAGTGTTGCTGTCCATACGATCAAGATCGCGAGCTTCGATAGTCCACTCAATAGGAGTTTGTGGGATGCTTGCAGCAAATCCTTCTGCCAAGCGCTGGGCCTCATCTGCACCATATTTACCATGGTCAAAGTAGAGCTTCTTGGCTGTAACCATCTTGATGGTGCGGCTAGAAAGCAAGTCTGTGGCCTCGTCGAAATCGTAATATGACACCACCGTTTGCTTCTGGCCGTTGGCTGTTTCGGCTGAAACCGTTACTTGCTGCTCGGTGCAGACAACGAGTTCGTGGGTAGCATTGCAAGTAAACGAGACACCTCCAGGAATGGCATCAGCCAAGTTGTTTGTGGTCTCGTAAACCTCATACATGGTCTCTGTGCCCCGCGGCAGCGCAACCACCTCGCGCGGCATGCCATCCTTGCCGAGAACATGCTCACCAACTTTAATGTCTTCGACGTTGCTAGTAGCGCCATCAGCCCGCAGGACCTGCGTGCCGCGTGCAAAACAGCCAACATAAACAATAAAGTCAGAGTTGGAGTACTTGGACAGCGATTGAGAAATTACAGTTTTTCCACAGCCAAAGGCACCTGGAATCGCAGTAGTCCCGCCCTGTACGCACGGGAATAGGGCATCGAGGACGCGCTGTCCGGTCAGTAGCGGATGGTCAGCAGCTAGCTTCTCAGTGACTGGACGAGGCAAGCGTACCGGCCATACCTGCATCATTGTGTGCTGGCTCTTGACTCCCTCAAACTCGGTCTCCAGCACAATATCAGCAACCGTGTACTTGCCGCTGGGAGCAATGTACGTGACAGTTCCGCGCGCGTTAGGAGGAAGCATGATCTTGTGGTTACGCAACAGCGAATTCTCGTATACCATGCCGAAAACATCGCCGCCAGCAACATGGTCGCCCACCTTGACGCCAGCAGGCTCAAATTCCCACTCTAGCTTCTTGTCCAGAGCAGGTGTATCAATGCCGCGAGGAATATAGATGCTCTGCGAGGCCTCCTGAATAGCTTTGAGTGGCCGCTGGATACCATCAAAGATGTTGGAACTCAGGCCAGGGCCCAGCTCTACCGACAGCGGCTTGCCCGACTTTAGCACCGGGTCGCCCACAGTCAGACCTGCAGTTTCCTCATAAACCTGGATAGTGGCCTTATCGCCTTCAATGCGAATAACTTCTCCCACCAAAGCTTCGTGGCCCACGCGCACCAGCTCGTTCATAGCTGAGCCAGTCATCTTTTCGGCGATGACTACTGGGCCTGAAACAGAAAATACATAACCAAATTCGGACTCGTTGGCATCCTCGTCGAGATGCTTGATGTCCCGAGCAGCGTTCTCAAGAGCACCGGCCTACGCATAACAAATATTTAGCAAGTGCCCAGAGCATCTCAGCCGACTGGAGCGTAGGTTTCAGCTCATAAAGCCAAACTTACCATTATAATAAGTCGAGATGAGAGTGAAAATAAGTGAATAAAGCACAGTTGCTAAAATAGTGACCTCAGCGGGCCAGGATAAGGGGGGATAAGGCGCGTGCATATATTATGAGTCGAATCGAGCCGACTTTGGATTACGTATACGTCTTTTTATTCGTGTTTAGAGAAGCACTTTCATTTTTTACTTGCGCAAATCATAAAACCATGCCCAAAGCAGATTGGGAGAAATGTAAGCATCGAGGCCGCCTGGTGTGCGAGTTGTTCCATTGCTAAATGTGCTATTTGTAGACAAGAAGCCCATCGAGGGTATCGAGGAGGAGAAGGTAAATGGTACGTATTATAATGAGCGAGCAGTGAAGGCGTACGGCCCAAAGCGCGACTCTGCTAACCATATCGCGAAAGTGTAGTGCTTGACGAAAAAGACATTGAACTTCTCAAAGCTTACGGCGAAGGGCCCTATGCTAAGGAGATCAAGGAGCTAGAAAAGTCAATCAAGGATATCCAAAAGTCCATTACAGAAAAGATTGGCGTGAAGGAGCTGGACACCGGTCTCGCGCCGCCCAGCCTGTGGGATCTTCCGGCAGACAAGCAGCGTTTGCGAGAGGAGCATCCGCTGCAGGTTGCTCGGTGCACAAAAATCATTGGCGAAGGAGACTCTGCAAAGTATGTTATTAATGTAAAGCACATTGCAAAGTTCGTGGTTGCTCTGGCACAGCAGGTCTCGCCAACAGATATCGAAGAAGGCATGCGGGTGGGTGTAGACCGCGCAAAATACCAGATTCACATTCCACTTCCGCCCAAGATTGACCCGTCAGTCACCATGATGCAGGTGGAAGAGAAGCCAGACGTTACTTATAGCGATGTGGGCGGCTGTAAAGAGCAGATTGAGAAGCTGCGCGAAGTGGTAGAGCTGCCTCTTTTGGAGCCAGAGCGGTTCATCAACCTGGGCATTGACCCGCCAAAGGGTGTGCTGCTATACGGTCCGCCAGGCACAGGCAAGACGCTGTGTGCTCGAGCAGTTGCCAATCGCACGGATGCCACATTCATTTGCGTGATCGGGTCGGAGCTGGTGCAGAGGTATGTTGGTGAAGGTGCGCGTATGGTGCGCGACTTGTTTGAGATGGCGCGTACAAAGAAGGCGTGCATTGTTTTCTTTGATGAAGTAGACGCAATTGGCGGTGCACGTTTCGACGACGGCTCTGGAAGCGACAATGAGGTGCAGCGCACAATGCTGGAGCTTATCAACCAGCTGGACGGATTTGACCCTCGAGGCAACATCAAGGTCATTATGGCAACAAACCGTCCAGACACCCTTGACCCAGCGCTGATGCGTCCTGGACGCTTGGACCGCAAGGTTGAGTTTTCGCTGCCTGATCAAGAGGGCCGTGCGCACATTCTGAGCATCCACGCTCGCAGCATGAGTGTTGAGCGGGACATTCGCTACGATTTGATAGCCCGCCTGTGCCCCAATAGCACGGGCGCAGAGCTCCGTAGCGTGTGCACTGAAGCAGGCATGTTTGCAATCCGGGCAAGAAGAAAGGTGACGACTGAAAAGGACTTTTTGGAAGCTGTGAACAAGGTCATCAAGTCGTATGCCAAGTTTAGCTCAACGCCAAAGTACATGACTTATAATTAAATTTTATCTGATTTCCTGAAAGTTTTTTTTTTTTCTCTATTTTATCTTTTGATGCCTTCGGAAACCCTAATTGCAGCAGGCAGCCATGTCGACGCCTTGCTGGCCAAGCAGGGCAAGGTCGACAAGCTACACCTGCGCCGACGCGTCGAGTTTCGCCTAGCTGTGCAGCCGGATACCAAAATGGATCAGTTGCACAAAAAGTACAAGCCGATTAACGACATCAGTGCCAACAGACATAAGGCAAAGGCAAACGGAACGCATAAGTCAGAAGGCAGCGAGCAAGCTGGTGACCTCAGCGGCTTGGTAGATCGCAGTGGATTTCGGCGAGCAGCGCATTCGCTGTTTCCAGCAGAGCGGCTGTCCTCGGGATGGCGGTCGATACGCTCCATTGGGCCTGGTCTAAACAACCTGGGCAACACCTGCTTTCTCAACTCGGTGCTGCAGTGTCTGACATACACAGCACCGCTGGCAGAGTACATGCTAACACGCGAGCACTCGGACAGCTGTCGTGCTGGCGACAACTGCATGCTGTGCAAGTTTGAGTCGCATGTGGGACGGACTCTTTCCAAACGGGAGAGCACTTCAGTATCGCCCAAGGCAATTGTCGGGCGCCTAAAGCTAGTGGCCAAGCACATGCGAATTGGCAGGCAGGAAGACGCGCACGAGTTCCTGCGCCTATTTATAGAAGCCTTCCAGCGCAGTCTTCTCACTGGAGTTGATCCCAAGGTGGATCGCCGAATTCAAGAAACCACTTTAACGCATCAGGTGTTTGGTGGCTATTTGCAAAGCCAGGTCAGCTGTAGCCGCTGTGGCTACGACTCCAACACATTCGATCCGCTGCTGGATATCAGCCTAGATATTCACTCGGGAAACACCATACACAAGGCATTGCGCTCATTTACACGTCCAGAAAGCCTAAGCAAGGGCAATCGCTACAAATGTGAAAGCTGCAAGCGCCTGGTTGATGCTACCAAGCAAATGACTGTATACCAGCTTCCGCGCGTGTTGACTCTGCAGCTCAAGCGCTTTTCGGTATTTGGCGGTGGTAAGATCAACCGCTATGTCGAGTTCCCGCTTTCTCTGGATATGAGGAGCTATATCAGTAAGAACTCGCCTGAGAGCGGCCCCTTTGAGTATAATCTATATGCCGTGCTTGTTCATTCTGGTGGAACTTGTCGATCTGGCCACTACTACTGTTTTGTAAAGTCAGCAGCAGGTGTTTGGTACGAGCTCAACGATAGCATGGTTCGCCAAGTCAGTCAGCCTACTGTTCTTAAGCAGACTGCATACCTGCTTTTTTACGAGCGCTCTGCTCCACCAAAGCACCGCCGCTCTGCTGATAACAAGCACCAGGATACACCAAAAATGAAGTTGCCAAGCGAATCGCCGTCGACTACCCCTGCTGCAGCCGAGGTCCCAGCTGCCTCGGAGGAGATGGAGATGTCTTTGGGAAGTCTGTCATTACAGACTAAAACCAGCGAGAAGAAGAAGAAGAAAAATAAGAGAAAGAGCAGGACCGCGCAGACCAATTCTGGCACTGCGCCAGCAAGTCTGCAGCAGCCTAATCAAAGCAATCAGACAGATGTAGAGTCTGAGAAGCCCAAAATTAATGAGCCTGAAGCTGCTTCTGAGTCAACAGCTCCTGAAGAGCCTAAAGCTGCTGAAGACACTGAGCCCTCCGAATGGGTTGTTCGCGAAAAGAACAAGGTCCCTGTAGTTTCCTGGAACGAAAACGCCGCTAGCAAGTACGCCAAGGCCACCGCAGTGCTTGAATCCAAACGTTCTGCCGGCTGGAGTGTTTCTGATGTGCGTGCTGACCGCACTTCACAGTATGGTGCTCGGGTACAGTCGTGGAATGGCGCCGCCTCTGCGCTTCCGGCTCTGCCAAAGGCCAAGAAACACATCCGCCGTCCCGACAGCTACGAATCCGAGTACGATCGCGGCCGGATCAAAAAGGTCAAGAAGAACAAGCACAACAGATTTGCTGCGACCATCAACCCCTTCCAGATCCTAGGCGAACGGATCTCTAAGAAATAGCTTTTTACACGTGACTGCTACATGCGATAAGAAAAAAACCTTTTTCTTCTTCATTGGCAAATTTTTTAACTATGACTGCTACACACATTGTTGCGCGTAGACTGGCGGCAGCCGGTAGAAGCGCCTGCTGCTCTGCCGTGGCCCGTACACAGCGCTCCAAATCTACAAATGCAATTGCAGCTGCTTTGCCAAAAGCGCTTACCGAGCAGGCACCCAATCGCGAAGTCACTTGGTCTCAGAACCAGCGCCCGCGCTCGGATATCATCAACGACCCGCGCTTTGTTCAAGTCGACTTTGACGGCCAGCCCCGGCCAATGGCGGCTATTGAGCTTATTGCTGAAGAGCCGGTTCGTGAGGTGGAGGGCCGTTTGGCCTGCTGCGATGGAGGTACGTTGGTGTGTTATCTGAATGCTATCTGTGTTGCTCAATCCCTTTTATATATTGTAGGCGGCGGTGCACTAGGCCACCCACGCGTGTGGATCAACCTCGACGATGGCAAGCCTGCTGACTGCGGCTACTGTAAGTATAGCGTTGCTGGCTCCCGCACACCATTGCTTATAACAACTAATACTCCTGTATATAGGCGGTCTGCGTTTCCAGATGAAGCCCCACCATCATTAAATAAGTGTTTCCTTCTAAACCAATACATACATTTTGTTGACAAGCCAGATGTTCCATCACGTGTGCAAAGATGGGTAATGTTGATTGCTGGTGCTTGGTTCTTTTCTTTCTCTCTATATTCTCTTTAATTCACATCTGACCACCCAGGCATGTCCTCGTACGCATACTTGTTCAAGTACATAATAATTGGCGACACAGGTATGTTATTTCCCAAGCAAATGAGCCCAGTAAATGTGCTAGCGTGCTAAATTGCTTTGAGCTATATACAAGTAGGCGTTGGCAAGGTAGGTTGGAATAATGCACTAGCGTAAGTAGTAAATGCTAAACCTGCCCTTTTCTTTTTGCCTTGTAGTCGTGCCTGCTGCTGCAATTCACCGACCATCGCTTTTTGCCCTCGCATGACCTGACAATTGGCGTGGAGTTTGGAGCACGTATAGTAACAGTCGACAACAAAAACATCAAGCTGCAGATCTGGGATACTGCAGGCCAGGAGTCTTTCCGGAGCATCACTCGTAGCTACTACCGTGGGGCAGTGGGCGCTCTGCTTGTGTATGACATCACCCGGCGAGATACGTTTGAGCATGTGGCTACATGGCTGGAAGACGTGCGCAAACACTCCAACACCGAAACCACTATTATTCTGATTGGCAACAAGTGCGACCTGGAAGCCAAGCGCTCCGTGTCTCGCGAGGAGGGCGAGAAGTTTGCCAGCGACAACGGACTGTATTTTATCGAGACCTCGGCAAAAACAGCCAACAATGTTGAGGAGGCATTTGTGCAGACGGCCCAGGACATCTACGAAAAGGTCCAGGAAGGCGTTCTGGTTGTGAATGGCGAGCCCAGCGGCGTGAAGCTGGGCCCCAGCCAGCCAGGAATATCTTCAATGCCAGATGTTGCGCAAATCAATGGCTATGGATGCTGTTGATGCTCCGAGCTCCCTTTACTTGCCAGCAAAGCTAATAATATCTCAACCGATACAATATGTATTACACCTGTTCTGCTCAAAAAAGAAACCGCAAACCAGGCATTTTGTTATTTTAGAAACGAAGCTTAGTAAAGAACCACTTGTTCTTGCCGGCCATGTAGCGCTTCTCCAGGCTGGCGCGGACGGCCTTCTTGGCGGCGGCGCGCTGCGATGGCTCCTGCAGAGTATCGGCGGTGACTGCGGTCTTGATGTCTTCCAGCTCCAAGCTGTAGCGAGTGGGCATCAAGTGGGCGTAGTTAACAGCCTTGATGAACGGCTTGACCCGGGAGCGGGCAGCCACCTTCTTGTTGCTCATAGCACGAGTAACCTTCAACGGGTAGCGCTCGATGCCAGCAACAATGGCATGCGGGTAGGGGCGCTCGGGAGTGCCCTCGTCAAAGTTTTTGACAATAACCGCCTTCTTACCGGCGTAGCGACCCTGAAGGAGAATAACCACCTACAAAATAAAGCTATTAGTCCTAATGCTCACAACGGCTTTATGGTATACGTTGCCGATATTTAAGAAGTGACTGGCGTTGGCATACATGGCAAAGCTTGAATTTGCTTGCCAGCATTTGGCAAATTCAAAATTGCAACTTTGGTTAACTTGCGAAAATGTCTCCCATTTGCCCAATCACCAAGTATCCCGAGCCAAAAAATATTATAAATATCGAATCCAGCGCATCCATTGCTGAATCGATTCTCAACGTACTTTGCCTCCGCGCAGAAACTTTGCCATTGTATTTAAAAAAAGTGAATTTTCAGAAGAGAAAGGATGCACCTATACTGGATGCCAGCTTTGTTTTCAGGAAGGAAAAAAAAATCTCAGGATTTGATTAGACCAAAATCTGGCACATGTGATTTGGCCACAATTTGGTGCTGATGAAATTAGCCATATATTCTGGCAAAGAACTATTGACTGATGCGCTAGTTTTCCTCCCCTTAATAGCAAGCAGATAGAGACAAAATGAGCACGGTGGTCACGGCAAAGTCCAAGAGCGACATGACCCAGGAGGAGTTGCAGCGCTTGGAAGAAGACGAGTTTAACAACGGGCCCCTTTCTGTCCTACAACTGGCTGTTAAAAACAACACGCAGATCCTGATCAGTCTGCGCAACAACCACAAGCTGCTTGCTCGCGTAAAGGCGTTTGATCGCCACTGCAACATGGTGCTTGAAAATGTCAAGGAGATGTGGACCGAGTCGCCGGCAACTGGAAAAGGAACCAAACGTGCGGTGCCTGTCAACAAAGATCGGTTTATTAGCAAGATGTTTCTTCGGGGAGACTCCGTCATTGTTGTGCTCCGCGCAACTGGGTGACATTTAGGACCGGCATAACCTTCTTAATAAATACATCAAAAAAGCAACTAGTATTCAATTTGAACAAAACCGAAAAAAAGTTAAGCAACTGTACCAGCGCAGCCAGCAACACGAGCCCACAAGTCAACGCACTCCTTGCCTACCGGACCAGTAATACCCGAACCCTTCATTTCACCCTTGGGGTTGACCACCACGCCGGCGTTATCTTCAAAGTAAATAAACACTCCGTCCTTACGACGCCACGCCTTACGCTGACGCACCACGATGGCGGGCATGACCTTTTTGCGCATCTCGGGCTTGCCCTTACGGACAGTGGCTACCACCATATCTCCCACACCGGCAGCGGGCAGACGGCTCAAACGTCCCTTGACGCCACGAACTGCAATTATGTTCAGGTTCTTGGCTCCCGAGTTATCGGCACAGTTGATCACGGCGCCCACGGGAAGACCCAGGGACATGCGGAATTTGTTGCCTGGACGATGGAAGTCTACATAAAGCATATTTAGTTGTTAGTTGAACTAGTGAGCTATTTACGCCATCAGGTTCATTTAGAGCGGTTGACACTGTTATAGTTTGCAACACGGAAATCGAACTTTGTAGTAAACTCCGCTCTTCATTCTGCTGTTTACAAAAAAAAATAAACCACCGCTAATGAAAGCAAATTCAATTCAATTTCAAAAATGCGTTATTTGCAATTGGCATTTTCAAGAAAATTTGAATTTCAGTTTGCTGCCTTTTGGTGGCAAATTGCAACAATAACGGCCCGCATCTATTGTCCTCTGCATCAAACACATGTTGGATACGCACTGTTCCTCGACATTGTGACAAGACTGAATAAATTCAAACAAAAAGAAAGAGAGACTCACTATTCGAGCCAACTGTTACATTTTTTGCACATAAACCGAGCCGAGCCGATGCAGTAAATGTGGCTTTCAACTGATGGACATGTCAGGGGAGAATGCTCTCAAGTCTCTTTTTTTTGCAACTGTATAAATTATGCGTCTGTGGAGTAGCGTTGTAGCACTGGTTTTTGCTTTGAGCATGGTTGATGCATATAGTGGGATTGTAGAAGCAACCAAGCATGACTTTAACACATATCTTTTGACAAAGCAGCAAGTGTTGATGGCATTTTATGAGAACAGCGATCCAGAGTCGTTGCAAGTCATGAGCAAGCTAGAAAAAGTTTCTGCAGCATCACATCCAGACCTTCATATATGTAAAGTGAACCACAAAAACAACCCATATCTGACTGCTCGCCTGTTGCTAACAAAGTAAGTGTGTTGCGGTTGCACTCATCCCCTGGTTTAATAATCAAATATATGTAGAGTCCCCGAAGTGCATTTGCTAATAAAAGGTAAGAAAAAACATAGAATTCTTTTTTATATGCGCTTACTTAGCTCGAATTTGTAGATAAGCAATGGTCGGCATATACCATTGATATGGATGGCGAGCCCAGCGAAATTGCTGAGCGGATCAGCAAGCAACTGCAGAACAGCCATTTGGATGCTGGTAAAAACATATGCACGCCATTCAACTTTTGTGGCAAAATGCTCGCGACTCTTGCAGAAGCCAGCGTTGCATTTGACCGTATACTGCCTCTGCCTCGATGGCTGGCACTTTTGCTGATTCCAGCATTTATGGCATACATAGGACGGTTTATAATCGATGGTATGTATGCTATGGAAGCCCGAGTCAAGCTGGCGTTTAGAAAGGATGATAACTAGTTTATTTTTATTGTGCAAAAAGAAATTTAATCCATATCTACGCTGGCTGACACAGAGTGACTGTCAGAAACCATAGAATTGTCTTCATCTACGTCATCATCGCTCTTCTCAGCTTCAGACAAATCACGCTTGAGGTCCGGGCGATGGCTGGGTGCACCATGGTACGCTGGCCAAATACATATTGTTTTGTCGTCTGATGCTGTGGCCAGCGCCGCCATATTGTCACTCCATGAACATACATTGATGGTCTTTGTGTGACCACGCAGCCGTCCTAGCAGCTGTCCCGTGTTCCGGTTCCACACATATAGCAGGCCATCCTCGCTCCCAGTAGCAACCAGACAGTCATCGATTCCTGCAAATGTGCAGCGGATGACATACTGGCCCTGAGCATGTCCTGAAAACTCACGAAGGCGCGAGCGAGCTTCCAGATGCCACATATGAAGCTGGCCATTGCGCAGCCCGGTGATACAGTACCGCGCATCCGCAGACAGAGCCATAGACATGACCTCGGTGGGCTCTTTAAGGCTGTACATAAACGTCAGCGTGGCCAAGTCGTATGCATGGATCTCAGTCTTCTCGTCTGCGACCAGCAGCAAGCTAAAATCCACCGATACCGCCAGATCATGCACACGTGGAGAGCTAATCTGCTTGATAATCGAGCCATCAGTGTTCCAAATGATAATCTTGTGGTCCAGCCCGCCCGAAATAAACTTGCTGGGGCCCAGCCACTTGCACGATGTCACTGTTTCTTCATGACCATCAAACACTTGCAGTTGCTCGCCAGCCTCAACATCCCACAGCCGGAGAGTCCGGTCGCTGCTTGCGGATACAATACGCTTGCTGTCCAGCGACCACGAAATGTACGCCACTTCGTTCTCATGCCCAGATAGCCGATGGGCAATGGAAAAGTCCTCCATACTCCAAATAATGCAGGTTTTGTCGCGTGATCCTGAGGCTAGATAGCGACCATCAGGCGAAAATGCCACATACCACACCTCATCTTGGTGGCCCTTGAGGCTAAACTGAAGCTCTGGCGGGAATACGGAGGCTGGACATGCATGGTCCACATACAAGCCCTGGGTTGCTGGACGCACATGGTATTTGCAGGCCTCGCTTTGGTGGGCCAAGGCCTGGCCAAACAGCGTTTCCATGCGGTGAACTGGGACCATTGAGCCTGGCGAAATGTGCGCCTGGAGCGACTCTAGTACTAAGAACCTTGATCGGCCACTGCTGCCATCCCAGTTTGCAGCAGCATACAGTGCGTGCGTTGTAGGGCACATCAGCAAGCTTGACAGCCGATGCAGCTGCTGTATGTCGTTGGTCAGAGTGCTTAGTTCGTTCTGCAGAACCAGCAATGCCTGCTTAAGCTTGCGAGCTTCTAGCAGCTCCAGAAACTGCTGGCGCTTGACAAGAAACAGCGCGGCCTATAACGAATAAAACTTAATAATTAGTGGACCAGCTGACCTAGGCTACTGTGTATAGCTTACTTACATTTTGGCTGCCGGGTGCCAGCATGTCAACTGTCTTTAGGGAGTCTTCAACTTTAGACCACTCGCCGGCAAGAACCGAGTTCCGGAATTGGGCTATAGGCTCGTCTTCTAAGGTATAGCCGGACTCGCGCTGCAGCAGTTTGAATGTATCAGAGAATCCACGGTCATGGAGCTCCTGCAAGAGCAGCCGCACAACCTGCTCCTCGTCAAACTGCGATTCGCGAAGACAGGTGCGCTGAGACTCCTGTTCGAGCCCCGGATAGCGCTTCAGCGCAGGGATAGTACCATTGTTGAGCATTGGCTTAATGCCGTTGCTGCTGTCAGACTGCAGTGCCGACATGCCCTGCTGCTCGGCATCAGGGCTGCAGCGGTGGCCAGATGTATGCTTGTCATGGGCAGTGCTAGCTGGCGGCTGACTGCCAGCGCCTCGAGGTGTGGTCATCAATCCAGCTGTAGACGATTCGGCACGAGGTTGGAAAGAGGATGTTTGTGACCGGCGACGTTTTGGCAACCGTAGCCGTTCCGGCTCAGCCTCGGTGCTCCGGGTGCGTTTGGACGTGGTGTGTGAGTCGCCCAGAATCTTCAAGGCCAAAATAACGATGCTGCGTTCAAGCACTTCTCGGTAAAACTATCGCTGCCTTTTCAGTAAGCAAAATGCACTGCAAATTCCCACATGTACTGCAACGTACCTAGTATCTACCGAGCTGCAAGCAGCATACAACAGTGTCTATAAACAACAGGGGGGGGGGAGAATTTTCCTCAAGCTGAGAGAATCTGCGTACGAAATGCAAAACTTAATAAACGAATAAAAATGGCGCAAGCTAACACAAAAGAACAACCTGCAATCCAGAGTGGGATTAGGCCCCTATGCGCTGAATGACCATGCGCTGGCTCTTGAACTGCAGAGTTTCCTGGCGAACCAAAAGATATAGCGCGCGGTCAATGGCAGGGGCCGAAAATCCCTGGGCGGCAAAGTCGTTCTTGATAGCACGCACAGATACCTGAGAGCCGATTGGCAGGCGGCGACGGATCTCCTGCTCAATGCGGCGCAGCTCGGCTGATAGATCGGCGCGGGTGGAGCCGTCGCCCTGGCCGCTCTGCACGGCATCCATAGTGGACATGCGGAACATGCGGATGGCCTCGTCGACATGCTCGATGGTGGCGACCGGCGACAGGGTCATCTTGGCCAGCGACTCGGAAATGCGCACTACGGCCTCCAGCTGGCGCACCGTGATGGGAATGGCCGAGCGCTCAGCAGAGTCGCGCTCCAGGTTCCACAGCTGGGCGCGCATGGCCACGAAGAAGCTGCTGAGCTTCTCGGCAGCCTCGGACGACAGGCGCGGCGCACAGCGCTCCTTGCAGAAGGTGAGGTAGCGGCGCATGGTCTCCAGGCTCAGCTCGCCGCCCTCGACCTCGACAGGAGCACGCGTGGCATGGACCTGCATCACATGGCGGGCAATGGTCTGGTCGCGCAGTTCGTTGTGCTCGTCCTTGACAATAAAGATCATGTCGAACCGGGACAGAATGGTGGTCTGGAAGTCGATGTTCTCGCCAGGCGCCTTGGAGTCGTCGTAGCGGCCAAACAGCGGGTTTGCAGCAGCCAGCACCGACGACCGCGCGTTGAGGATGGTGGTGATGCCGGCCTTGGCTATCGAGATGGTCTGCTGCTCCATGGCCTCGTGGATGGCTACGCGGTCCTCGTCGCGCATCTTGTCGAACTCGTCAATGCACACCACGCCGCCGTCGGCCAGCACCATCGCGCCGCCCTCCAGGTAGAACTCGCGCGACGTCGGGTCCTTGATCACCGATGCCGTCAGCCCAGCCGCACTGCTGCCTTTGCCTGACGTGTAGATTGATATCGGCGACACCTTCTCGACAAACTTCAGCAGCTGCGACTTGGCTGTTCCCGGGTCTCCCAGCAGCAGCACGTTGATGTCGCCACGCAGCCGCATGCCGTCCGGCAGCGTCTTTTTGGACCCGCCAAACAGCAGGCATGCCACCGCCTTCTTGATGTCCTCGTTTCCGTAAATTGACGGCGCAATGCTGCTGGCAAACTTTTTGTAGATATCTGGCGTGCGCGCCATTGCCACAAACTCCTGCTCTTCCTCGGGAGTAAACACGCGCTTTGTAAAGCTGTTGCCGCTCTTGTTAATCTCAATGCCCACCACCCGCAAGTACGGCTGCCGGATGGCCACCGCGTTGGTGCCCTTGATGCTTTTGCTCTGGTACACCGTAAAGATCCCCGTTACCGTGACCCGCGACCCCGGAAACACCCGGTTTGTCAGATTGCGGTCCGCGCTCATTACAATGTGCCGCGGCAGCTCGCCTACCGGAATCAGATCCGGTGCTTCCTGCACTTTGAGCGTCTGCTGGTCAACAAACGTGCACCGGTCCGTCATGATCTCAAACGGATCCAGCGGACACCTCTCGCTATCTGCCACTTTCTCGCGATCGCACACCCGTGGAATCTGCACGCCCGAGAACCCGCCGCCCACCGGCACCTGCTTGGTGTGTCGGCAGTTGCGGCACTGCAGCAGCACGCTTGTGGCCTTTGACGTCAGCGACGATGCGCCAATGACAATGCCCGACATGCACACCAGCTTTGAAATGTGTTCTGAGCCCAGGTCGCGTATATTCACCAGGTTGGTGTTTGACCGCAGCGTCACTTGGATCTCTGGAACCTCGTCCAAACCTGATGCGCCTGGTGCCACCAGCTTGCGAGCACTGTTGCGTGCTGCCAGCTCAAACAGCGGAAGATACTCTGCTGGGTGGTTCGCCAGCTTCTGTGAAATGCCCTCGTCGAAGCTGGCTACGTCCTGTAAGCTCACATCAAGCACCTCTTCACCAATGGCCAGGTTCTGCCGTAGCTGCTCACGATACACAAACACGTTGTCGTCCCGAAAGTTCTGAATAAAGTCAAACAGCTGCTGCTGTGCCTCCAGCCGGTCCTCCTTGACCGTCTCGCCACTATGTACGCTGCGTGTAAACACTTTGCCCGTGTCCCAGCCTTGTCCTGACATTAGATTCAAAGAAAAAGAGAGTTTGTTTACGATTAAAAAATGTTGCGTTTAGATTTTTAAGCAAACAAAAAATTAAAGCAACTAACCAATCCCAGGGCTCGTTTAGCGGTAACGACGCAGCGACAGAGTGTTGTTGCGCTTCCAGTTGTGGTGGCGACCACCGCCGCGGGTGTTGTTGTAGAGATGGCCCTTGCCAACACCACGGCTCTTGCGGCCAGCAGACGTGAGGCCACGGGCTTCGCGGCGCTTCTGCACGGCCTTGGCGATCCAGTTGATGCGAGGATCGCGGCGGATGGTCTTGTGTGCCGGGTCCACAAGGATGACCTCGAAGAACTTGTATGTCGAGTCCTGGTTGACCCAGTACGAGTTCAGCACACGCAGGTTAGCGCAACGCTTACCGGCACGCTGCTCGGCAACGGCACGCTTCGACCGCTGCAGCTTGAGCTCGTTGATACCCTGGTGCACTGGCTTACCGTACACCTGTCCCTTGGGGTTGGGGCGCTTGCGGTTACCACGGCGCACACGCACACGGTAGATCACATAGCCCTGCTTGGCCTTGTAGCCCAGGCGGCGAGCCTTGTCGGGGCGCGACGGGCGCGAAGCACGGTGGATCGTCTTCAGCTGTCTATTAAAATATTGTTAACAAGGACCTTCTCGTATGCCAGCATAAGGTAAGTCATCGGGAACAAGGGCCAATATAAGCGCCTCAACTATGCCCAGAAGCGTGTACACGCCCAGGCATAGTTGGTAATGCAGCTGGCCAAAACTGGCTCTGTGCTCGCAGATTTTACCGCCAGGCTAAACGCTAGATCCTCTAGACGTTGCCCTCTGTGTGCGGTAAGCCCAAGTCGCCTAAGCATTGGCATCGAGACCTTGATCTCGCCCTCGTCCTCCCAAGCCTACTAATGTGCTAATTTTCCCAACTTACCTGTACTCCCAGCAGCGAACACGCAGCAAGAAGCGCATGACATCGGACTGCTTCTTCTTTGAGATCTCCTCGAGGTACTTGTAGGCTCCCATGGCTGATTACTTGCGCGTCCTAAAATGCAAATTCGAATTAACTTTAATGTGCTTTTGCGTTGACGATGGATTCACCCCCTTGTGAATTTTGAAATGGATGCACGAATCTCGAATCCAATAGATTAGCGACGGATACTCACCCTTTAAAATATTTTTTGGTGCGAAATTGGAAAGAAAGAATCTCTGCAATGGAATTGAGAAAAAATGTATTTTTTTCCAAACAGTGATCAAATCAAGTCTTTTTTCTCCTATATCTGAAAAAAAAAACATGGAAAAAGCTGCACCAGACGTTGCAACAGCAGCGGTTTTGGTCAAATCCGAAGGTGTGCCCGACGATGCGCAGCCGGTTCGTGGCTACGACTTTGACAACGGCGTTGATTACGATGCCTTGCTTAGCTCGTACGCCAGCACTGGATTCCAAGCTACCAGCTTTGGACGTGCAGTCGAGATCATAAACAAGATGCGGGCATGGAGGCTAAGCGACGAGCCGGTCAGCGAGAACGACAGCGAGGAGGATCGCGACATGGGGTATCGGAACAGCGTCAAATGCAAGATATTCCTTGGATACACGTCCAATCTGGTATCCAGCGGAATCCGGGAAACGATAAAGTATCTGGTCAAAAACAAGCTAGTTGATGTGCTGGTTTCCACGGCTGGCGGCATCGAAGAGGACTTTATAAAGTGCCTGGGCTCGACATATCTGGGTGAGTTTTCGCTCCAGGGTCGGGTACTACGTAGCAAGGGGCTGAACCGGATCGGCAACCTAATAGTTCCCAACGACAACTACTGCAAGTTCGAGGACTGGATCGTGCCTATTTTCGACCAGATGCTTCAGGAACAGAAGGCAGATGGAATCAACTGGACGCCATCCAAGCTGATTCATCGGCTGGGCAAGGAGATCAACCACCCGGATTCGATCTACTACTGGGCATACAAAAACAACATCCCGGTGTACTGCCCAGCCATCACCGATGGGTCTCTCGGCGACATGCTCTATTTCCACTCGTTCCGCAACCCTGGCCTGGTCGTCGATATCGTCGAGGACATTCGAGCCATGAACACTGAAGCGGTTCGGGCCAAAAAGACCGGCGTGATCATTCTTGGAGGCGGACTGGTGAAGCATCACATTTGCAACGCCAATCTGATGCGCAATGGTGCCGACTATGCGGTGTTTGTCAATACGGCGCAGGAGTTTGACGGCAGTGATGCAGGGGCACGTCCGGACGAGGCAGTTTCATGGGGCAAGATCAAGGCCGATGCTGATTCAGTAAAGGTCTATGCCGAAGCGTCTCTTGTTTTTCCCTTGCTTGTAGCACAAACGTTTGCCAAGAAATAGATCCGCTGGCATCTCTAGGGGTGACATATTTTGTCTTGTTGTGTCCTGGAGCCGATAGGTGGAGCTTTGAATGGTATGCTTTAAATCCATTTCAAAGGAGCATCGGGCTAAAGCCCAAGGGCTGCGGGGTTCTGCTGTAGTTCACTTTGACGGCTCGGCAGCAGATATAATAATCTCATCTGCAATTTATATTTATAATGAAAGGCAGCGCTGTGCGTTTTTTGCTTTCGGCGGCAGCTACGTTTGCGGTAGCTGCTGGATCCCATGTCAAAGTCCTTACTACTGATATGTTTAAAGAGTGGACGGCTAGCCAGAGTTTGGCCTTGGTAGAATTTTATGCTCCTTGGTGTGGCCATTGCAAGAACTTAGCCCCAATGCATGAGAAGCTTGGTCAACTGGTGAAGGGCTCGGGTGTAGTAATTGCCAAGATGGATGCTATTGCCAATGATGTGCCACCCAGTGAGTCAGCGTTGCAGATTGATGACTTCCTGAATATTGTGCGCATTCGCGGCGAAGATAACTCGATTATTGAGTATAAGGGCAAGCGGTCATTGGAGTCGCTAGTAGAATTTATCGAAGGGAGTGCAGCTGCCAAGGTAGCTATTGATCTGAACAAGCTGAAGGAAGAGGATGGCGACGAGGAAGACAATGATGGTGAGGATGAGGATGAGGCTGAATTTGAGGATAGCAAAGCTGATAAACCAGTTAAAGATAACAAGCCAGCCAAATGAGCAGGGCAACCATAGCGAGTTGTAAACATTTTATTTAATAAACCAGTGGTGAGGGCAGCCACAAGCTCACTTTCACAAAATACTAAGCATTTGTGGTCCCTGCAGAACCATCAAACTGTTTTAAACTTTGTTTAACTAAATTATATCTTTTGGAGTCAAAAAGGTTGACTTTATGCATTGCAAGTTTCATTAAACTCTAAATCACTAGTTTTAAGAACTCTCTTAGTTTTCTTTTTAGGCTGTGGAGCAGCTGTGTTTTCCCGAACATAAAACTTTCTCAGCATATAGATAGCTTCATCTTTAAGCACTCCGCCTATAGCTTTATAGGGTTGTCCATCTAGCCCGCTGGCCGAGTTTACCTGTAAAACCGAATCACATCCACCAAATCTATCGTTGCCACACCCATATACTACACTTTGTATTTTAATTTGCCGCAATGCAGATGCGCACATTATACATGGCTCAACCGTTACATACAGTTGCATCTGCTTAAAGTCCTGTATTCCTGCTTGAATCATGCGGTCAATGGCCACCAGCTCAGCATGTCGAGTACCGTTTTTGGAAATGTTGGTGCGATTTCGTCCCTGCCCTACTATTTCCCCATCAAGGACAAACACACAGCCTACAGGCACTTCATTTACTAAATAGGCCTCTTCAGCCATTTCCAATGCCTTCCGCATATACTTTAAATGCTCCTGGTTAGTTATAGCCATCTTTCTTTAATTAGTTTACATAAATAGCTATGCACTGAATATATATGACCAGGTAAATATAAACCTTTATGGGTCCATCCTTTCTTCATCAGCAGCTGGAATTAATAGCATTGAAGGCCGAGGAGAACGCCAATGTTGCAGCACTCAAAGATATTGACCACTCGCTTTGCCCCTAGCAATTATGTTGTGCCACCATATACTTGTTGATGGTGGGATTTGCATCCTTGGATTGTACATTTGGGTCCAAAGCATGTATCTGTTTACATGACATTCCATATCTGGAGAATAAACCCCACTATCCACCACCTGCAGTTAGGCATTTTCTGAGCTCACGCATATGGCTATACACCTGATAACCTCAAATATTTATAGAAAGTTTAGTTTTCAGGAATCTCTACCTCGCCCTCGTCAATCATACGCTGCATATCCACTGGCGTCTCGCCATCAAC
>JANBTS010000047.1:0-104434 GCA_027578955.1 Coemansia sp. RSA 1250 | reverse complement strand
TCAACTATTCCTTTAAAGGTGATACAGCTGTTAGATTCCAAAGCAAAGTATGTAAATGTAAAGCAGCTGTGTATTTACAAGACGGATATAACCTTGTCCGATGCAATTAAAATGCTTCAAGGCATGCCAGCACTTCAAGCGTTAAGGAGTAGGATATCTGGAGTTGGCAGCCAATTTGAAGGACTACATGCAAAGCAGCTTGTAAAGCATATGCTAGGTAAATATCCTATGCTTCATAAAAGCTTTAGCGCTTGGGAGATATATAACGACACGCCGCTACTGACAAACGAATTTACCAAAACCATTATCTGCTTGGCCAATGTGTGTCCTTATTTTAGCAAAATAATGTTTAGAACATATATTAAAAGAGAAATTGGTAGGCTTCTTCTGGAGTTGGTCACATCCAAGGTCTATTTACATTGCAAATCAAGACTATATGTTACGATAGCTTCCAAGTTTGAGTATTATTGGCAAATTATCCGTACATTGGAATAAGCATAGATTTGAACCTTTATTTGGCAAATTTGGTCACGCTGAAGCAGCAAAGTCTCCCTGCAAAGAAAGAGCAAGACTAACCAATTAAACAAGGTGCAGGCGTTTTCCGCCTTCTTCATTTCTTCATTGAAGCATTGAAGCATTTAAAAGGAAAAAGGGCGGCATAGTACAATTTTTCGTCATAATTTTATTTCTATCACTCAACTGAAATTCCAACATATTTTACTATGCCATATTCGGTAAAGTGTACTAAACACATTCTAAATCTGAATTTACATCTATAGTCACTAATAAACATTGTATGTAGCATGAAGATTACGTATCTGATATAATAAACCACTTTAAGGATAAAGATGCCTTTGTATTGGCATTTGAGTTGGTTGGGGATGCAATCAAGCCGATTGAAAACGAAAAGAACAAAGTGGAAGATAGCAAGTTCATCAAGCTGACCGAGCATGATCCTGAAGCAGACAAATACGAAATTTATTATTTTGCTTCGCGTGGCGATGTAGTGGATAGTACCTGTATATGGAGTAAGAAGGGCGACCAGTTCCAGTACACTGTAGAAGGAGAGGGCAATTGCGAAAAATTCAAAGAAACTATCGAGAAGATAATGAATTAATGCATATTAAATTTGGATTTAGCGGAGTAATAAATGGACTATTATCCTAGCAAACATTTAGCGCATGTAAAAACAATAGTTTGGATTCAGCACACGTAGGTGAATTGTACAAGAAAACAACTTATTTACGACCACGGCCGCGATATCCACCACGATACCCACCGCGGTAGCCATTACCTCTACCGCCATCGTGGCCTTGCTCGTTTCTCGTATCGTTGCGATTAGCAACATGTCTGCGATACGAGCTGCCGCGGTAAGTGCTTCCCTGGCTAGGGCCACTTGGTGCTGACGGTCTTCCGTGCCTTGAAGCAAACGGGGTATATCCGGAAGACCGAGAGTTGGAATGCCCGGCAGCTGAAGGCGCTGGAGGTGGTGGACGTGGCCGATATGATGAGCCCCGTCCTCGTCCGCGTCCCATCGATTGCTGGTGGTACTGGTGGTAGTTTGAGGTTAGATTCCCTTGCTCATCATATCTACGAGGTCCATGTCCACGGTCAGCCGATACGTCATTGCCTTGCTGCCGGTAAAAATGGCCATAGTCATGGTTGTTTTCACCTCGAGGATTCCGCGAACCACCACGGAATCCTGACTTGCCACCTGTACGGACAAACTCAATGTCTCCGGCCGTCAATGCCCGCCGAGGCAGCTTTACACCAGGAAGCAGTACTGCATTGTGCGAAGTACCGGGCTCAGGCTGGTGGAAAAACACCGTTATCGAGCGGTCGTCCTCGATATCGTTCATGTCGACACCATGCAATGGTGACTCGCATTTGGTGTGAGGCACGTAGCCAGGATCGCACGATACTGTGCCTGACATACGGTCGCTGGATCGTGGAGATAGTGGTACTTGCTTGTTGGCATCAGGGCTAGTGTACACGTCACAGAGAGTCTCGTAAAGCGGATGAGATGAGCTGACCAGCAAAATCTCATGTCCGCGTTCATTGCGAGCAACTTCTTCAGGCGTCAACTGTGGATACACCTTTTGCACCTCATCCAATAGCCGCTTCTGGTCGATAAATGGTAGCAAAATCACTGCCTGCCACAAATGCTTTTTGCCGTTTAGATCCAGTGGGAAATCGGTAGGATAAAAATCAATGATCGGACTGTCTTGCGAGGTCATTAGCGGACTAAATGGCCGAGGCAAGTTGTGACGACTACGCGCTGGCAATACGCCCATCAGCTGCTCGTATGGGCGCAGCGGAGCACCCAACTCAAACGACGCATCAAACATATCCAAGTCCTGAAAGTCAGATGCCAGCGGCGCATAGTGGTAAGGGTAGTACCACCCCCACGACACACAGCCTTGATAGTAGTATTTTAGCACCCAGCACAGGCCACGCACATAGTGCTCGACAATTTTAGAGACCTTCTCCTTGTCGTTGGAAGCTATGTCAAATTTAAGCCCATAGTACCGCTGCTTGTATCCATCCTCGTGAAACTTTACTGGATCCACGACTTCATCTGCAGCTGGTGTTTCGTTATTGACCTCACTGGTATCTACGCCTGATTCAGTTTCGATAGCGTCGCCCACATCTGTAGTCTCAACCTCATCTTCAGTAGCAGGCACTGTGTCATCCAATTGCTCAACATTGAGACCATTCTGCTCACTTTCGGATTTGAGCTGCTTGGCTGGTGGTTCAGCCATCTCAGTATCGGAAAGGTCAATATTGGACAGTTTGGTATGCGTAGCTTCTTCCTCGCAGGGTCCGGCATCATCTTGATCCCGTTCTTCTGCAGTGCGTTTTACCGCACTTGTTGCAGCAGCAGCAGCAGCAGCAGCAGCAGCAGCAGCATCGTTGGAACCTGACACCATGATTTCATCCTCGCCATCATCGCTTGCCTCATCTGCCTTGTCTTCGTTATCCTCAGGCTTTGGTGCTGTGGTTGCTGCTAGCCGGGCCTTGAGAATACTAGCAGCGGCAAAGTTCTTGGCATTGGCATCTGCTTGTTGCTTCTGAGCAGCTTCTCGTTGCCTCCGTGCATTGGCTGCCGCCACAGCCGCCATCTCGTCTGCTGCCGTCTCCAGCCGTGCTTCATTGTTGGCTTGTTCGCGATTATGGTTTCTTTGCATCTGCCGCTCTCGATGCTCTTCTCTGCGCTTGCGCTCTTTAAAAGTTTCTTCCTCTAGCTCGCCAATCTTGTCCATAATCGGCTGAATACGGAACAAATCCACATCGCCGTTATGAGTGATATATCCGTTCTGGTTAACCAATTCATCTTTCCAAAACCCCACTAGCTTCTCGATAGCTCCTTCCCGAATCTCCAGCGATGGCAAATGCGGTAAAAAGTCGTTGCCCACAAAGAAGCACAGGAACACCCAATCGTCGATTGCTCGCTCCAGATCAAACGGGAATGGCAGCGCCTTGGTTGGCTTAAGCTCATAGCTAAGATACTCACGCAGAATATCTATATGGGCAAACACAAACGGCTGCTCCCCAGGATCATGGCTGGGCGTATCTTGTCCAGGACCTCTGCATTCGTTAGTAAAATGGCCCAGTTTACCGCAATTACGACAGGGCTTGCTTAGTGCATCTGCCCACGATACGTCTTCACGTAAAATACGGAAATGGGGCTCATGTGTAGCTAGCGACAGCATAATAAGGTCAGCATCCAGACCATAAAGCACATGGGTGGTGTTTGGATCGTGAGCAGGCATCATGCGTTGCCGGCGAATATAGTCCATGATCTTATGCTCGCCCTCACCAGGAACATTCGAATCCGACAAAATCACCTTAACTGACTTCCAAGCAGGATCGCTGTTGAACTTCAAGGCAATGTAGTAGCGCAACGACTTGGCTAGCAGCTCCATAAACGGAGTTCCGGGTGTAATGCAGTTACTGTCCCAGGGCTTCTTAGGCTCCGGTTGCTTTACTCCAGTCGCTTGAAACACTTCTTCAGCCATCTGCGCCCGTTCTTTTTCCTTTTCTTCCGCTTCCTGAGCTGCACGGAATCTCCGCGACCGTTGCTGGTTCATCTTTGCTCTTGGTGCTACGCCATCCAACGCCATATAAACTAGCTTACGAGGACGGATCATGTTGAATACTCTGTCCAAGCACTTGAATACTTCAAGCATCATTTGTTCTTCGGTCTCGGGTGCCTCTTTAAACTGTGGGTGGCAGCAAGGGTGAACGATGCCGTTCATGTCCAGATAAAGGTTATCAAATTCCACGCCATTGGGGTTGGGCTTTGTCGCGTCCACTGGGATATCGATGCCGTTAAAACTTGATGGCTTTTCTTCGACTACTCGCGTCTGTACTTTGGGGTACTTGCGAATAAGCCAGCGATAGAATGCAGCAACTCCCATATTTGTAAATTCACAAAATTAGATAAACGAAAGTAGCGGCTACAGCTAGCAGTTATACAGCTTAGCTGATAATGTGTCGTAAGGATACAAATTCAAAACCACGTTAATGCCGACAGTATATCGCTCCAACGTCCTTGGCTTCACTTTGTTACTAATTTGCAATATAAGAAATGAAGGAGAAAAAAGTATTCCTGCTTGCATCGAAAAAGAAAAATTATCAATCAAGAAATCTAATTTACAACTGGTATCTGAAATCAGGATGGTTGTCTGCTAGATCCTGGATCTCATCATCGGTTAGCTCAGTTACAAGCTGATGCCTGTGGTCTCGCAGCTTGTTCTCTCGATTCAAAGCAACTCGAAGCATCAGTGTGACAGCCAAGCACAGAACAGTCATTGAGAGGCATACTGAATGGCCCAGTATATAGCGAGGCCGGTCTTGTTCACGGTACACAAACGCTGTAGCCAGCGGACCCAAACCACCAAAAGCCGAAGTAATGGCAGCAGCCATAGCTGGCTTGGTGTTGCCTTGCAAATTGGCCATCTCCCATGCTGGGCCATGTGCAGCCGGCTGTGGCGACGCAAAACTGAACAAGAATAGAGCTACCATATGAACTCTCGAGCTAGAAGAGAATAGCGCCATGGTAAACCCACAGCAAGTAAGCACATTGGACAGAACAATGGCGGCGGATGAGCCATGAAGCAAGCGGGCGAAATAGGCGATAGATGCCATGCCTGAAAATGCCATAAAGTTCGTTAGAGCAGTCAATGCCTGGGCAGCTTGCGGAGAATACCCTTGATTCTCGATTATCGACGGACCAAACATTGCATTTACCTGGGTAGCAGCATTGGCGCAAAAGTCAATAATAGTCCACATCCATATCTTATAATCGCCAAGTGCCATTTTGATCTGCTTCATGCGTACCTGCTGATTGCTTGCCACCGTGTTTTGGTGGACCATTATACTTAGAATCAGCTGCTGCTCCTCATGAGACAAAAAGCGAGCGTGGTCAGGGTAGTTTTCAAGCATAAATGGACCAAGCAAGCTCCAGCTCAAGCTGATCATTCCAATGGTTATAAAGATGTTTTGCCAGGGCAGCAGCTCGTATATCTTTACTGATGAGAGCAAAGAGCAAAGAGGGCCAACAGCAATTCCGCCTAAACCAGCGCTGGCAAAGAAAAATCCCATTCTTCGCCGTACTATATCCCGCGGATACCAGAACGAAATATAGTACATGCTACCGGTCAAATATCCAGATTGCACAGCACCAAACCAAAAGCGAAGCCAAATCAGCTGTCCTGGCGACTGTACAAATGCCGTAGCTATGGTGACAAGAGACCAGCAAAACAAAGAGCCGCTTAGCCATAGTCTGGGCTGCGTTTTCTTAAGCAGCAAGTTGGATGGCAGTTGGAAGAAAAAACAGCCCACATAGTACATGCCCAAAGCCCAGTTGATATCGCTTCCCTGTAGCCCCAGGTCTTGGGAAAGTCCGGCAACTTTGGCATTGGCTAGTGCCATCTTGTTGAGCGAGTCTGTGGCATAGCCCACGCATAGATAGAACATTAGACGGCGGTCGCATTTGCGGATATACTCAGCCAGACACTGCTTGTCCTTTGAACTCAGCGAGCTGTAATGGTGCGAGGTAGTGTCAACCAAAGCAGCTCGTTCGCTTTGTGACTGGTTATCCATACGGTGCAGTAGTATACCTGTAATAAGAAAGCTTTGATAGGAAATTATTGATGAAAGGAAAGAAGGTTTGATGCTCAAGGATCATATAAATTTCATTGAAGCAGTGGTTCATGTGACGTCACTTGAATGCTCTTTCTCTCCTCTTCTCTTTTTCATATCGCTTTTATAATGAGCACACCTCAAGACCAATTGCAGTGGGTCAAAGCGAGTAACGGAAGTATCCCGGAACGGGCAATAGCCCAGGGATCCGATACCGATGGGCAGCCTTTGTATATAGCACGAGCGTATTTTAAAGGCGGACTGCAGCCAGGTAAAGCCGCACCACACTTGAAAGACGGCGGGTTTGTCATGGGATGGGGTGGACGAGCACATCCATTAAACGAGTATTTTGTTTTATGCGGCAACGCCAGCTACATCCGATGGGTTCCAGTAACAGGACCAGTAAAGCTTGACGAAGGAATACGCCCGGTAGATGCTGGGCATGAGGCTGGCGGAGAGAAGTTGTTTGTGGGCAGAGCTAGTGTAGGCGCGTCAATGCAGCTGGGCAAAGCTGGTTCACATTTAAACGGGGGCATGAGCTATGCGTTTGGGGATGGCGAACGAAACGAAAAACACTACCAGGTGCTTGTTTACGCCTAGAGCTTATTCTCTTCCCTAAAGCAGTGGTGCCTGTAAGCGGACAAAAACAACCATTTCCTGCTGTTGATGATCTAGAACTTTCTTCTTCTTTTTTTGTTGAATGTCTGAGCAAACGTACTTTACCAATCGTAAGGAGGCAGAAGAGTTCTGCTCTGATCTTTCACGCTGGCGCCTGAACGTCGATAATGGGCGGCAAACATGGGAGTATTTGAGCGAAGAAGCAGCCAAGGAGCGGCCACAAAGTTTTGTTGAAAAGTACTGGCTGGGGCTGCCAGTAGATATGCCAGAACTACCGGCAGCAACCCGGCCCCAGCAAGCAGCTGATAACGGATGGGAGTTCTTCAAGCGGCTGCAAACCGAGGATGGACATTGGGCTGGTGCATACGATGGTCCGTTGTTTGTAACGTGCGGAATAGTGATAATGCAGTATATTACGCAAGTGCCGATTGCGCAAGTCAGCAAGCGGGAGATGATCAGGTATCTGCTGAACATGGCCAACGAGGATGGCGGGTGGGGCTTGCATACGGAGGGTCATTCGACGGTATTCGGAACCGCAATGAATTATGTGATGCTGCGTATCTTGGGCATGGATGCAGACCACCCGGCAATGATCCGGGCACGCAACACGCTGCATAAGCTAGGCAGTGCCCGAGCAATAGCCTCATGGGGCAAATTCTGGCTCTGTGCACTAGGTGTTTACGAGTGGGAAGGGATGAACCCGCTACCTCCAGAGCCACTACTGCTGCCGTCGTTTTTGCCGCTTAACCCAGGAAACTGGTGGGTGCATACCAGAGCAGTGTTTGTAGGCATGTGCTATACATACGGACAGCGCAAATCACTGCCACTAACCGATCTGACGCGTTCGTTGCGTGAAGAGCTGTATGACCAGCCATACGAGCAGATCGACTGGCCAGCGCAACGCGACAATGTCAGTGAAGCTGACCGCTACGTGCCCAACACACTGCTGCTGCGTATGTTCAACACGGCTTTGGGCGTTTATGAGAAATGGAAGATCCCATATGTGCGGCAGTGGGCATTGCGAGAGGCGCTGTTTCAGATTGAAAACGAAGTGCGCAACACCCACCATCTGTGCATTGCGCCGGTAAACTTTGCTGCCAATATGCTGGCCATGTATTATGCACATGGTCCCGACAGCGACTTGTTCCAGGGCATGCGGCAGCGGCTACCCGACGTGCTGTGGATGTGCTATGAGGGTCTAGCTGCATGTGGCACGAATGGATCGCAGCTGTGGGACACTGCTTTTGCCGTGCAAGCTGCTGTCGATGCTGGTATTGCTGGTCGCCGCGACAACCGCGACTGCATGCGCAAGGCACTGGAGTTTCTGGAAAGCACCCAGATCCGTGAAAATCCGCACAACATGCGCCGCACATATCGTCAGCCTACACTGGGAGCGTGGCCTTTTAGCACGCGCGATCAAGCTTATACGGTCTCGGATACCACGGCTGAAGCACTGCGTGCCACACTTCTTCTGCAGCAAGCGTCGTTTATGCCAAAGCTGATATCTGATGAGCGGCTTAAACAGGCTGTCGATTTGCTACTGGGGATGCAGAACTGGGGTGGCGGGTTTGCCTCGTACGAGCGTGTGCGTGGTCCGCAACTTATGGAGCATCTCAATGCGTCGGAGGTGTTTGGCAACATTATGGTCGAGTACGCATATCCCGAATGCACAACATCGGTGGTCCTGGGTCTATCGGCCTTCCGCAAACTCTATCCCACTTACAAGCCTCGCCAGATCAAGCGCTGCATCGACAACGCCATAAACTATGTGCTCAAGGTGCAGAGGTCAGACGGCAGCTGGTACGGCTCGTGGGGCGTGTGCTTTACATACGCGTCCATGTTTGCTCTGCAGAGCTTGGCGTGTGTGGACATGTACTTTGACAATTGCTGGGAAAGCATGAAAGCCTGTGCCTTTTTGATCGATCGCCAGAACGCGGATGGCGGATGGGGCGAGTCCTTTGCTAGCTGCGAGCAGAAAAAGTACATTCCTCATCCACAAGGAAGCCAGGTCATACATACTGCCTGGGCGTTGCTGGCGCTGATGGCTGCTCGCTGCTCGTACGGCGACGTCATCAAGCGGGGAGTGATATTCCTAATGAAGCGCCAGCAGTCCAACGGCGAATGGCTCCAAGAAAGCATCGAGGGCGTGTTTAACCACTCGTGTGGCATCCGCTATCCAAACTTCAAGTTTATTTTCCCGATCTGGGCACTGGGCCGCTATGCTGAGCTATACGGCGACTTGCCTCTTGTTGAATAAAAAAACGGATCCCCCACATTTGTTTTCCCCTTCTGTTTACTAAATATTCTCTTTTTAGTTCTATTTTTTTTAATGCCAGCAGAGCATTCGGCAGCTGTTGGCAATTCGAGTTTTGACCCTTCACATTCAATAGTTGTCGGTCCACCAAACCCCGAGCTTTCAGATACGCTGCTTCTTAGCGGGTTATCAGCTGCAGTAACTAGCAGCACCGATAGTGCTATATCCACCATGCAGCAACGCCCTCCATTGCCTTTACCGGGAACTACAGGCGCTTCACGGCAGCGCAAAATGCGTGTGCCATCGCCGTCGCTACTGTACACAACAGAGTTCAAATTATACTATCTGCTATACCTCACGGTGGCTCCGCATATGGCATACACGATGTACCAGGCATCATCGCCTACACGCTCGTCATATGCAGCGTACGAAAATGAGTTATCAGAGGGATGGATGCTGGGGCGCAAAGTAGACCTGTCGGATGGACAGTGGGATACGTTTAGATCCAACTTGCTCAAATTTACCATGGCTATGCTGGGCTTTGTGGTGCTGAACCGAGTAGCGCGAACACTAATACCGGCCAAGAAATCCATATACGGCGTGTTGCCGCAGCTATGGCTTACCTGCGTGTTTGGAACGTTGTTTATAATGGTGCTTTCGGGAGCATCTATCGTGTTTATTGCTGGGTTGGCCTGGGGCAACTACTTTCTGGCTAAGCGGTGTGCTGGGCGGCGATGGGCACCGGCTGTGTTCTGGACATACAACATGCTGATGCTATTTGCCAACGAACATTATCGCGGATACAGCTTTGAAAGCATTGCAGCGCCGCTGGCATGGCTAGACGAATGGCGGGGGATATTGCGGCGGTGGGACATAATGTTTAACTTGAGCATGTTGCGGATGGTGTCGTTTGCCATGGACTATCATTGGCGTATACAGCAGGAACAGAAGGCTGGCGCTGAGCGTATCGATGCGATGGCACTGCAGATTGACACGGCACGCGATCGGGTAGAGCGTGCTTGCTTTGCTGGCAACTACTGTTTTGGCAATTATTGGGCATATCTGCTATATCCTCCGCTGTACCTTACTGGTCCCATTATCACCTTTAACGACTTTGTAAACCAAATGCGCCAGCCATCGCCAGCAACCTCTTTACGTGCAACAGCGCTTTATGGGCTGCGGCTGGTAGCAGCAGGCTTGTTGATGGAGCTAGTGCTGCATACAGTGTATTGCGTGGCTATCAGCAAGTGGGCGCACTGGGACGAGTTCTCCGTTTATGAAATCAGTCTTCTGGGCTACATGCGGCTGACATTTATCTGGCTTAAGCTGCTGATAATCTGGCGATTTGCGCGGTTCTGGGCTATGGTGGATGGGCTGGAAACGGTGGAGAATATGCGTCGGTGCATGAGCAATAACTACTCTTTGCAGCAGTTCTGGCGTGACTGGCACTGCAGCTACAATCGCTGGCTTGTTCGCTACGTGTATATCCCACTGGGAGGCCGTAAAACCAGCTCATGGAACACGTTTGTTGTGTTTACGTTTGTTGCTCTATGGCACGACCTTTCTTTGCGGTTGCTGGAATGGGCGTGGATCATTGCGTTGATGTTCTTGCCGGAAGCTCTGGCTACCTGGATATTCAACCGTCCGCAGTGGAAATCAAAGCCGTACTTTCGGTTCATATGCTCGGCTGGCGGTGCTATCAACATTGTCGGCATGATGATCGGCAACTTGGTCGGGTTTGGCGACGAGGGCGTGGACAAAATGCTCCGCAAAATATTCAGCAAAGAGGGCGCGTTGTTTCTGGCCATTACATTTGTAATCCTCAACATGCACTTGCAAGTTATGTTTGAGCTACGCGAACACGAGTATCGCAAAGAGTATGCAGCGGCTGCTCAAAACAACCAAACCAACACTCCAGACCAGCATTCTTCCACCACACATGCCAAGCACAAATAAACAGAACAAAAATTTGGGTATATAATAAAGAGTAAAAAAACTACACAAAATAATTTTTAAAACAAATCTTAAAGAGATCCTATAGAAAGTTGTGGATAGTTGCGTTTCTGGCAACGCCGTTTAGCTTCTATGACTTTTTCCTTGGTCTTGTACTGAGCATCAATCAACGGCCGTACATCATCCACGCCCACTAGCGTTTCTAAAAACTCCATCAGCCGCAAAAGCTCACGATCGCTCTTGTCCTCATACCAGCTCTCAATCGGCACGCCATTGGATTGCTGGTACGCAAATGCCTGCGGACAATTATCCACCAGAAGCATCTTGGACTCGTCACGACCCAGAATCCCCAAGTCCTTCACATAGTTGGTATTGACATACACACAGGAGTCTCGGAACAGCCGATGCCGAATAAACTTGCGATCAGGGTCAATCAGATTCAACAGCCTATCCGCATACACTTGCTGCGATGCCGTAAACACGACCACTTCAAACAGGGCACTGGCGCGTTCAAGGAATTCTAGATACCCAGGACGCAGCCGACAATACACGTCGTAGTTGATACCGTTGTATTCGACAGGAAATACAATGTCGGCGTTATCTACTTTGGTCAGCGCGCAATGAACAAGCGTTTCGTCCAAGTCTAGCACCAGCGTGATGGGCGGACATGACCGGGTCTTACGAGGCAGCGCGTAAGGACGCAACGTGTGTTCTTTGGGGATAGGCGGCAAGTTGGCCATAAACAGATATGGATTGAACTCGTCATCCTCATCGCTAAAGTACGCGTCGTATTGCGAGTCCAGCTCGGACTCAGCAACTGATGATACCTGAGATAGGTCCATGTCAGGATCTGCTACTGGAGCTGCCAGATCCATGCCGTATAGGGCGGTGTCATCGTCTACCGAAAACCCTGGCAGCGTCAGTGGCGTGATCGAGGTTACGCTAACCGACTGGCTATCTGGATTGGCCGTGTACGAGTCCGAGTAGACGGGGATGTTTTCCTTGCTGGGAGTTTCTGGATAGCTTAGAGCCACCGGAGACGTGCTGCTGCTGTTGTCACCATCGGGAGACTCGGGCAGATACAGCTGCATGCTGTTCAAGTACGAGGCAGTAACGCTGCTTGTGGCACCTAATGATGTCGGGTTCATTGGCGGTGCTGTCAACGAGTTTGCTTCTGGCGAGTCTACTGGAGCACCAGCCTCATCAGTTGCCTGGGAGGAGCACCGGCTAAATGACCCTGGCATCAAGCCCTGCTGCGTCTCCTCACTTGCTGCTTCCAGTGGTATGTTGATTTTCCGGTAGTTGACTTCCAAGTCGGATTCCGAGCTAGACTCGCTCTCCTGCAAGCTCGACGCGCCCTGCACTAGCCCTGAAACTCGCCGCCACAAGTTGCTCATCGGCGACAGCAACATGGCTTTGAGAGGAGATGGAGGTACATCCTTGCTGGGGGTGCTTGCTCCACTATTGCTGCCATTGCACTCGGCTACCCGCTTCGAAGTTTGCATATCGGCTTGCGACTGTCGCATGCGCCTGGGCAGTGGGGAATGGAAGCCCTCGTCGGCGTGCTTTCGCCGCTTAGTGGCAATAGGACTGTCGTGCTGCTTATCTTCCGCTTTAGCTAAACGTGAAAGGGCTTCACGTGGCCGCCGCTTAGGTGATGACATTATAAAGTTCACCTTTGGTTCCGTCTCCTTGGACATATCGTCTATAGCCGACGGCAGCTTGCGTTTGCGCGATACTGCCATGTCTAAAGCGGGCTGTGTTTCACGGGCAGCTTTCGGCTTGCTCGAGTCCTTCAGCTTGGAACTCCGCTTCAATGCTGGTGGTTGTGAATTGCTTAGTTTTCGCTTTGATGATTCCTCAAGTGGCTTATCGCCCGCGGCTGCTGCTGCTGTACGAGAACGTAATGTGGGCTTGGTTATATCGGCCGATTTTGTTCGTTTATTGCCATTGGTTATTGTTTTGGAACCACCCAAGTCTGCTTGGCGCTTAGGTCCGCTACGCAAGCGTACCATAGCCGACATATGTAGTGTTAGGATGCAAAAGAATAAAACTGCCTTGATACCAATATGACGGGTGAAGAGTGGTTTGGATTGGAATATAGTGTTCTCCCCTGAAAATTGGCACCCCCAGGAAGTCGGTTACAGTATAAAGTGCTATTGAAGCGGAGTACAAAGTTCCTTGTGGGGGGAGGTAAAGTTATGCTTTTACTATTAAAAAGGAGGCGCGGACGCGTAATATGTCTGAGCGCAGAATAAACAGGTTAACCTATTGCCCCAATGCTCAAAGAAAAAAACGCGTAAAGCAAAAATGGAAAATTAGGGGGTATATGGGGGTGGTGTGCTATAATGTAAAATGCAAGCAAAAAAATAATTAAAAAGGGGAGTGAATATAAAGGCCCCAAGCGTATACAGCTTTTGCTTTATTTCCGAGTAGGTGGGGGAGGAAAAAAGCTACAATAAAAGAAGAAAGGGGAGATGGAGAATCTGGCACACGCGCAAGGAAAAAAAAAGTAAGAGAAAAAGAGAAGCGGCTCCCAAAAGTGTTGAAAAACCCCCCCATTTTTCTTTGATGAACATAAAATCCAAAATGATACTACCATTACAGCCCCCAGCCAATCAGCTGCGTGCACACGTCAGCCAATCGACATGCGCGCTTACGTGCCTGCTCATGTGACTTGTGCCTATTACTTTGTCAGCCAACAACGCAGCATCATTAGCTTATTGAAAAAAAGGGAAAGCTTTGTGTATTAGCTGTGTACGTTAAGAAGTTCTATTGTGCGTATGGATCTCCGCAAAGTCGATCCGCAGCTGGAGACCAGGATTAGCCGGTTACTGCAGAATGCTCCGCCAGCAACTGCCCAATTGGCATCTCCCGTCGTATGCAAGCGGCTGGCTCAGTTTGCCATGCAAGCATCGGGCCTGCACCAGTTCGAGGCTGCATGCAAGATGTTTGGACGCTTTGACGCTCAGACGCTCGAGTCCGTTTACAATGCAGTCCAGCAGCACCAGCGCAGTCTATCCGCTGTAACAACTTCCAAGATATTCAGCAAAGATGTAAATACCAGCACAGCCGAACAAAACAATTCTCAACATTCCGATCAGCAGCAGAATTCGAGCGCAGGTGGCTTGATATATGTTCCAAAGAGTGGTGACAAGCATAGTAGTGGTCAGTCCGCATTGGGATTAGACAAGCGGGCGGCTGAATTGCGAGCAAAGGCGCTTGAATCTATGGGCAAAAGGCAGACTGAACCGGATGAGTCAGAGCCTAAACCGGCTATAAAGTTCAAGCATCCTCATATACCTACCAATTTGCGTCAGCGCCGTGCTGACACAACGCCATCAAGCTGGAGCAATAGCTCAGCAGCCGATGCTCGGCACAGACCAGACGAACACCATCGCAGACTCAGCCAACGGCACGACGACTCCGTTGGCAGAAGTCCATATAGAAGATCGCGAGATGAACGCAGCTCTAGTCGGCATTATCGCTCATCGTCGCGAACGCAATCACGGTCCCGTTCGCCCCGCAGATATGACACATATAGATCCTCATCGAGACAGAGGCGAGACGCATCTACGCCACGGCAATATGGTGCCACGCGCAGTAACCGCCATGATCGCGATCGTAGCTCATCTAGAGCACCCCGATACTCAACGCGAGAAGAGCCCACTCCACGACACTCCGGTTGCAGCAGGCTTAGCACCGTGCAGGACATTACACAGTCCGAAGACGGCTTGAGCGATGCTGATAGCCAACTGGGAGAAGAGCGTCGAGAGTGGGAAGAGGCACAACAGCAGCTTGACCGGGACTGGTACGGGATTGAAGAGGGAGGCAGTGCAGTAGACGATATGCATAATCCGTTTGTCGACTATGTTGAGCATGACGACCAGCTAGAGGCCAAACGCCAGCGCCAGCAGACAAAGCGTATGACCGCGCGTCAGATGCAGTATAGCCAGGATAACGAAATGTGGGTCAACAATCGGCTAATGCAGTCGGGTATCGTGCAAGCAGCCAGTGTCGACAATGAGGACGACGATATGGGAGGAGGTCGGGTGCATCTGTTGGTGCATGATCTGAAGCCGCCGTTTCTTGAAGGCACTGTGCTGACAAAGCTTCTGGATCCAGTGAAGACTGTGGTGGATCCGACCAGCGACCTGGCCGTGATTGCTCGAAAAGGCAGCGCGCTGGTTCGTGAGCAACGTGAAAAGCGCGAACGCATGAAGGCTACTCGCGATGCTGTAAACATGGCAGGAACCACGCTGGGCAATGTCATGGGCATGAAAAACGAAGATGACGAGGAAAGCACAGAAGTTGCAGAAGATCATCAGGAAGCCGAGCTCCCAGCTTCTTCTCAGAAGCGGTCGATTCGCGAGCAACGCGAATCACTCCCTGCATTTGCCTGCCGCGACGATCTTTTGAGCATTATTTCCGACAATCAAGTAACCGTGGTGGTTGGTGAAACCGGATCCGGTAAAACCACCCAGCTGGCTCAATATCTCCATGAAGCCGGGTACACGCGATACGGCATGATTGGCTGTACGCAGCCTCGACGGGTTGCAGCAATGAGCGTGGCCAAGCGAGTGGCTGAGGAGATGGATGTGAAATTGGGTGAGCAGGTTGGCTATGCTATTCGCTTCGAAGACTGCACATCTAAAGAGACCAAACTAAAGTACATGACTGATGGTGTATTGCTGCGAGAAACGCTGACTCGTCGCGATTTGGCCCAGTATAGCGTCATCATTATGGACGAGGCACACGAACGTACACTAAACACGGATGTGCTGTTGGGATTGCTTAAGCAGATTGTTGCTACACGGCTGGACATCAAGCTTATTGTCACTTCGGCTACTATGAATGCCCAGCGGTTTGCAGACTTTTTTGGCAATGCTCCGATATTTACCATTCCTGGTCGTACTTTCCCGGTAGACATCATGTTTAGCAAGTCGCCATGTGAAGACTATGTTGACAGCGCAGTACGACAAACGCTTACCATTCATCTGTCGCATCCGGAAGGAGACATACTTGTGTTTATGACTGGCCAGGAGGACGTTGAAGTGTGCTGTGAAGCTATTCGCGAGCGGCTAGCCGCGGTTGATGGCGCCAAGCCTCTGGCGGTATTGCCTATTTATTCACAGCTACCGGCCGATCTTCAGGCACGGATATTTGAGCGGTCAGCTACGCGTAAGGTCGTGGTAGCTACCAATATTGCCGAGACGTCTTTGACGGTTGACGGTGTCAAGTATGTTGTAGATACGGGTTACTACAAGCTAAAAGTATATAATCCGCGCATTGGTATGGACTCGCTGCAGATTACTCCTATATCGCAGGCCAATGCCAACCAGCGCTCGGGCCGTGCTGGACGTACAGGGCCAGGCGTGGCCTTTCGTCTATACACTGAGAGAGCGTACAAGCACGAGATGTATGTCAGTCCCATTCCTGAAATCCAGCGTACCAACTTGGCGTATGTGGTTATGCTGCTAAAGTCTATTGGCGTGGAAAACTTGCTTGATTTTGACTTTCTCGATCCTCCGCCTCAAGACACGATCAAAACATCGATGTACCAGCTGTGGACTCTGGGATCTCTAGACAACATGGGCCAGATCACCCCGCTGGGTCGCAAAATGGTCGAGCTGCCGTTGGATCCGGCACCGGCTAAAATGCTGGTTACCGCATATACGCTTGGCTGTACTGCCGAAGTAGTAACCATTGTATCCATGCTGGCTGTGCCCTCGGTGTTTTATCGGCCAAAAGAGCGATTAGAGGAATCCGACGCTGCACGAGAAAAGTTTTTTGTTCCCGAGTCCGACCACTTGACATTGCTGAATGTGTACAATCAATGGCGTTCCAATGGATACCGCGATTCGTGGTGTGTACGTCACTTTATTCATTCAAAGTCCATGCGTAAGGCCCGCGAAGTGCGCGAACAGCTGGTGGACATTATGCAAAACACGCTAAAAGTCGAGATCAAGAGCGCTGGTGCCAACTGGGACATCATCCGCCAGTGCGTATGCTCGGCGTACTTCCATCAAGCAGCACGATCCAAGAGCTTGGGCGAATACACCAACTTGCGTACCGGAATGCCATGTCATCTTCATCCGACTAGTGCGCTGTATGGCATGGGCTTTACGCCGGACTACATAGTGTACCATGAGCTGGTATATACGTCCAAGGAGTATATGCAATGCGTAACTGCAGTTGATCCGCACTGGCTGGCAGAAATGGGGCCTATGTTTTTCAGCGTTCGCGAGGCGGGAGCAAGCAAAAAGCAGCATGCGGACTTGCATATGGCAAAGATGGAGTCTGAATTCCAACAAGCCAAAGAAAAGGCTGCTCAAGCAGAAGCTGCGCGTTTACAAGCACAAGAGAGGTCAAGCAAGTCAAATATCATCACGCCCGGCGGAGCAGGAACTTTGCCAAGATTCAAGCAGTCTAGACGACGCACAAAGCTCTAAATCGTTAATTGTATAGGGATGACAAAGTTTTTATAAAAAACCTCTATTTCCCTGTAAAAAAATACATATTTTACAGATAAAACAAATATAACTTTAATTTTCAGTATCATGATACATTTAAATTCTGGTTCTTGATATCAAATGTGGTATGTTTTACCTCATTCTAAATTGTGTTATAAAATGTGCTCTTTCTCCTTGTTCTTTCTTTTTCTTCAATCTTTTTATTTTGTTTTTCTCTGGGAAGAATCTATTGTAACTGTACTGTTTGAATGCTGTAGATATATAAGCTACTCCTACGGTTCACCACTTCCGCTTGAGCTTTACCCGCAAAACCTTATAATGGAGGGGTGGTGACTATGGGCAGTTCAAGTACAAGCTGAAAGTTCAAATGCAAGTTGAAACTCCCAGCCCGGTTATAGCAGGGTTAAGCTGGATGATTACTCGTTTTACGGCATGAAACAAGATGTAGCGGGTGCGTAGAAAAGACTTTCTGTCACCCCCTATAAAATAAACCGAGGTTTGATTAAATGCGCGTTTCCTTTTTCTCTTTTATTATTTTGCGCATTTAAATTTGTTTTTTTCCTCATTGGCACTACCAAGCTGGCTTTTTTTTGCTTCTTTGAAATGACAAAGCGCGGTGGCGAGCTCAGTGTCGACTGGGATCCGCCTGAAAGGTAAGTCGCTTCTGCCCAAGAGACAAAGTGGTTTGTGTGTTCTGAATTCAACAAATTTGTAGAAAGCGACTGCGGAATGAAGGATCGATGCCTCACGGTTGGATCACAACACATATTTCTGCTGAGCAAGGCTACTTCAACGCAATAGCCATTCTGCTCCAACAGACCCAGTCGACATCGCTTGCACACAGTATGGACGTGGCTGTGCAGATGGTTCAGAAGCTAAAGCAGATACAATCGCTCAATACATCGCTGGCTTGTGAGCTATTTGAACAGGTGTATAGCCAGGTGCTGGACTATGTGGGTTCAGTAGTTCATAAGCTGCATAGAGTAGGTTCACCAGGCTTAAATAAGCCGTGAAGAAGCAACTAATATTTTTGGTATGTAGTCTGACACGCCTGGTTTGCCAAATCAAAGCGACGATATCCAGTCGGTACAGCGCTCATTTGCCGGCGTTTACCAGTATTTGGTAGAAATTATTGCCAAGCATACAGAGTGTACGTAACATATTCCCTCCACTTTTCCACATTTGTATTGCATGTGTGTATATATGTGCATCATCAATAGCGTTTTGTAAGCGTATTTTTTCTTCGCGTTTCTTGAACATGTTTTTTTTTCCAGCAATATATATTTTCATAGCATTGTTTTTGTGGTAAGCTAATTCAACTGGTTACTGTAGCTTCCTCTCGCCATACTTCACCAACCGTTTCAGATAACGAGTCATTTTTGCTGGCTCTTCCACTGGCCTTACATCTACGAAAGTATAGTCAGGATCTTCTTCCGCACGGTATCCCTATACTCTCCGAATTTTTAGCCAGTAATGCTAATACTGATCCGATTGCTCAATCCAGCGCAGTCGCATCATTTATAGCATTGGCGCTACAGGAAAAGACATATTCAGGTCCATATTTGCCATGGATGTTGCGTGTTTACTCGTGGTGCTTATCCAAAGGTCAAGAACTACGGCAGCCAGCCTGGCTGTTGTTTCCGGCGTTTTGTATGTATATGAACAGACATGGCAAAGACGGGTTCTCTGAGCTTGCTGACAAGCCACGTATTGCAGTCGATGATCCGCTAGAACTTTTAGGCGTCGTTTCGCATGCCATTGGGCTAGTTTCGTGTGCACGTTCGGGTGGTTTGCAGCTAAATGCACCTAAAAACACGCAAACGATGGAACTAGGCGACAGCGATAACTGTGCGGACGCAAAACTAATTACCGTTTATGAAGCCATCCAGTTGATGCTAAGCACTCCGGAATCAGATATGCATGCAATTTATACCATATATTCATGCTGCAAATGTGACGATGCTTTGAGCAACTCGAGATTAAGCAATGCTAATGAAGCATGCAGTCTAAAAGAGGTATCAATGAGCGACTGGCTGGCTTTTTGGTTTATTGCGTCCAACCGCCAACATGAAGCGATATCGGCCCAATTTGTACGGAATGCTACACGGTTTGTCAGCCATGCATCACCTCAAGATATGACTCTGCATTCATCTCCACTGGGACAAGGAATAATTCGAAGGCTTTCTAGCAGCAGTCGAGAGATCAGACTAGCAGCGCAATCAGCAATTTTGTCATATTCACAGTCATTGCAACAAGACTCACCGCTAATTGCGCAGACTAAGCAGGCAAACCGAGCAGAGACGATACACATTATGCGCAAGTTGGTGCAAGAGCTGTGTAAACCGAGTATTATAGAAGAAGCGCTGGTATTAGTAGCTGGTGGCATTGGCCGGCTGTCCCAGATTCACGAGGAGTCTATGAGCAGTGTGCTCTCCTTTCTGGTTGGGTACTTTTGCTCATCCAACGTGTTTTTACGCGCTGTGGCCATGGAACAGCTGCTATCAGTGTCTCAGGCGCAGAAGCAGCCGCTGGCGCAGCTCCTTACATACTTTGCTTCTCAAATCGCTTGCGTTTTAGCTGGCACTTTGAAATCTCGCACTCCGTCGCCCTCGTTTTCTCAGTGCATGCAGATGCTTGGGACATCTACAGGAGAGTTTCTGGACAGGCATCAAGCACGGATTGTGCCCAATCTGTTTGTTGCTGGCAACGACAGTGCACTGCGGGTTGTAGCTGAGATCTTGAACACGCCCTTGTCTGTTTTATGCGTGAACCAGGCGGCGCCAATATTTGCACAAATATTCTTGATGGATGATCAGCTTATGCAGCAGGCTATGCAGCGGTTTGTAGACTTGCTGTCTGCTGAATCTGGCTTGGACCAGGAACAAGTTGAGGTCAATATTCCAAGTTTGCTGCGCTCGTGCTTGGTTAATTTGGTTTTCAACCTGGTGTTGGCGCTGGGTGACCAAGATCGTGTGTTGCGCAAGCGAGCACATAGCGCCATAGCCACGGTGCAAAGCCTGCTGGATAGTCCAGTGAATACCTCAGAAGGAGGCAGCAGCCAAGGAGTAGTTGCTATTGTGCACCAGAACTCCGCTACCATCAGCAATGGGGATAGCGCTCTAGACTTGCAGTCAGACGGTCAAGCTGCAGCACAAAGCGCTCGGCTAGCTAATTTCTTGTCACGCCATGTTCTCGGAGTGCTCGCATACATGAACGAACTGCTCCGTGATAAACAGGAGACAAACGAAGTGCGTAGTGTAAACGAACGGCGTAAAGCAGTGGTAGCAATGGGCCAGCTGGTCAAGTTATTGGGTGCTCAGGCAGCTGTGCATGTAAACAGCCTGGTTGCATCGTTAACTCCACCATTAAAAGGGTTGCTGGTTGATAGCGCACTCTACGCCTGGATGAATCTGGCTGAAAGCCTGCGCAATGTCCAGCTGTCTGCAGATCACGTAAACGCGTTACTGGTACCATTACTATCAACGTTCATTTCTGCCAAGCACGAAACCAAGTCGCTGGTAGCCAAGGCGGTGGACAGAATAGTGACCAGCCATGCTTCATCTATTAAAAAGCACTATACGCTTATCTGTCCAGTTCTCGATCATCCGCTGTTAGCTACTAGCCACAAAACGGCGCAAAGCATTGGCAGAAAAATGGACCTGCGCCAGCGCCTTACCGCATTGAAACAGCTACTGGAGTCGCGAGATGCCACTATAGTTCTGTGTGCAGCACGAGCAATGTACGCGTTGCTGCAAAATAATTCTGCCATTTCCTCGTGGAAAGCAGCGTTTCGATCAGGTAGAGCTATAGCTACGAAGAGCCGCAATGACTCTCAATCCGAAACCATGTTTGTTGGCGAGCTGCTACGAGCATTGCGTGCTGGATGTAGCGTAGGCGGTTTCTTAAGCGACATGGCAGCAGCTGCTTGTGCGGCATGTATCGGCGCAATTGGTGTTGTCAATGAGCAGCTGCTTGATCAAGACAGCTTATCCAGTTCGCTTAAGCAAACAAGTTATGCTACGCTGCGAGATTTGAACGCCAGCAGCGATGAGCGGGTGGAGTTTGCGTGTACACTAATAGTGGATCACTTGGCACGAGCATTTGCCACAGCTCCCTCGCCGAGTGTGCAGATGTTTACCGCATATAGCATCCAGGAACTGCTGCGCTTGGTGGGGTTTTCTCGAGATATACAAAACCCAACTTGTACTAATTGCGATGTCCGACACAGCAAATCCGACAGCAGGCTGCAATCCAGCAAACCCGACACATTGTGGCTACAACAACGATGGGAGATGTTGCCGCCAGATGTGGTAGAGACAATTTCGCCTCTTTTGGACTCACAGTATACGTTAAAGTCATCCAAGCGATCTGATACTTTAACAGGATCCAGGCGCGCAGCATGTGTGAAAACTAGCACAACTCACAAGGGATGGCTACGCGCCTGGTGCACAGAACTTGTCAACTCATTACCGCAGTCACCTGCGGGAGATCTGTTCAGTGCGTGTTTAGGCGCAATTCGCGAGGGCTCAGTAGAGTTTCTGATGTTTTTGCTGCCTCATGTAGCGTTTCAGTACAGCTTGCTGAATTGCAGCGACTCATCAGAAGTGCCTATTGTTATTGACGATGACGATAACGATAACAATGACGACAAAGGACAAAACGCGCAACTACACGCAGCCGTAGACGAATTGCTAGCGGTGTTTTCGTATGATTCTGCTGAAATTTGTATGGATGCAGATCAGCTGCGGCAGTGCCGTATATCGGCACTAGAACTGCTAGATACTTACGATTCATATGTACGCTGCTGCAAAAAAGAACAGGCGGAAACTGCGTCACGACGTAGTAGTCGCCGTGGACCATCGCGTAGAGTAGCTACAAAAGAAGAACAGGCCGCTCAACATGTTTTAGATGCAGTCCCGCGCGATGTGATGGCACGAGCAGCTGCAGCATGCGGGCAGTATGAGCGTGCAATTTTATGCATAGAACAGTGGCAGCGTCAGCGTGAGGATGGTTTGGGACTGGTTGGCAATGTAGAAGATGCGGCAATGGCAGCATTGCAGGATCTGTATTTCAGCATTGGCGATGAAGACGGAGTTGCTGGAGCAGAAGTGTACCGCAAAAGCGAAGATGTTGAGCTAACTCTGCGCCGATACGAAATGGAAGGACGATGGGCACACGCGTTAATTGGGCATGAGGCACTGCTTCGCAAAGACCCAACAAACGAAAAGGCTCAAGACCGGTGGCTGGCCAGCTTGCAAAGCATGGGCCAGTGGGAAGGCGCCTGGACTGCTGCTTGCAGCTTATCAGCTCAGCATCCAACAAACGCGTCGTTGCGCGCAGCTTGTGATGCAGCAGCTTGGCGTTTGCGTAAGTGGGACTGGATTCAAGAGCAAAAGGCGGAAGCGATGCAAGACCAAACCCGATTTGATGCCATTACTGGTGCGTTGGTTTTGGGCGTGGGGCAGGACAACACACTACAGCATTTAACCCAGCCTCTATCCTTAGATGGCAGCACTAGTCTGGCTGACTGGGCACGCCACATAGTTGGTCATAGCATCGCTAATGGCGAAGGGACAGCCGAAATACGCGCTCATATGCTCGGCGACTTGGCACTCGCTGAGCTTCATTTGGGCGGATCTACGCATAACTGTACCAGCATAAACTCGCTAGCAGAGCAGTGGAAGCTGCGCATCGGCAGCCTGCCCATGACATATGCGGTACAAGAGCCAATTCTGGCTCTACAAGCAAGCATATTTGATCTGATTCGAGAGCGAGCTACAGAATGCGGATGTGGTAGCATGGCAGCGCAGCTGGCAGCACGCACGCGGTTACAAGCAGCGCAGCTGGCTCGTATAGGAGGCAATAGCGCAGCAGCGCTTGGGATGGTGGCATTTGTCGAGTCTGCAGGTGATGGAGCCGGCGTGGTACTACAGCGTTTGCAGATCGAGCATGCTCAAGTGATGTGGGAAGAAGGCCGCAAAACCGACGCAATATCTACTGTGAAACGTGTGAGCACTGTGTTGAAAAAGCACGTATTTCCCGATAGTGACGGTGATAGCACTGCGGGAACAGGAAGTTGTGCTCGTACAGAAGTGGATGAACCCCGAGCAACTTATGCCCAGGCAATGCTGCTGTTATCGCAGTGGCAAAAGGTCACCAATGCACTGGGATCAAAATATCTGATTGAGCAGCATGAAAACGCTGTAAAGGCACAAGAAAGCGATCGGTCGCACTATATGCTGGCGCGTCTGTACGAGTCGCTTTATGAAACCATGTCCAGGCGGCCTTTGCCTCGGTCTTCGCGGGAAGCACAACAGGAACAGCGCAACTTGCAGCTAATTACGCTGCAATACTATATGGTGCGTCACTATTGCCGAACAGTTATGCATGGATCGCGCTATCTGTACTGTGCCCTGCCACGTCTGTTGACTGTGTGGATGGATTTTGGCGCCAGTGTGCTGCGCCCTCCCGACTCCAACAACAAGCGCATTGTGGAGCGTTTCCAGAACGCCAATCGGGTGGTAGGCAACTTGGCCAGGCGCTTGCCTACATATAACTTTTTGGTGGTGCTGTCGCAGCTGGTATCGCGTATCTGCCATCCTAACGAGGAAGTGTATGCAGTTATTGAAAACATCCTGCTTAATGCGCTTACACTGTACCCGCAGCAGTCGCTGTGGCAGCTGGTAGCTGTGCAACGCTCGACACTTGCAGCGCGTGCCTCGCGCTGCAATGCCGTTCTCGCTAAAGCACGGGCCGCCCGTCCTGACGACACCATGCATGTGGGAGATCTGGTCCAGCAAGCGACCAAGCTGACCGATTTGCTGCTGAGCATGTGCAACTTTGTGCCATCTAGACGCGATCTGACTACGCTGTCGATGACGCGCGATTTCCGTGCATTATCGCGGACAGCACCACTGAATCTGGTGTTGCCGCTGCAGCGCTGTCTGGTGCCGACACTGCCAAATGCAACGGGGATTGCTGCCGATTTGGCATTGGCCTGTGCAGATTCAGCCTCGTCATCCCAGCGAGCAGCCTTGCATCGGCCATTTCCCAGCGACTTGCCAACAATTGAATCGTTCGAGGATTCAGTTCAGGTGATGAGCTCGCTGCAGCGACCCAAGAAAATCACTATTGTAGGCAGCGACGGAGTTCGCTACAGCTTTTTGTGCAAGCCCAAAGATGACTTGCGCAAAGATGCGCGGCTGATGGAGTTCAATGCGATGATCAACCAGCTGCTGGGCGCCGATGCGCGGGCACAAAAGAACCACTTGCATATTTGCACCTATGCAGTTACGCCTCTTAACGAGGAGTGTGGGCTGATTGAGTGGGTGCCAGCAACTGTAGGCATCCGCCATGTGCTGCTGCCCCTGTACAAGGAGCATGGGGTTTCAGTAACCACAACTCAGGTCAGGGATCTGATGAATGCCGGTGGCTCTGCCAAGCCAGTGGATACTTTCCGAGACAAAGTGCTCCCGCTGTTTCCTCCAGTGCTGTACGAGTGGTTTATGCGCGAATTCGCATGTCCGCGCACATGGCTGCAAGCACGCCAAACATTCACACGCAGTGCAGCGGTGATGTCTATCGTAGGATACATTCTGGGATTGGGCGACCGGCATTGCGAAAACATTCTGCTGGACCAGCGGTCGGGTGCAGCTGTCCATGTTGACTTTAACTGCTTGTTTGAGAAGGGAATGACGCTGGAGACTCCCGAAAAGGTGCCTTTTCGTCTGACCCACAACCTGGTCGATGCCATGGGTGCTACGGGCTACGAAGGCGCTTTCCGCAATACCTGTGAGCTGACCCTGCGTCTCTTGCGCGAGCATTACGAAGCGCTGATGTCGGTGCTTGAGTCGTTTTTGCATGATCCGTTGGTGGAGTGGAGCAAGCGCAACACTCGTGCAAATAAGCGGGCCAGCGCAGCCATAGTTGTTGATGGGCAGCCTAATGCCCAGGCCACACGCTGTCTGGAGTCGATTCGCAAAAAGCTGGAAGGCAATCCGCTCAACATGATCCCTCTGTCGGTGGAGGGCCAGGTGGACATGCTGATTAAAGAAGCTACTGACCTTGAGAACTTGAGCTCGATGTACATTGGATGGGCTCCATTTATGTAGACATACAGTTTAAGCACGAGTCAGATGACGTCAACTGTTTCAAATGGTTGAGGTTTTATAAAGAGGTCTTTTGGATAATTTTTCTCTTCTTCACTTCTTTTATTCTTATGGATACAGATACAGCACCAGCCACGTTGCGTCATCGGCGACATATGCGGCGAGCAGTGGCTATGCTGGGCGCATGTCTAGCGACCACTACGGCCGGAACCGTGTACTTGTTTTCGACCTACGGGCCAGCGCTGTCGCATCGACTGCACCTCACAAGCATGCAAAGCAACGTGGTGGCCATTTCGGCAAACTACGGGCTATTGCTATCAGGGCCGTTTTTCGGCTGGGCAGCAGACAGCATCGGGCCACGCATTCTATCGTTATTCGCGGCAGCAGGCTCGTTCTCAGCATTCTCAGCACTCGCTTTCACATACAGCGGGGATTTACCGCTGCCAAACTGGCTAGCCCTGTCACTATACATGGTGCTGGTGGGATTATCAGCACAGTCGGCGAATATGGCCGCAGTGACCACAACAACCAAGAACTTTAAGCAGAACCGAGGCACGGCCGTTTCTCTCTGCATTGCGTTCTTTGGGCTGTCGCCATTTGTGCTGTCCCATATAAACTCGCTGTTTTTCACCGATGGCGAGCAGCCCAATACTTTTGGATATCTCAGGTTCTTGTCCGTATTGGGCTTGACTACGTCCATGGTAGCTGCTTTGTGCCTGAGTGTGGTGGGGTTTGGACCTAGCCGAAGCCGAATTCCGCCGGGATTCATAGTTAATCGACCAGTTCCCAGCGACAGCAGCAGCTCTGGATTGCTCAGCGATAGAGCCTCTTGGGACGAGGAGCGAGCGTTGAATTCTTCGGCAACTGAAGGGTTTGGTGCAATTCCCAAGGCTTCAAACAATTCAAGCACACAACCGCGAGCACGTATTGATGCCGAGTCTTCTTCGATGAGCAGCAGCACTGCTCAGCAACCCATTGCACAGCTGGATCGGCAACGTGCTGATGGCCTGGATTACGACACTGCACGGGATCTGGGAGGCTGGACATACTTGCGGGACTCGGAAGCACAGCTGCTAATGTTGGTGCTATTTTTGTGTGCGGGAATCGGAGTATTCTACAACAATAATGTGGGTACAATTGTCAATGCCCTCTACTACTCGTCGACAGAGAATCCAAATCCCAATGCGGCCCAGCGGCTAATCAACCATCATGTGGCGGTAGTCAGCCTCGGCAGCTTTGCTGGCCGGCTGATCATCGGCATCGTGGCAGACACGTGCAAGCGGCTATGGAGAGTGCCTCGTAGCGGGATCCTGGTGGTCGTGGCGCTATGTGTGGTGGCTTCGCAGCTAATGGTTGCTGCCGCCAGCACCTTGCCGTTGCTGCTGGTGGGCAGTGCGATGACTGGGCTGAGCTATGGGTTCACGTTTGGCTTTGTGCCCACGTTGGTAAGCGTGTGGTTTGGGACCCGTCATTTTGGTTCCAACTGGGGTTTAACCAGCATGTTTATTGGGTTCAGTGGCCAGGCACTGGGTGCCTTCTTTGGCTATGTGTATGATTCAAACTTGCCTGATCAGGATCCATCCAAATGCTATGACGGCCGATGCTACCGCTCCGCCTTTGGCCTATCCGTAGTGGTAGGGTTTCTGGGAATGGTTGCTGCTGCGGCGCTTGCTAAACGTAGATCGTATCGGCGCAAGGAGAATCGTCGTCGGTGGGAAGCTGAGGAAGTTGACCATATCCAGTATGTGCCCTTTGTTTTAGCCGAATAAAAAATCTTTTTTCCTCTTTTTTTAATTCGATGGTTTATTCGGCTTTACGAGGTTTGCAAATTGGCTGTTCAAGGTAAAAAGGCTCTTTTTTTACCGATATCGCTTTAAGCTGGCCCCAGCTTCTGGAGCCGCTCTTCATTTATTTCCATTAATTATAAGCTCTCGAATAGGTGGCCATGCGCGCCTACGTCATTCACAGTTGCTCATTTGCCAACGCTGTTTGCATGTAAAAAAACTGCGTGTTGCCGCAACGAAACGCCATTAAGACTCTTGACAACGCAGTTTCTAGGCTCGCGACTGGTTTACAGAGCTTTAACACAAACAACCCAGAACAGGCCAGATAGACCTCGTATTCCAGATCACCATGAGAAAGTGCTGACTATTCCCAATGCCCTAACAATGGCTCGGATCATGTCATCGCCGTATATCGGATATCTTATAGTTCAAGGAAACTACAAGTGGGCTCTAGGCGGCTGTGTGGTATTTGGTCTTACAGATGCACTAGATGGGTTTATTGCACGACGCTACAATATGAAATCATTCGTTGGCTCTATACTTGATCCGGCTGCCGATAAGGTTCTAATGACCACACTTACTTTGGCATTAGCATACAATGGTCTTTTACCTACCACATTGGCAGCAATCATAATTGGTAGAGATATTTCCTTGTCCCTGGCGGCCGTTGTTATACGATGGGCTACTTTGCCTCCTCCTAAATCACCTAAACGGTATTTTGACCTTTCCATCCCGTCGGTGGAAGTACGGCCGACGCTTATTAGCAAGTGGAATACTGCGCTGCAATTGTTGCTGATGGCTACTACGTTGGCATCTCCGGTATTTGGTGTTCCTGCCAATCATGTTTATTTGCTTGCATTGCAATGGGCTACTGGTGCTACCACCGTAGCTTCTGGCATCGGGTATTTAACATCCAAGGATGCGGTTCATCGGTTAACCAAAGCCGAAGTCGCCAAGCGGATTCCTAAACCTCATATTTTACCCAAAAAGAAATAAACCTTTTAAAATAGCCAACTTTTGTGTAAAAGTCGTGTTGTTTTTCCTTCTGGCAACGAAATGGTCATTAATTTCTAGAAGTTTTTTTTTTATATTTAAAAGCAAAAGAAATTTTTGTGCGTGGTTTTCATTTCAGCAATTGAATGAAACAAGATGATTTCCAGAAATTTTCTGCTAAAAGACCAACGTGGTCTTTTGTAATTTTTAATTTGTATGCCTTGGCTTGTGGATTCGCGTGTGCTCCTTGCGATTGAAGTCTTCTATAAAAATGAGGCAGATTCCAAAAGATGAAGGAATAAGCATTTTACCATGAAATTTCTATCGTCTGGCCTTATTGCGGCCATCTCATTATTTTCCGCTACTTTAGCCGAGTCAACTAACAAGTGTTCAAGCGAGATTGAATGGCGCCTAGTGTACTTCTTCCAGACAGGCGAAGCAGACCTTCCCTACATGCCCTGCCACAAGGACAATAGCGGAAATGGCTATTCATCCGGTATCATTAACTTTAGCACTCGCAATGGCGACGCTCTTCAGGTCATCAAGCAGTACAAGGAAAGCTTTGTTTATACGGGCGAGTTTGACAAGTATCTTGATAAGTTACAGGAATATGCAGATAACTATGATGGGTCTACAGAGGGATTGGAAGGTTATTGTGATGTCTGGGAGACTGTCTCGGTTGATCCGCCATTCTGGCAGGCTCAGCGCGATGTTGAGGACAAGATGTATGGCAAGCCAGCCAGCGACCAAGCAAAGAAGCTTGGTATCCAGCTTCCAATTGTCAAAGCAGCCATCCATGACACGGCCATTGCTCGTGGCCCCAAGGGAGGAAGCACTACTCTAGAAGGCATCATTTCTGCTACCAACAAGAAATTTAGCAATGATACCGATGGACCTTCGGGAAAAACCATCTCTATTGGCGATTACACTGTCGATGAGATTGCATGGCTCGAGGAGTTTTTGAATGCCAGAGAATCAATTGGTAGCTCCAACGACAAAACAAGCATCAAGACATTCCGCTATCTCATTGAAGAGGAGGAGTTTTACTTTACAGGGAATATCAAGGCATACGATTGGAGCAACAAGCTGACTACCATCCGTTGCCCATACGAAAACCCCTAGATTTTTTATTTAACCGAATAGTAGTAATGCGAGGCTTGTTCGGTTAGCCATTCGGGATCTATGGTCATTAGACCTCGAAGATATAGTTTTGTCGTTTCCATGGCGCTAGTATAAATAATATAGTCTGGTTTAGAGTCCTGTGAGAAGTAAATTGAAGTTGGGTGGATATCGGCAGGTGTTTTACAGCGGATTAGTTGATACTGGCCGCTTGCTCTGTTCAGTTTAGCTGCATTAGCAAAGAACCCCGAGAGTATGCATTTTTGCAGCAACTCAAAATTGTGGCCGCAAGATGTAGAGGTTCGATAACCAATTCTGGTCAAAAGCCCCTTTAGCTGACGGCTGATACGGCTGGCCTGCTCGAGCAACTGGATGTTCACGGAATGTAGTTGACACCACCGCGAACGGGCTTTAGCTGGCGTATCCTGGTACCCAAGCAGCACATTTACATACGACAACACATCACCTTCTTGTACGGCAAAGTTGCGCCATGCTTCTGAATCATCCCTGTTTCCGCTAGACACTGTAAATGGAGATTCTCCCAGAGAAAGCATAGCTACAGCAGAAATCGCTTCACGAGCACAAGCAAATTTCTGCACCCCATTTAGCAAGCATACTCCCAGTTTGGGATCAAGTGGCAATTCTGCTACATGTAATCCAAGACTGGGTGTCAATAGTCCATTGCTTGAGTTCACCACACCTAAACTGGCTAACTCTTCCAGAGAATATGACAAAAGTTCTGAAGGAGGAGACTGGAAGTAGTCAAATTGCACTAAGTTCGTTACACCCAGTGCTAGCAGCATCAGCATCATAGACGTCAATGGCAGTCGGCATACTTCTGGAACATCATGCTGTGAGAATAATGTCGAAGTAAATGCTGCTTGTGTAAATAGCCGGTATACTTTTCCAGGCTGTGTTCTGCCTGCTCGTCCAGCACGCTGTTTGGCTGAAGTTTTGGATACCGGCAGAGTGACAAGCTTATCCAGACCAGTAGCTAGATCAAATACTCTTTGCTTGACAAACCCACAGTCAATTACATACAAAACTCCATCAATGGTCACAGATGTTTCAGCAACATTAGTGGCAAAAACTACCTTACGTATTCCAGCAGGAGCAGCTTTAAATACAGGCTTCTGTTCCTTTGGTGATAGGCCGGAATACATGGGCAAAGGTAGCAGCGACTCTAAACATCGATCATCAAGCAAATGCCCCTTTATCTCAGTAATCGCTGCAGTGATATCGTCTTTGCCAGGGAGAAACACCAAGATGTCCCCCGGTAACTCCTGTTTGTGAATGCTAATAACCGTCTCAATGGCCTTGACTAGATAGTTTTCACAGGGCTTCTGTAAATAGTGGATATCTACCGGGAACATTTGCCCGGAAATAGGCACCACAACCGAACCATCAAAAAACTTGTACTGATCGGTATCCAACGAAGCCGAGGAAATAACCACACGCAAATCATCTTTGCGCTTAGCCAGAATCTTCTTTAGCAGTGCCAAAAGGGTATCCGTGGCTATGCTGCGGTCCTGAGCCTCATCAATCATAATAACAGAGTATCGGCTGAGCAACGGATCCGACATACATTCACGGATCAAGGTTCCGTCGGTTAGGAATTTTATACGCGTGTTTTGTGGATCGCTTGCTTCTGTGAACCGCACTGAATATCCAACAGTTGTTCCTAGCTCCACGTTCATCTCCTCGCTTACACGTCGAGCAAGCATGGCGGCTGCGACTCGTCGAGGCTGAGTGCATGCGATTGTTTTGTTATTTGATGTCCAGCCAGCTTCATGCAGATATTGAGGTATTTGAGTGGATTTGCCCGAGCCTGGCTCGCCAATAACTATAGTTACTGGATGAGTTTCAATGGCATTTAGCAGCTGCAATCGATGTTTAAAGGCGGGTAGTTGCTGTCGCTGTATATGCGCCATAACACATGTAACTGTTGCTTTAAATCTACCAGCTTCTTGTAAATACTCCAGATGCTTCAAAGATATTTGATTTTTCCAATTACAACAGAATTTTTTAAAGGATAATTAAAATAGCTGGCAAAGTATGGTTAATTTTCCTGCTTAAATAAGCGTACGCGGCTTATCCTTTATCTCATCCAGCTTTTGCAGCTTTTCATGCAAAACCATTCTGCGAGCACGATCCATGTCTTCAACCGTATTTACTCGACGCAAACACTCGTTCATAATGTCCTTTACTTCCTTACACTTCCATATAACTCCCACGGTGTACTGAGAACTACACTCAGTGAACACCCGTATGGCATCGGCACAGCGTTCACAAGCTTGCTTTCGCCGAAGCTCAACCACTGCATTTTCTTCTCGCTGGGTCAATGTAGCCATCCGCAAGGTCGGCGATAACTGAGGTGCATCAGACGGCGGCGCTGGCGTCATTAGCCGCTCTTTCTCTTCAGGAGTCATTTCTGATTGAGCTTTATAATACAAGAAATTTATAAGCTGGTCCAAAAGAGAGGAACAGCAAAAAATATAGTTTTGTTGATCCAGCTTTGATTAGATTGTTATCGTGAGCATGGGCCACTTTATCGGAGAAAATGCGTCATTCCTTCTTTCTTATCTTTGCTTTCTACTGCTTAAAGCTATCTGAAGATTTTTATTGCTATGGCTTCGTCTATCAGACCCGTCCTCAAGAGCGGTGCTGCTGTAAGTAAAACATATTCACAATATTGTTTTTTTTTGTGAGAGAACAATAGCTGCTGAATGACTGTTTTTTTTTTAGCTTCGTCAGGTTGTTGTCTCGGGCACAAAGGCAGCTTATAAGCTGCCTACAGCTACCGGTACAGTTCGTGCATTTTCTGCTGCAGCGGCCCAGCTAAAGGTAACGGAAACGTAATAAGCAGTTATATTTGTTTCTCCACAAAAGAAAGCCAAAGCATGTTTACTAATTATTTTGTATGGCAGTAGAAGATGCGTGTTGAACGCGACACGATGGGCGAGTTGGAAGTGCCAGCCGACAAGTATTACGGTTGCCAAACGGCACGTTCCAAGATGAACTTTGACATTTGCGCCGACACTGACCGTATGCCAGATGCGGTAATCAAGGCTATGGGAGTTCTCAAGAAGGCAGCAGCAATTGTCAACCGTGACTTTGGCCTAGACTCTAAAGCCAGTGATGCGATCCAGCAAGCCGCACAAGAAGTGATTGACGGCAAGCTTATGGAACACTTCCCCTTGGTAGTGTGGCAGACAGGATCGGGCACCCAGTCCAACATGAACGTCAACGAGGTTATTGCTAATCGCGCAATTGAAATTCTGGGCGGTGAGCTTGGCTCAAAGAACCCTGTGCATCCCAACGACCATGTCAACAAAAGCCAGTCATCGAACGATACATTCCCGACGGCAATGCACATTGCAGCTGTGACTGAAATCAACCAGAAGCTGCTGCCGGCTCTACGTGACTTGCGTGACGCGTTTGCCAACAAGCAGGCTGAGTTTGCTGAGATTATCAAGATTGGCCGCACTCATCTTCAGGATGCCACGCCGTTGACGCTGGGTCAGGAGTTTTCAGGGTACACGCAGATGCTCAGCAACGCGGTTGAGCGCATCGAAGCGACGATTCCGCGTCTGTCGCAGCTAGCCATTGGCGGTACGGCTGTGGGAACTGGCCTAAACACGTACACCGGATTTGACAAGCGGATGGCAGAGGAAATCACAAAGATTTCGGGCTTCCAGTTCATCTCAGCGCCCAACAAGTTTGAGGCTCTAGCGGCTCATGATGCATTGGTTGAGGCGTCGGGAGCGCTCAACACGGTGGCAGTATCGTTGTTCAAGATTGCCAGCGATATTCGGCTGTTGGGCAGCGGTCCGCGCTGTGGCCTGGGCGAGCTTCAGCTGCCCGAGAATGAGCCAGGATCATCCATTATGCCTGGCAAGGTCAACCCGACCCAGTGCGAGTCAATGACCATGCTGTGCGCGCAAGTAATGGGCAACCATACGGCAGTGACTGTGGGTGGTGCAAACGGGCACTTTGAGCTAAACGTGTTCAAGCCAATGATGATCTACAATGTGTTGCATTCGGTCAGACTTTTAGCTGACGGCAGCAACTCATTCCGAGTAAACTGTGTCGAAGGCATTCGTGCTAACAAGGAGCGTATCGAAAAGCTGCTTCATGAGTCGCTGATGCTGGTGACTGCACTTAACCCGTATATTGGCTACGACAATGCGGCGGCGGCAGCAAAGAAGGCTCACAAGGAAGGAACTACTCTGAAGGAGGCTGCGGTGGCTCTAGGATCCTTGAACGAAGAGCAGTTTGACAAGTGGGTGCGTCCTGAAAACATGTTGGGCCCCAAGGATTACAAGAAGTAAAACTGTAAAACACGACTTCAATATTATTTGTTTCAAAAAAATTGGTCTTTATTGTGGACGAGGTCTGCACTTGGCTGGCGTAGGAGCTGGTGCTGACGACGTGGGCTGTTCAGCAACATCTGAAGGTGTAGTTGGCGATTCAACTGTCTCAGCTGGAGATTCAGCTATCTCAACTGGAGACTCCGATGATTCAGCTGGGGATTCGCTGCTATATGACGAACCTTCAGGCTGAGTTCCTTCGCCCAAGTTGGTTACCTTATCAAGTTCCTTTTTAATGGAATCAGTCATACCCAATGCATAGCTGAGGTCAGGATTCGCCATAGCAACAAGCTCAGCCATCGGCTTAACCTCAACCACATGCGAGGACTCTTGCACGTTGAGATCAAAGCAGGTGGAGTACCACTCGCCGGCAGAGTTCTGGTTAAAGTACCAGAACCAGACAAAGTGGTAGACGTTTCCGGGCTTCAGATCCTTGGGCACAGTCCAGCTACCAAAGCACACGCTGCTGGGGTTTTTGGGAGAATAACACGTCAAGTCCGTCGCAAAGTCCATAGTGCCAGCAACCATCGCTGTATTGCGCTCACTGACATCAGCAAACTGTTTGTTGGGGTCAGGGTAATACAGAATGTCGACCTTAGTCGGATTGGTGTTATTCAAGTGACCATTCTGCTCCCATGACGTATAAATGGTCTCTCCAGGCTGCACGGTAGCCATAGGGAAGAGCGGCGAATAGTTCATGTTTGCCTGCTGTTTGGGGTTACACATGGGTTTGCTCGCCGGTGATCCGCTGAACAAGTATGTGTACTCGGTGTTGATATCCGGGTTGCTTCGTCCTGGGTATCCGCGAGCATATCCCAAGCTGACTTGATTAACTGGGTCGTATTTGGTTGAGTCTACCCAACTGTGAGCCAGCACGGTTGAAGCAGACCCGATTGCCAACGCTGCCACCGTCTTTACGAAACTATGCAACATGTTTTGCTAAGCGTTGGGCTATAAGATTTTTTTTAGTTATGTACAAAATGAATAAATTGGTATGCGAGTAAATGAATCCGTTGCTAAGAGAAAAGAGAGGAGGATCATTTATATTAAATATTGCCATAAAGTTCTCTTTCTGCTTTATCTGCTAGGTTTGAAAACATCCTTTTGCACGGAAAGAAGAAAAAGAGGCCAAGAACATACAATGCGAGCCAGCCACTACCTAAAACGCGTAAAAGCAGGAAATTTCTTTACCTTGTATATAAAGGACCAGCCGGTTAAAATAAAGAAAATAACGAGAGAGAAAAGGATATGGAAAGGGAAAAGGTCGGGAAAAAAAAAGGAGGGAGGTTTAAGAGAAAAACAGGACGACTATTATTCAATATAAAGGCCAACATTTTTTCAATTACTGTTCTTTTGCATTCGCGTGATGGTCTAGAAAATGCATGCTTAGCAGTTGCACATATCAAAACAAGAAACTGTCCAAAAAGAGGGAGGGGTTCGAAGTTTGGAAGCATTTTTTGGTAGAAACATGTTAATGAAACCTTTAGATTTACATTCTAAAGAATATTCAACCACGATGTTGGCACAAGGAAAAATGCGCAGCTTTAGATCACGTTAAATGTTTTTCTGGATGCTTATTTTTCTTTACAAGAAAATTTGAATCTTATACACCATTTATACCACAATATGGCTCTTTCTGGATAGCAATCCCTCCCGATTCTTGAGAATAGAGTTGTCAGTTAAACATCAATGCGCCGATCATTTCTTTTCACGAATTCTGCATATTAAATTACGTCATGAACCGATACTGTGCAAGCGGTTTCTTAAATGTAAACAAAACCCAGACCATGTGGTCGCCAAACAAGAGATCCGATCCCAACCCACACAAAAGAAAAAAGCAATTGCATTATAGATAGAAAAGTTTTTGAAGCCTGAAGCAGTAGATTTAGCTAGTTACTTGAATAGCCACTTGTATGGCTTGCGTGCTTGCTCGTCCATCTTGCCAACATACTCGCGAATGGACACGGCCAAGTCCTTGTCCATCTCAACCATCCGCTTCAACACGTCCTGCGGGATGGATTTCACTAGCGCCAATGTGCCCGGTTGCATAACACGGAAACTGTGCACAAACGCCTTCATTAGCGACTCATCCTGATGCCACACCTTGCGCTCAATCAGCTTCTGCAGCAGCTTGATCACTGTGCCTACCGGTCCATTGCGCTGCCGGTAGTACACATCGGCAGTATGCAGCATCAAAGATGTCATGTGTTCCTGCTCTGAAAGCAGCTTCAATGCAGTATCAAACACGGCTGTAGAAAACATGTGCGTGCCGTCAGGCTTTGTCATGCTCTCATAAACAGATATTGCCTCCATGGCTTTGTTGCCCAAGGCAGCCACGCTGGGGTCATGCAGACCCATTAGCAGCTGTGTCGGACTCAACACACTTGGACGATTCAAATACGAGGTAGTCAGCCGCGCAAAGGACTCGCGCAACATGACCCGCGAACCCTCAGAGTTGTTCAGCAAACTGACAACTATCGGCAGCCTCCGCAGCGCCTCTTCACGATCCATACCGCCGAAAATAAATACTATAAAGTTTCCATCAAGCTTGCGTTTATCGCACATACTCAGCACCGCCTGCACCAGCTCCTTTGCTGGCACACGAGCGCCATCGACGCAGAGCAGATAGATTATACGCAGCGCTAGGGTTTCGGAACCGGTTGGGAAGTTTGTCAGAACTGGAATGATTTTGGTAGGCGTATTTACCATCGACTTTATCAGCGGAGTGATGATCCGCCGCACAGCTATCTGCACTGTCGGCATTGCCTTCTTGTATGCTTCAAATACTGTAGAAAGCAGCTCTACATTTTTGGTACTCAAGGCCAACAGCAGCTCCATATGAATCACCAAGCCGCTTTCAATACTTTGCTCTTCTTGTTTGCGCAGTGTAAGCGCCTCTGCCTTTTTCTTTTCAATGGCTTCTGCCGATTTCTCCTCGTTTTCAGGCGCAGGCTCATCAACACGCTCAAATATATCCTTGACTTTCTTCTCTAACTCTGTTGCTCGCGTAGAAGCGCCTTTCATTCCTATGTCGAACGAAGTATTCGCTACCGTAACAATACGCTGGGCTGATAGGCTGTTTGGATAATGCTTCTTGACAGCACGGATACAGCCCACACGAGTTGCGCGCTCTGGATGGGCACTGTATGTTAGCAGTATATCCAGCCCAGCATTGAATATCGATGGTCGAAGCTCAATGGCCCTTTCCAGTGTTGTAAATCCCAGTAGCGCTGTTTTGGGCGATTTCAAACACTCTTCAATCTTTAGCAAGTGTGCCGGAAGCAGATAAGGAGCATCCTTGATAAAGTTTAAAATCAGCTCGTCAGGCTGCTGTTGCTGCTGCTGCTGCTGAGGAACAACTGCTGCGCCATTGGCAGAGTCAGCACCAGTGGTCTGCGTACTAGTTGGTACTGATTCCGATGCAGCCGCCAATTCCATGCTGGACTTTACAATTGCATCAAATATGCTCTCACACCATTGGAGATACAGAGCCAACACGGTATATTTGTTTTCTGGCTTATCTGGAGCACGCTTTAGCTCAGGATCAGTAATAACAACTGACATCCACAGCTCATACAGCAAAATCATTGCCAGCTCATAGTGCGTTCGCGGCGAGTCAATAATCGACTGCAGAATCTGATCAATGCACGCGTGAAGCTCTCCCCATTGCGTTGATGGTCCCATGTCAGGATCCGCTTCGTCGGCAGACTTAGCCTCGTAAAATACAATGTAGCAATTGGAGACCAGCCGCACCAGCATCACCATGCTGTCTTCTAGAACCTTGCTGTTGGTGCTCAGCCCATTTGCCAAAACCTTTTGATGCTGAATTAGGTTTAGCGAGCTAGGAACATCATGAAGAATGCGCTTGTGCTCGATAAACTTGCGCAGTTGCTCGCTGCCTGCAGCAACCCGACGAATAGCCTCGATTACGTGCTCTTGGCGGGTCTCCAGCGGCATAGAGTCCATTATCGGCAAGTCAAACTGCTTCTCAGAGAGCAATGCCTTCTGCATCTCGTCTTCCATCTCCCTGTCCACTGCCTGTGCCCTTTGATGACGCTGCAACCGCTTCTCTTCTTCAAGAGGCTGCATCGAGGCCTCCTTTTCTTTGTCTTCCTCTAGCTTCACACGCTTAGCACTTTCTTCTAGCAACCGCATCTGCTTTTCCTCATCGTCATCGTCCACGTCAATTGTGCCTGCTGCACGCTTGGCTCCGGTGGAATCTGATGACTGCATGCCAACATCAGTATCGGCGCCAGGAGCTGGCTGATATGCCAAATCTTCCTGCCCATCTTCAGGCGCTGGTACCCACCGCGCAGAATGATGGGCACCCTCTGCTTCAGGCAGCCGAGGCGCCTGTTCGCGTTCTCTTGCCCGTTGCCGCTGCCGCCGCTCACGCTCTCGTGCTTGTTGCTCTTGCCAACGAATCCACTCTGGGCCGCCAAGCGTATCTAAAGTGCTTTCCAGGACCTCTGAATACGCACCCATATAGCGACGCGTGTATAAGTGCAAAAGAGCAATTCGCAGAGCCTTACTAATAATCACCAGCTGCAAGTGGGTCATTGTTTGCTCTGACGAGTTAATAACTGCGTACCAGTTCGTTAGCCGTTCAAGCAGATCCTGGCAGAACTGTGGCCGCAGATTCATCAAATATACAATCGAGTTAATAATTGCTGTAATAAACGACGTGTTGCATAGCCGCATATGGTCGCTGCTAGGCAGCAAACGCACCAGCTGCTGCCGTGCCCGTTCGCCGCGCTTAGCCAATGCATTTTTATCAATATACGGATGCGCAGTAGGCAGCATGTCCAGATTAAGTGTGCTTCGTGGACTGGCACCCAGCTCTGGAACAGGCGTAAACACGGTAGCTTCGGTTTCCAAAAACTTCACCAAGTGCATCTGTAGCGCTGGATCATCCGAGCGTTCCGACATTTGCATTAGCACCTGCGCCAACTCCAGCATCTTCTCGTACAGCTGCTTCCATACAGGGTTGGTTGTCTTCAGGCTGATGCAGGCATTGATGATTTCAGGCCAAAACCGTGTCAACGCCTGTACTGATCGGCGTACAATCAGTCCTGGCGTGCTTTCAACGTGCTCTAGAGTATGTTCTGCCAGTTTCAAAAACTTTTGAGCCAGCTCTGGGTACTTGGTCTCCATTAATTCACGTGGCGGTGCGTGACATACAGTTTCTTCCATTACCGTCCAGCCCCAGGCTGCCGGAGGCGTCAGGATGGACAGGTTATCATCTGCATTCATATCACCGGTTCCATGCCACACGTCCACCACAATGCTGGCTGCCTCGTGACCCTTGTCGAAAAACTTTTCATACAGCAATTGTGGATGGTCGCAAAGCAAGTCTACCAAATGGTCCAATTTTGTGCGATTTGGAGGCGTCTCGTGCACAGCCTCGCTATACAGCCCGTCTGCCTTCTTCAGGACCTTCTCCTTCTCGCTCATTAGAAATTTTTTTCCTAGATAGTTTTGATTTAAAAAAAAAAAATAGAAAAGGCGTGTTTGTGTGATCTGATCTCTATTTCAGCACTTTAAGATGTCTGTTACTTATTATTTTGCTATTGTCGGTACTGCTGATTCACCGCTTTACGAGGCCGAATTCGGCGTTCAGAGAAACGAAAACAAGCATCTACATCAGTTTGTTGTGCATGCGGCTCTGGACCTGGTCGAAGACGCCCTATTTGCAAACAATTCTTGCTACTTGAAAACAATCGACACATACCAAAACCTGAATGTCTCTGCATATGTGACACCAAGCAATGTGCGGCTAATGCTGGTGCATGAGGCCAAGTCTGAAGAGGCTATTCGGGCCTTCTTTGCAGGCTGCCACGAGCTGTTTGTCAGAACGCTGCTAAATCCGTTCTATGATCCCAGCATGCCTATCCAGTCTCGAGCATTTGATGCAAAAGTCAATGCACTAGCTAAAAAGTTTTTGATTTAGTTATATCTTGTGTACCATATAAAGAAAGAATTAAGCTAGACGCCGCCCTTGTCCCCAGGAATGACCGCCTCCGGGACGCTGAGATACCGGGTTACTCAATGTTGCCATCCGTATGCCTGTTGAGCGGGGGTCGGATCTATGCACCTGTCCAAAGATCCGGTACACAAATTGAGGAGTAGGAATGTAGTTTAATCCGCCTCGTGCCGGCAAATCAACCGACAAGTAGTAGTATGCTTGCGCCGATAGCCATCCATAGAACGACGCAAACGGGAACACACCCTGATTCAGCAAAAGATTAAGAGCCATCAGCGCATATGGCAAGTACCGGGCCGGAAACGTGATTCCAAAAACGAATCTTACGGTCTGTTCTGCTCGATGCAGCGACCATAACGTCGCAATTGCCAGCAGCAAGCCATTGGTAAGAAGCACCGTTTGAGTAATCCACGACATACCTAGCATCGAAATCATGCAGACCATAAGGAACCAGACATAGTCGGCAGTACGTCCGCCAAACTCTTCCTTTTCCACAGCAAGCGAGTACCGATGCAGCATTACAAGGTGAATAAGCCCGTTGATACTGAGTCTAGTGACCAAAAACGTGGTTACTAGACGCCATATCTGAAACTGCTTGGTCACTAGTTCCCACAGCAGCGGCAGATGGTACCCTGGCAGCAACCCCAAGCCGCTCACGAGAGTCAATGTACCGGTTGCTTCTAGCAAAAACCTAGTGCATACTGGAAGCGAGCTAAACCACTGGGCAATCTGTGCTCCATCGGAGCTAATTCCACGCGTAGGCTGTGCTTGGCGAGCCATTTATAATTTGCAATGTATAAAATTTAGCGAAGGAAAAAAAAAGAAGTTGCTGGCTGCGCATTATTGGTCCACTCCAACGGTCCCTTAATTGCTGAATCTCGCAAATAAGCGGTATAATTCAATAATTCAATCCGCGATTTCCATGCATATCCTGTGTTTAATTTAGAATGTCATCGAATCGGTTTCCGCTGGTATGTGATGGATGCTGTACATATTGTGCTTCAAACGCATTTTTCTAAATACATCTATTGTAGCTTCAGCGCGAAGAAGAGCGCAATGTCGAGGTTACCTGGGAAGACCAGCAACAGATCAATCAGTTCAGCAAACTAAATGGCCGCGTCGAGCACCTTGAAGACGAATACAAGAAACAAAAAGAAGAGAAAGAGTACTTGGACGATCTGGCAATGGAACTTGAGCTTGCCGATGAAGATGAGCCAGTTTTCTACAAAATAGGCGATGCATTTGTTCAATTGTCGCTGGAAAAGGCACAAGAACGGCTGGAACACGATAAAGGCAGCATTGACGAGCATGTCGACAAACTGGATAGCCAGATCGCCTCCATTCAGTCTGAAATGGACGATCTGAAGAAGAAGCTCTATGGCAAATTTGGCAAGGCAATAAACCTAGAAAAGAATTAAACTGCTTGCTAATAAATTTGTTTCATGGAATCCGTGTTTATTGATTTATTCATGCGAATCGTTGCGAGTAGAAAATGACATTTTTGCGCAGCCATTTTTGTTGATATTTAAAGCGCTTTCCAGGTGTATCAAAGAGTTCATCTTTACATTTTTATACTTGAGTTCTCTTCTTGCTACTTTATTATGGAACTGAACATTTTTGTACCTGAGTATGTGGATACCACCACTTTGGACAAGTGCTTTTTGGACAAAGATGCAAATTTTATTCCAATTCAATCCGAGGCGTTTTTGCCCGAGGAAAAGCTCAAAACGCTTGACAAGTTTATTGTTTTGGAAAAGGACCACTTTAAGGTATTTTTCTATTGCAGCAAACCATATGAATGCAACTACCAGTCGCGCAACGCAATCATGTATGAAACAAAATATGGTTATTATCGAACGAAGTTTGAATATAAGTTTCCAATTGAGAATGGTCTCAGACTGGTAAAACAGCCTCCAATGCACTACTTTGTGCGCTCAGGAAACTCAGACACACTACTTTATAACAATGCAACTGAGGCCAACACGATTGTTGAATACTTTGACAGCGATGACGATATGGACCTGGCAAGGTTTGTCGAGGCTGTAAAAAGCAAGCCGCACTGTGTGCAAAAATACTTTATTGTGAACAGGGGAAATGAATACCGCGCAGTTGAAACTGATAATGTTAAAAACACCTATGTGTTCAGCAGCAGGCTGAAATATCGGATTGTTAGTACACTGGCAAGTGGAGAAGCTACAATAGAAACATTTGTTGAAGAGGACAAGAACTTGGAGAATAAGCTGGCCAAGCCAGAACGGCTTTCCGGGTTTAAACTGCGTGATTCCGAAGGGAATGTTGTTTCTGACGGAGAAGTCTTTGCGCTACAGATACTTGGCAACCAGGATGGCTATGAGTCTGACAAAGAGTTGCAGTTTCCCCAGAATTTGACTAAAAAAATGCGTATGTTTTACGGAAAAGACTGGGTAGACATTATTGCTTTTAGGGATAGTTACCCAAACAACTTTCTGTTTGGTCATCTAGACAGTGGAGTGACTTTTACATGTGAGACCATCGATGATATTGTCTACCTCAAACATAAGGACAAATACCTGTACAACGATCCTAAAAGCGAATTCAAACATATAAATTTTGGAAATTATGTTCCAACCAAAGAGCAGCGCATTCAAATCCACTATAACAATGACGGCAATATTATGTTAACCGCATGGGGAGGGCGAGTTTATGCTGCATGTAACTGGGTAAAGGGGTCCTGTGGTTCTATTACATTTGATGACATCGAAGAGCAGTTGCGCTGGGGATCTCCCATGAGCCTGCGTATTGTCAGAATATAAAGCTAATGTATTTGTGACTAAGTTACATTATACTGCAGCTAGCAACCAGTGGACAAGTGGGGGTTTCTAATAAATATGATATTATTTGAGGCTATTCTGGGCGATTTACTTGCAAACCTAATAAAATTACAAAAATAAACCACAATCTTTAAGCGATTGTCCTTATGTTTATTCCGCAGCCAATATTTACGGTATAAAACCCAATCTGACTGTATCCCTTTCACTTCTATATTTTTCCAGTTTATTTTGTCTCAATCAATTGTGCTGCCGCTTTTTATTTCTCTATGGAACTGAACATTTTTGTACCTGAGTATGTGGATACCACCACTTTGGACAAATGCTTTTTGGACAAGGTAACTGAATTTACGCCAATTCAATCCGAGACGTTTTTGCCCGAGGAAAAGCTCAAAACGCTTGACAAGTTTATTGTTTTGGAAAAGGATCACTTTAAGGTATTTCTTCGTGGCGGTGAGCCATTCAAATGTAACTACCAGTCGCGCAATGCCATCATGTATGGAATAAGATATAGCTGCTTTTGGAAGGGTTTTACATGGAAGTTTCCAATTGAGAATGGTCTCAGACTGGTAAAACAGCCTCCAATGCACTACTTTGTGCGCTCAGGCAACTCAGACACACTACTTCTTAACAATGCAACTGAGGCCAACACGATTGTTGAATACTTTGACAGCGATGACGATATGGACCTGGCAAGGTTTGTCGAGGCTGTAAAAAGCAAGCCGCACTGTGTGCAAAAATACTTTATTGTGAACAGGGGAAATGAATACCGCGCAGTTGAAACTGATAATGTTAAAAACACCTATGTGTTCAGCAGCAGGCTGAAATATCGGATTGTTAGTACACTGGCAAGTGGAGAAGCTACAATAGAAACATTTGTTGAAGAGGACAAGAACTTGGAGAATAAGCTGGCCAAGCCAGAACGGCTTTCCGGGTTTAAACTGCGTGATTCCGAAGGGAATGTTGTTTCTGACGGAGAAGTCTTTGCGCTACAGATACTTGGCAGCCGGGATGGCTATGAATCCGATGAAAAGTTACCTGAGAATATGACTGAAGAAGAGCTTGTGTTTTACGGAAAAGACTGGGTGGACATTAACTCATGTATGGATGATGGTCGGGACTATTTTCTGTTTGGTCATCCGGACAGTGGAGTGACTTTTACATGTGAGACCATCGATGATATTGTCTACCTCAAACATGAGGACAAATACCTGTACAACGATCCTGAAGGCGAAACTAACGATATATTTATTGGCAATGGTGTTCCAACTAAAGAGCAGCGCATTCAGATCCATTACAACGATGATGGCGATATCATGCTAACTGCATGGGGAGGGCGGATTTATGCCATGTGCGACTGGGTAAAATGCTCCTATGGCGCCATTATGTTCAACGGTATTGAAGAGCAGCTACGCTGGGGATCTCCCATGAGCCTGCGTATTGTCAGAGTATGAGATTTCCCCTTGAATGATTTTCCTCTCCGCAGCCATTTTTCCAGTATAGCGGGCCGCCTGACCAAGCCATTTGGATTTTAATGAATCTTCTCTTTACATTTATCTTTCTTTTAAAGTTTGCCAACTCTATGGAACCAATTATTTTTGTGCCCGAGTACGTCAATGTCAGCAACATTGATCAATGTTTATTAGATAAGCATGTAACTTTTTGTCCAATTGACTCAAAGACCTTTGATGCTGGAGCCCAGCTTGAACAGCGCAAGCGGTTTATTGTTCTCGAGAAAGACTATTTCGATGCCTACTTTCATCGTGGTCGGCCTGACAAGTGCAGTTATCAGTCGCGTAACGCTATAATGGCATTTATGTGGAGACCATGCAACTGGATGGACTTTTATTTAAACTTTCTTATAGTAGATGGAGTAGTTGGCTTTGCTATGCCGCCAGTTCATTATTTTGTCTGTGCCAACGACTCGGATGACTTCAATCTTAATTCGCCTGCGGACGATAACACCATCGTGGAGTATTTTGACAGGGACTATGGCAGTGACTTTGCAAAGTTTGCTCGTGTTGTTAAGGATAAGCCGTATTGTGTGCAGAACTATTTTATAGTCAATGTTTGCCAGACATACCATGCTGTCAAAACGGATGATGTAAGCATCAGATATACATTTAACAAGGACGTAAAGTACCAAGTCATTGAGCTGCTTGTCAAAAAATCTGCCACCATCGAGGAGTTGATTGAGAAGAGTGCCCTGCTGGGTGAAGCTAAAGCAGATACCGATAATTCGCCCTTCCAATTGCGCGATTCTGAAGGCAATGTGGTTACTGATGGGACCAAGTTTTCACTACAGATAGTCGGTAGCTGGGAAGAAGATGAAGATATTGATGAGGCTGATCTAGCCAATCTGACAGAGCGCGAACTTCTTTATCATAACAGAGAATGGCTGGCTTTTAACATATTTTCTGGTCCCGAAGAAGGCCACACAATTTGTTGTCTTTATGAAGATGGGTCTGAGTTCACTTGCGAGACCATTGATGGTATCGTTTATCTAAAGTTCGAGGATATGTACTTTTACAATGATTTGAGCAACAACAAGTATGGTCTGTTTGTTGGCAAAGACGTCCCTACCAAAAGACAGCGTGTCAGAATCGAATACACCGAGGATGGCAATTTGATCCTACGTTCCTGGGAAAGCCGTGTCCTTGCAGCCAACGAGTTTATGAAAAGCTCTTGTGGTATAATCAAGTTCAACTTAAGAGAGACGCCATACTACGGCCACCCTTCAATGAGGCTACGTATAATTCGGCGTTAAAAACGCTGTCTTTTTTAAAAGGCATATTGGCAGCCTTTGTATTCAGCAGAAAGGAAACGATTTACATATTATGGCAATTCTCTGAAATAATAGAACTTTTCTTCTTCACAAATAAATTCACTTTACTATATCACGGAAAATGCCACCAATGTCGAAGCATTTGGATACTCAGCTATACCGAGAGGACATTATCAAGGACCCTCTTCCTCGTATTATCATGTACTACCAGACCCATCATGATAGCTCGGATAACCTTATATCCGCACTTCCACTAGCTCAACCAGGCTCTCTAGTCACTCATGTTATCCTGGCCGCCATCCACATTAACGAGGACCCTGAAAATCTCACACTAAACGATCATGTTCCTGACCATCCACGGAACAACCAGTTGTGGTCTGAGCTAGCTCTTTTGCAAGCATCCGGCATTAAAGTCCTGGGTATGTTGGGAGGCGCTGCTCGTGGCTCATATATTCGACTAGACGGCAGCGCTGAGCAGTTTGAAAAGTACTATGGGCCATTGAGAGATTTTGTACGGGGCAAGAACTTGGATGGGTTGGATTTGGATGTGGAGGAAGTAATGAGCCTCCAAGGGATTATTCGACTAATCGATAGGCTTAGAAGTGACTTTGGAGAAGAGTTTATTATTACGTTTGCACCAGTAGCCTCGGCTTTGCTTGACCCGACCAGAAATCTTAGTGGATTCAACTATGCCGATTTGGAAGCAGCACGAGGCAAGGATATCGCATGGTACAATGCGCAGTTTTACTTTGGCTGGGGTGATATCAGCAACACGAACATGTACGACTTGATGGTGAGTGTAGGTTGGAATCCTGAAAAAATCGTCATAGGGATGCTCACCAATCCCACAAACGGCAAGGGGTTTTTGCCATGGAGCAACTTCTCTCCGGTACTGGCGAGTATCCGGAGCAAGAACCAGAGGTTTGGCGGTGTTATGGGCTGGGAATACTTTAACAGCCTTCCGGGGGACGTGCATGAGCCATGGGAATGGGCAATGCAAATGACCAATCTGTTGCGCAAATAAGCATGCAAATCGATCATCCATCTAACCCACAATCAAGTATCACTAAACCGTTGAGTTATCTTTTATTGTTTGATGTGCTTGTATAAATTTCTGGCAATTTGTTTTATACCATGGGGAAGAAGAAATCCGCACCACAAACAAAGGACCCGGATGACAAAAAGGGCAAGGGCAAGCTGAAGCCAGCTAATTCAATCTTGGTTCGGCATATTCTGTGCGAAAAGCATGCCAAGATAATGGAAGCAATGAAGGAGCTTAAAGAGGAAAAAGTTCCATTCAACAAAGTAGCCGAAAAGTATTCTGAGGACAAGGCCAAGGCAGGGGGGAGTCTAGGATGGATGAATCGAGGCTCGATGGTCGGAACATTCCAAGACGCAGCATTTGCGCTAGAGCCAAGCACCGTCACAAGTCCAAACTACACCGATCCGCCCGTGAAGACCAATTTCGGCTACCACATTATAATGGTCGAAGGTAGAAAATAAACTAGTTTAATTCTTGAATCGATTTACTAAAGCTTGGCACTGAATTGCCTCCAGGACAGCCCTCCTCGGGTTCCACCCAATGTCCTGAATCAAACACACACCGTTTGTTCTCGTTAAGCGAAAATGTCAAGGATGTGGTGATGTTGTTTTGTGAAGCGTTTGCGATATTCTCTTGCAGCAGTAGTTTGCCTTCATCGCTCATTGCGCATTGTATTACGGTGAGCCAGTTGGAGATGGGTCGAAGACATTCCGCAAACAGCGTATATGAGCCGATCCGCTTTACACTGGTTTGCTGGCACAAGATAAATTGTAGCGTGGTCTCTGGGCTGGTCTTGTTTTGTACACAAAGTTGCTGCACATCTCCAAAACACTACAGTGCCTGTTGGGTATAATGAATGCTGGATCGCTTATATTGCCAACCGACTTACCTCTACAAGAATATCATGTAAAATTTAGCAACTAGAAATACTTTTAGTAGTAACTGTACTCACCTGTATCTCCGTGCATACACTTTACGCCATACGTGTGCGATGAATTCAGGTTTCCAATGTAATTGAACTGGATATCGACATTTTTGGCGTTATCGTAGTCTACAGTTCTCGTTTAGCTTCTAGCCAATACAACCTACGTCCAATAACTTACATGTAGCAGCAATATCTCGCATGGCACGCGCCGCATCTACAACCAAAGAAAGCCGTCATTAATTAATTTAGCACTAGATAGCATGCAGATATAAAATAGTTACTTGCCTGGGCACCTGGACATCATATAGACATCCATCTTGACCCTGCCCAAAACGCATGGAATAACAAACAAATACAAAAGAACTGACCACATTATAAACTAACAGAGAAGATAAACTACGCAATATAGTTTTAGTTAGAGTAAGAATATAAAGGGGAAATAAAAGTATTAGATGTTACTGCAAGACATTGGGCAAACTTAATCCCAAAGATGCTTTATTGGTAAGTCTCGATAGGCGGGCACGAGCACATAAGGTTGCGGTCGCCGAAAGCATCATCGACGCGAGCCACCGAGGGCCAGAACTTGCGTTCGCGAAGATACGGCAGCGGGTAGGCAGCGCGCTGTCTCGAGTAAGGATGCGTCCACTCTTCCGCGGAAACCCTGCTAATGGTATGCGGAGCATTTACAAGAATATTGTCTTCACGCGACTGCTTCCCTTCCTCGATCTCACGGATCTCCTGGCGGATGGAGATAAGCGCATCACAGAACTTGTCAAGCTCCTCCTTGGATTCTGACTCGGTAGGCTCAATCATGATGGTGTTGGGAACCGGCCACGACATGGTAGGCGGGTGGAATCCGTAGTCCTGCAGCCGCTTGGCAATATCGATTACCTGGATGCCGGCAGACTTTCCGAATGGCCGCATGTCCAGGATAAACTCATGAGCACACATGCCGTTCTGGTTGGCAAACAAAATTGAGTAGTGGTCGCGCAGGCGGTTGGCCATGTAGTTGGCGTTCAGAATCGCAGTCTTGGATACCTGCGTCATGCCACGGCCGCCCAGCAGCTTGACATATGACCAGGTAACTGGAAGCACGCCTGCTGATCCGTATGGCGCAGCAGAAACCGGTCCAACCGTGCTCTGCGGGGTGCCGTCGGCATTGACCAGTTCAGGGTGGCCGGGAAGGAACGGCGCCAAGTGCTTCTTGACGCAGATGGGACCGACACCAGGACCGCCGCCACCATGAGGAATGGCCAGCGTCTTGTGGTTGTTCAGATGGCACACGTCAGCACCCATATGGCCAGGACTGGTCAAACCAACCTGTGCGTTCATGTTGGCACCATCCATGTACACCTGGCCTCCGTTCTCATGAACAATCTCGATTGCCCGCAGCACGCCCTCTTCGAACACGCCAAATGTCGAAGGATATGTGATCATTACTGCCGACAAGAATTCGGCGTGTTTCTTGGCCTTGGCTTCCAGGTCTACCAGATCCAAGTTGCCCTTAGAGTCGCACTTTACAATGACCACCTTGAGGCCGGCCATCACTGCGGATGCAGGGTTGGTGCCGTGCGCTGACTCGGGAACCAGGCAGACGTTGCGCTGGCCTTGGCCCTGGGATGCCTGGTAGGCGCGAATAGCCCGCAGTCCAGCATACTCGCCCTGTGCGCCGCTGTTTGGCTGCACGGTGGTGGCATCCATTCCCGTGATTGCTGCCAAATCCGACTCCAAGTCACGGATCATATGCGCGTAGCCCTCGGTCTGCTCGCGTGGAGCAAACGGATGGATCTGGCTGAATTCTGGCCAGGTGATCGGAATAAGCTCGGTGGTTGCGTTGAGCTTCATGGTGCACGAGCCCAGAGGAATCATCGCGTTGGCCAGCGACAGGTCCTTGTTCTGCAGCTGGGTGATGTAGCGCAGCATCTCTGTCTCCGAATGGTAGCGGTTAAAGATGGGATGGGTCAGGATAGGACCCTGGCGAGCCAGACCTGCAGGGATAGCCGATGACTCGGCTGCGGTCGCTGCCGTAGAGGCCACAATGGCATCGACAGTTGCTACATCGCCGCCAAAGACCTCGACCAACTGATAAAGCTCCTCACGAGTAATTGCCTCGTCAAGCGTAACACCCACGGTCTGCGCATCAATCTGCCGCAGGTTGATTTGGCGCTCGGCGGCACGAGCATGGATGTCAGCAGCTGTCAAGCCGTCCGCCACACGAATGCGCAGCGTGTCAAAGTACGACGAGTTCTCAACGGTATGGCCGGCTGCCGAGACTGCGCCTGCCAAGGACTGAGTAAAGCGATGGATCCGGTTGGCAATGTTCTTGATGCCCTCAGGACCATGGTACACGGCGTACATGGCTGCCATGTTGGCTAGCAGCGCCTGGGCAGTGCAAATGTTGGACGAGGCCTTTTCGCGGCGAATATGCTGCTCGCGAGTCTGCAGAGCCAGACGATAGGCACGGTTGCCTTGAGCATCACGCGAAACACCAATGATACGACCGGGGATGCGACGCTGGTTGGCAGTGGTAGTGGCAAAGAAAGCGGCATGCGGGCCACCGTAGCCCAAGGGCACGCCAAAGCGCTGGGTATTGCCGATGGCAATGTCGGCGCCAAAATCGGCTGGTGCCTGAAGCACCGCCAGCGACATCAAGTCAGCCACGACCACCAGCTGGCCGCCCTGTGCATGCACTTGGTCAGCCAGCGCCTTGTGTTCGCCAATGTTTCCGTAAGTATCCGGATACTACAACAACAAAAAAGGCATTAGTTTTGTGATGCGTGTGAATGTAAAGCATGTAGAGTTGCCTTGAGCCAATGAGATGTGAATGATAACAGCGCAAAAATGTGAAAGTAAGTTGAAATATCCATTCCTGCATATGCTTTGCGCATGTGGATAAAGGCAAATCCCAAATTCAAAAAAAGTAAACTTACCGAAACAAGAGCGCCAGCAAGACGGTCGCCCAGCGAAGCGAAATCAAATGTTCTGTAGTCGCCAACAACAATTTCAGCATCGAATCCCTCAGCACGCGTGCGCAGAACAGCCAGTGTCTGCGGATGGCAGTTCTCATCGGCAAAGAACACATTGCGGTTCTTCTTCCGTGAGCTGCTCAAGCACACAACCAGGGCCTCTCCAGCAGCCGTGCCCTCATCAAGCAAGCTGGCATTGGCTGCCGGCAAGCCTGTCAAGTCGCTGACAACTGTTTGGAAGTTCAGCAGACTCTCCAGACGGCCCTGGGAGATTTCGGGCTGGTACGGAGTGTATTGCGTGTACCACCCAGGGTTCTCCAAAACATTGCGCAAAATAACCGGCGGAACCACCACGTCGGTGTACCCGGTACCAATGAACGAGCGATATATCTTGTTCTTTTGTGCTATGGCTTTGAGCTTGGCCAGCAGCTCCTTCTCGGCATACTCGCCATCGGCAATGTTCAGGGGCTCGGCTAGCCGGATGCTGTCGGGGACGGTTGCAGAGATCATCTCGTCCAGAGATTTGAATCCCAGAGCCTGCAGCATAGCATCGATATCAGAGTCGCGTGGTCCGTTGTGCCGACGCAAAAATGTATCGAGGGGTGCCAATGCCTGCGCCGCAGTTGCTGCAGAGGCTGATCCCATTGCCTCGGTCTCGTTGGCTGGAGTGGCAGCAGCCGTGGCTGCCGATGACTGGTGCGGACGAAGTGTATGGAGAAGGGCAGCGCGAAGCGTAGCTGTAGCCATTGCAGACGATGCTGCTGATCCTAGCTTGGCCAGCGACTGGGCCTTGGTTATAGCTGATCTCGAAATCATTTTGTTAGTGAATATGGAAGCACACAAACTAACAGAAAGTGTTGTGTGTAGGTAGAAGAAGAAAAAAAGAAGGAAGCTTTACAGAGCAATAGAAAAACGAGATGATGACATGCTTGGTGGTTTATAAAGGCTGTAGAGTGTATTCATGCGCACATTTCATCTACGCTCCGTCCGGATAGAATAGAAAAAAGACGCGCATTTTTTGGGCATTCAATTACATGGGAAAACGCTTGAGCGGGCTGAAACATTTTTTTAGCCCGGTGGAACGGGTTTGTTCACGTATCCCCCTTTCCTGCCAATGGGTGCAAGGGCGGGGAAAAATGATAATCTAGACACTCAAAAAAATTGGCCGCAATGTACGTCACAATTTATTCCTCTAATAGGAACCAAACGCTTCTTTTGGTACCACCGGTTATCAGCGGATTCTGGTTGGCTCCTGCCGGTGGTAAAATCACACTGCGATCAAGAGGCGCAGCAGCAGGAAAACACATGCGCTTATTAATGGAGCGGCGCACAATTGATGGCAGAGCTGATTGTGGTTCCGCCGACGAGCACTGTGCGCATTCCACCGAGCTGGCGTCCCACTGCAGCCACCCTCGCCGCCTCGTCAAACGTTATGCCTCCCACGACAAACACCACGACAACTCTACTTGCCTTTGCTGCATCGCCTGCCCCATGTCTGCTGACGTCGGCTGTGCTCGTTCCGTCGCCCGCCAAAAAGCGCCGCCTACTTTTCATACCACGCATATGACCATGTTAACTATTACCTTCCATAATAGGGCAAAGCGTTATTTGGTAGATGCACTCCACTCTGCCCATGTACATATGTGCATCTCGGTATTCTGCATGCGCATTGCTTACCCTAGACCCTTGAGAAGGTTGGCTGCGGCCACCACCGACCCCTGCTCCGCATGCTCCAAGTCAGCGCACTCGCTGGAACCGCTTAGCACGTTGCTAGCCACCCGCTCCAGCAGGCTCGAGTACGCCTCACTGGACCCCAGGGACATGCCGACTAGTTCGTGCCAATATTTCAGTCTGCTGCGCTGCCCCTCGCTAGTCGCCACTGAATTGGCGTAGTTAGTCACTTGCTTGGCCCACCGACCATCCATGTCTAGATGCATCCAGTTCAAAGTGTTTAAAACAGCGCTGCAGTCGCTGCTAAGTCGCTGCTCAATCAACAGCCGCTGCTCGGCAGGAATTCCCACTTTGGAAGGTGCCAGTAGCGACGCAGCCATCAGCACCATTCCCGGAGCTGGTGTGTGCTGCCAAAGATACTGCGAGACGTAACGCTCTGCATCTGCATCTGCATCTGCGATCGCTGCTGCTTCTGTGGTAGGGAAATGCGAAAGCATGCTGGATGTCAGGGGCGGGATTGCTGTCAGTACTTGGTCCCATGCTGCACACATCTCTTCTTCAAGTGCATTGCTGCTAAAGCCAGCATCTGGGCTGCCTTTGACCTGGGCTGTTTCCGGCAATGAGTCCTTGATTCCGCCAATAACTAGCTTAAGCGTCTTTTCAGCACCTTCAATCTCTTTCCAGTGGTCATCTGAGCCTGTTTTTTCAGAGGTTACTACTGCTTGGGCTATTTCAGCCAAAGCTCCATTATAGCTGGATGAAGCTGGCTGTGCTCGGTATGCGTCAATCATGGTTTGAAGCTGTTCAGCTGTCACTCGCCCGTGTGCTGGCGCTGCGGCCTCTTCAGGGCTGTTACAGATAGCTGCTAGTTCGTCTGCCAGTGCTTTGCGAAGAAGCTGCAGTGCAACTGGCCTGCTCTGCATGAGCAATGCATCCCACATGTCCATTTTCGGCTGCGCTCCTGTTGAACTATTGTAGTTTAGTTCACACTGACGGATTAATGACAGCAGTGAGTTGCCGCCAGGAGATTCTGAGGACGCCAAGCCATCCTGTCTGCTGCTGCTCTTCACAATTCTATCACTATTGTTGCCCGATGCAAGTGCGTTTGGTGCCAATGCCCTATATAGTTGATCAAGCAGATGCTGGCTATGGTGCATAGGCGCAACCAAGTCAGCAGTCCGGTCTACAAGCACCACTGTGGCTTGCTCATGGCTGCCAGTTGGGCTGCCTCTAGAGCGGATATTGCGCGTAATGCCTGTGCATCTTCGAGCAACTCTGCGAGCAGTGTCTCCCAAAGAATAAAACTGCCCATGAACGCCCAATCCGCACATCAAGGTAACAAGGTTTAACGTAAGCCGCTCAATCTGTTGCCGCAAATCAGCATCAGCAGAATCATCACTTCCATGCCCGGCTGGCCGCTCTTTAGCCAAAAAGTTTCCCCACCTATCCTCATTCGGTTGCATGCCGGAATATTCAAATGTTGGGCGTATATCACAAGCATCTGGCAAGATAAACATGCCATTAGACATTGGTGCAGTTGCTAGCAGCGGCACGCATTTTATAAAGACCGATTCGCTGGTAATAAAGGTTGGAGCTCCGCCTCCAGCCTGCTCTTGACCACAACACAAAAGCCTTTCTAGCGCCAGCATCACGCTTGATCTGGTTAATGGCTGTGGTATGTAGTCGAAAGGCGGTGGATACACAGCTGCTATACTGCCCCAGATCTCCTCGGGTGTTGCCACGCACAATGTACACGATGAAAATGCATTTTTGGCTAACACTGTGGCGACTGCTGGCCATACGGTTTGTGGCCAGCTTGTAGTGCCTATCACAAATAAAGCATGCGAGCCTTCCGACAAACACCTGCTTTCCCTATCCCCATTGCCCTGCTCTTCCAGGCTTTTGATACTCCGTGCTTGCGGCATTCTGTCGCCGGAATGCAGCAGACCAACAAGTCCTCCTGGCACGCACACGGTTATCGTCTCTAGTGCCACTGCATCGGCATATACTGTCGTGTCCAGTCCCTTTGAATGTTCTGTCAAAAGAGAAACCAGCGTTTCTGTGACGAGCTCATTTAATGAGCCAGAATGTGTGTCTAGATTGGCAGGTTCAAGTACCATTTAAATTTTTAAGAAAAAAGGGCTCTTAAACTTTAGAGAAGAAACGCTGCAAGCAATGCAGCGAAACAGTAGTTTCCGACCCGCCCAATCACAGCTGCATTGTCGTCAATGATGCTAAAATTGGAGTTGCTTTTGTCGCGTTCGGCTTTATTCGACTCGTCATTGGAAGTCGGTTTAGGCGGGGGCGGAGCGGAAGGAGCTGGCTGTGGAGCTGCATCCTTGTCTGAGCTGCGAGCCGGCATTTGGTCGTCAGCAACAATGCGGGCAGGACGGGTCATGCGATCGATCAGATCGCTGTTGAACTCTTTGCCATTCATGGGTGCACAGTATACCTGCACCTGCATTTCTTGCAGGGTGCGGTTTTCAGAGTCCGGGCAGTTGTCGTAGCAGGTTAGAATCTTCTTTTGGGCATGGCACTTGCATTTCCAGTCGTCGTATTCGCAGCTTTTGAACTGCAGCTGCTGCATCCGAAGGCATGCCTCCAGGATATTCTGCGCACGACAACGCTCACCTGCCACACATCCACACACTACAAAGAGCACAGCAAGAAAACACAAACGACGCATTGTATAGGGAAAAGTTATGTAGAGCTTGAAAAATACTGTGTATTCATAATGTTCTTGCTAAGTCAACGAACTACGCAGAATTTATTCAAATAGCATGCGTGCTGCAATCACTAGAATAAACGATGTCATGGCCTTTATTAATAAGTGCAGCTAGTGCAATAGCTTTAATAGCATATATCGCATAGTTAAAATCTTTAATGTGCATGCGTTCCAAACAAATAAAGGCATTCACTCTCTCTTATTTGATTTTTCTTCTCTCCACACGATTTAGCACTGACAGCCATGATGCAAATGTTTCAGATCGAAAATCCACTTTATTCACGAGGCATTCAAAGCATCCAGCTGGCTTTTCAGCAGATTCCGGCGATCTATCAGTGCCTGGTAATCCTGCTGTAGCTGATTCTCGCGCGTCTCAACTTTGCGCAGCTCGGATTCAGCATGCTCAATTCTGGCAGGAATAATCGCCTGTTCGGCGGTATGCAGATCTGTAAAGGCGCCAGTGTCCAGCTTGGCTTGCTCAAACTCCTTGTATGCTGCTTGGATCTTCTCGTTCAGCATCTTTGACCGTGCCTGATAGCCGCCCAAAGTGACTCCCAGCTTACGTTCTAATTTGTTTGCTCGGGCTGCCTCCTCAATCATACGCTCACGCCGTTTAGCCAAATCAAACTTGTGCTTTGCTATCAAGTCGCTTGTGGTAACCTGCTTGGCATCTACAAATTCCTTGCTCTGAGGCAACCATATGCTGGCGTTCTCAGCTTCCTGCCAGATAGCTTCGCTGGCTAGTCCTGATAGCTGGCTATAAGCACCACGCACCTCGTTGAACATATCTTCCATCTCCTTGTCCACCATGGCACGCGCACTCTGCAACATGCCATCTGAGATCTCTTCCAGATTGGGTATCTGAGTTAGTGACGTGCGTAGAGGTGGCATATCAGGCACGGGATATTTGTGAGCATCGTGCAGAATCAGTGAACGCATCTCCTGGCTCACCAAATCCAAAACCTCCATTGGCACATCCTTATCCCCAGTACAAGCCAAACTACGGTCGTCAAGATTATCTGGCCGAGGCAACTTGAGCTTCACACTTTGGCTGCGACGCTGCAGCTCCTTTTCTGCTTCCAATTTACGCTGTGATGCCAAACGGCGCTCAATATCTGCCTGGTCCTCAACAAACGCAGCAGTCCCACCATTTGTCTTGTCGATTTGAAGTGCTTCAACTGCCTTTGTTGCCAGCTCTCCTTCATCCTCCTTTGCGGCTTCGGGAACCACAATTTCAAACTCGTTTTTGGGCTGAGGCAGTGAAGCCAGCTTTCGGGCCAACTGTTCACGCAGACCCCGGTTGGCCTGTTTGCGTTCACGCGGAGTGGCATTGGAATCCAGAGCAGGAGTGTTTAGACCCAACTCATCACGAACGGTTGCCATTCCCGAGCTGCCATGTCTGCCCATTGCAGTGCTATGGGATTTTGCTGCTACAGCCAAAGGATTGGGCGTTGCCATGCTGCCCACATAGGACTGTGCAGAAGAGCCTTTATCTGGCTGTTCATTGTGGATAGTGCTTTCACCACCTAGTAACGGAGTAGCTTGCGCTGCTCGAGCACGCTGAGCAAGTGCTTCGTTCATGATCCGATCTGATTGTGCAGGTACTTTGGGCGTGCGTGCAGTTACTACTGACGGAGTTTCCGAGTAGGTTCCAAGCAAAGAATCCGTCGTACTACCATTTTCCGACATCACTAACTCTCTGGCCAAAGCACCTTGCTGATCCAGCTTTGCTATTGTCTCCATTTCAGAGTCATCGATCTGGGGAGCTGGCAGCACAAGTTTTGAGCGCTTGGCAGCTTGGTCTGCCTCTTCCTTAGCTTGGATGCTTTCCTGATCGGATTCACGGACAAATGAAACGTGCTGCCGGCTTTTGTTTTCGCGCTTGCGCTTTTGCTCCCTACGTGCCTCTTCCTCGCGCTCAGCACGGCTTTTGTTCTCCAAGTTATCTAGATATTTGCCCCTGAGGCCCTTAATCCCTGCGCCTTTGTTAGCCAGCTCCTCTGTGGTATCGTAAAATCCTGGCATAGGCTTCTTCTCATAAGGAATCTCTGCGTTATAGTTTATATGCGACTTGTCTTTCTTGTTTTTAATTCTTATATGTACTCCTGCTGCCTTTAACTCACGGCGCTTTTGCAATGTTGCCAGCCGCCGGGCTTCTTCCAGCTGCCTTTCGCGCGCCTTGCGTTTGGCCTTTTTGCCCTGTGTATTGGCAAGACGAGCTCTAGCTTCAGAAAGCATGTCCTTTTCGTCCTCATCCATGTCTACTGGATCAGGACGAGCAGGCTTGGTCTCTGGGTGTGGATCAATTTCTCCTGGACGAAGTTTCCGTGCATCGCTGGTAGAGCCACTTGCCCTTGCCTCTGCACCCACGTCCCCCTGCAACCCAAGCCCATCGTCTTCTCCGGCTGCTCGGGCTTCAGCTTCATCAAGCAGTTGCTGGTATCTTTCTAAGCACTGTGCTGGTGCTCGACCAACAATAGGTGCTATGGTTCGCCACTGCGTAGGCATTAGCTTGGCCAAATGAAGCAGTTTTTCGTCTTCCTCTTTCGACCACTCTGTCTTTTTGATGCTGGGATCCAACCACTCGTACCACCGCGCCTTGCACTGCTTGGGTGTTTTGCGAACCAGCAGAGACGATATACGGGCCCACTGGTTTTTGCCGTATTTCATGACGGCTGCCTTGAGGATCTCATCCTCGGTATTCTTCCAAACGCCTCCTTTCAAGTGAATACGCATCTTTTTTAAGAAGTAAGAAACGCGAAAATAAAGTTATGAATTAAGCTGTAGATTAAATATTTAAAGTGCAATCATATAGAGTGTGGGGCAAAGTCACACTTTTTGCTCTTTTATTTACGCATTTATGAAATGGCGGACTGTCAACGATTGTTCAAAGCCCAGCACAAGCTAAAGGCGCTCAACAGCGCAAACAACGGAGCAGAGCTGGCACAGGTGCTGCAGCTGCATTCGATGTATACGGACCGAGTATTACAGGACATACGTAAGGAACATGGGTCCTGGGAGATACTTGAGTCACGTCAAGCACGAGGCGTTTGGGACGAAATAGCCATTATGCACTTTCGGGCAGCAGCTGCCGACCGCACAAGAGACTTTATCGAGGCATACAAGTGCCAATTAGCCTGCTACAATGCGTTTTTACGGATTTTTCGAAATATGACACAGTGGAGCGTTCCCGTAATTTACACCTTGTCTCATGACCTAAGCGACGTCGCACAGCGTGCAGATCGGCAGCTGGGTTCCGGTGGATCGCAAGGAGGCAAGTTGGAAGAGGCAACTCGGATAATCAACCAGGGGTTCTCAATGTGCATGACGGATCGAGAACCACTGCTCGACAAAACACGCAAATGGGGCACTTTTCATATGGCCAATATTCTGTTTTCCCTGTATGTTCGACATAAGGCGTATAACTTATGTGATAGCATGGTAAGAGCATTGAAGGCGGCAGAACTGCCTCCGATGAGCCAGTTCCCTATGAGCGACCAGGTTGCATTCAAATACTATCGGGGCATGCTGGCATTTCGCAATGAAAAATACAAGAGTGCCAAAGATGACTTGGAGTTTGCCTTGGAGCATTGTCATCGAGACTCGTATAACAACAAGACTCGGATCCTGGTCTATTTGACTCCGATTTTGATGGCTGAGGGCAAATCACCACAGTCACGGCTTTTTCGGCGCTATCCACCAATCAAAGCCCTGTACGGCGAGCTAGCCAAAGCTGCCAGAGCCGGAAACCTGCGGTTATTTGATAGCTTGATGCAGGACAAGGAGCAGCAGCTTGCGAACGCGGGGACCTATATAGCTGTGGAGCGAGTACGTCGAGTCGTTGTTAGACAGTTGTTACGCAAGATTCATGGCTTTAATGGACAGCAGAGTCGCGTTTCATTTAAGCTGCTATGCGATGGGTTTATGGCTGCTGGCGTTGATGTTGATGTCTCTGAGATGGAGTCTATGCTGGCTGATTTGATTTTTGCTGGATATCTTAAAGGGTATTTGGCTCACGACCATGGGCTTGCAGTGCTAAGCAAGCAGCAGCCATTTCCTCCACTTTCTAGCATAGCATAAAAAGACGTGGTTGTTTTTCTTTGAAAAACTTTTAGCTTCATACAAAGTAACTCCCTTTTCTAAAAGTAGAGAGTAATAAATAAAGAAGACGTCTTTCATTCATTCATCTTTCTTTTACTACTAATGTCAGTTGAGCCAAAGTTTCAAACTCTTCCAAGCATAATAGTTTGCAAGATTGTTTGCTACACTTCCTTCCAACCCAGCATTGATAGAGAACGTATTTGTGCTGGACCGGCAATAAGCATACTTTATCCGCTATTGGAAACATGCTCTGTCTTTAGTTCAGTTGTGCTTTCTATGATTTATAAAAATTGCTATACAATCCTGTCAGCTCCACCTCATGCTATTAAGGTGCGTAAATGGTGGAATTTTCAAACCGTGGATAAACTTGATTTCCTATATTACAGATATATTTGAAAACTGGATATATCTGTTATCTTTGAAAATATAATTTCAGTTTGGCTACAGGCTGGTTGGACCATTTAAGTTTTACTTCTGTAAACTGTTTAAAACCTGATGCCCACCCATCCGATTATACGGTTATAAACTCTATTATTTCCAGTTGCTTGAGCGGTTTTCAATCAAGGATAACATCTATAGTTCCAGCAGCAAGCAAAATTGTATTTACTCTAAATAGTTCTAAATGGCTCTAAATGGGATATTGACAGGGGATTTTTAAACATTATCTCATATTTATTCAGCAATGTTAATGACACAGAGCTGTACTTGCATGCAAATAAAATGCCGCCAAACGCTGTATCTGGTTTGGCTAGTATAAGGTTATTTAAGCTGCATGTAAACCGGGGACAAAGCTATAGTGTAATTTCTCAAATCATGCACGCTAATGCTGAAAGTCTCGATGAGTTATATATTTCATTTTATAGCTTTGAAGGTCTTGGATGTATTTTCCTTAGTAGCCAGGAAAATTATTCAAGATACTCCAATTTAACAAAATTGGCATTTCTAAGGGGATCACTACACCAAGAGCCCATAGGCCCCCTTTTCAGGAGGAATGCCTTTTCCAGCCCTCCAGAATTTGCGCTTGGATATGCCTTGCCCATTTACATATGACATATTGTTTCGTGGAAATCGTGGAAAGTTAAAGCGGCTTGGGATGGTTGCTGATAATAAGATCTTGCCAACACTTGCGAAATTGGGCGTTTTTAGTCAGGAAAACATGAAGGATTTCAAAAACTTGTCATTTGTAAGAGAAACAGATAGTTTCAGCATTGATGCTTGCGAGACAATTATAAGAAACTCAAGGTCGTTGGGGAATTCATTTTTGAAAACACCGAAATTGGAGAAGTGGCTGTTTCAATCTTTCCCAGCAGCAACCAATACGTACATCTGAGGAATTTGAGATCGAGTTACTATTTGTCATTAAAGGAGGTGATAGTTATTTTGTACAGTTTGCCCAAACTTACGCATCTCAGTTGTTGCGCTCATGGGTTGAATGAGGAGTATACAACAAAGCCAATTACTGATGTGGCAATACTGATCAGTAGCAGCTATAATCCACTCAATAGTAGCTTTGAAAGGCTTGAAACCTGCAACACCGAACTCTGGGCACTTAATCATATAATTGCCTGAATTTTACTCTTGGCTGGAAGCTGCCCGCTTCTCAAAAAAGTGTATTTCCCTCATACAGGCAATGAAGAGCTTGTTGATATATACAATAGGATTCATGCTTCGTGGCTATGTCGGTTTTACAAATCCACATACTCTGTATACTGTCACCGAGATGAAGAATGTATATGCACTATTCTGCATATCAAGCAAAGCCAATTTATTTGCGATTCTTTTTAGATTTCAAAGCCTTGCCTCTCGTATTCGACTTGTACCAATTCTTGCCACCGCTTTCATTACGAGCGTGGATTTCTCCTACCTTACGCTTAAAGTAGGTTCTTGCTTGCTTATCAGCCAACAACTCATCGACCAAGTTCGAACGGCGTTCTTTCTTTGTAAGCCTACTTGAGTAGAACTCGGTGGGTCCTTCAATTATAGTTCCCATTTCAAAATACTTTGGCAGCTTCCTCTTCGCTACCGCGTCTTTCTTATAAAACCGCTTGGGATCAAGTACATTACGTAGTTGCAGCACCCGCAGGTTGTTTTTCAACTCGGTAGTCATCGTGGGTGCTTTCATTCCAAACCATCTTTTGCCCAAGCTAGATTCCTTTTCTTTTGCTAGCTGGCTGGGTGTTTTACGTTTTGTTGTTGGGTCGGGGCAAAGCTTTTTGCTTTCGATCTGTGCATCGATAGCTGAGACATTTGTGGATGTTGGCTGGGCATAGATATTGTCAGTGTCGAGCTGTGCTCTGCCTGTTTGCTCGTCAAATTTGAGCAATGTAGATGTGTGTGCGTTGCTGCCGGGATTTAGGCGGATGGGTACAGCTAAAGCGGCCGGTTTTTGCGAATCACCTTGAACTGTAGTTGATTGTTTTTCCTGTTGACGAGCCAGCAGGTCCTGTTTTGCCTGGCTAAGCAAACGGTCAAGCTCAGAGTCTGTCGAATTAAACAAGCTCGTTTTCATGTCTCCCATTTTATGTGAATAAAAAACTTTTTAGAAGAGAAAAAAAATTGAACACGGTTGATCTTATGATTCATCATGATTAATTTGATATCTATTGCTTTCTCATTTCTTTATAAATTCGTGTTTTTTGTTTTAGTTTCTTCACAATCATGTCGAATGTTGGACCAGTAAAAGCGACTCGCGAGAACCTGTACACAGCAGACCGCACAGGTACAGTATGCATTCAGAATTGGTGTCTAAATCATGTACTTATTTTTCAGTCTATAGAGCTGTATGATAACAGAGACCGGCTTGTTCGGGACCAGTGGGTAAAGATTATGAAACTACGTATTGTCCGCGAAAAGCTGGAAGAATGCTACCATAGCCAGAGCGTCAACCATATGCAAAACTGCCGCGCCTTGGTTGAACGCTACTTGAACGACTTGCCCAAGGCAAGGATGGGTGGACGGCCGCCTACTCTGTAGTAATTTTTTCTAGATCAGTTATTTGATTTTTAAAACTTTCAAGTTTCACCTTTCTTTTTTCCCACATATTTATTATTTTGCATTTATCTAGTTGAAATGGGTTTGTTCAGCAAGAAGGAGCCTCAAGCGCCGCCGCCAGATCCGGCGTATATTCTGGCAGAAGCACAGGAGTATCTGAAAGAAAAGGACTTTAAAGGGGCGCTTGAAAAGTTTGACGAACTATGTGCACTACCTGTGCAATCCCCGCTGCCACTGCTATCGAGAGCAACCTGTCGCCTTCAACTGTCACAATATGAAGGGGTGCTGGAGGACTGCAACAAAGTCTTAAAGTTCCTCAACAGCGATCTAACCGGGCACGAAGAGGAAGGATGCACAACTGTGCATTCGCTAGCGCTTTTGAGAATGGCCAAAGCATACAAGGAACTGGGCCGCTTGGATGAGGCCAAAAGCGCGCTTATGCGGCGCAACGTTGTTGAGCACAAGCTGGGACGGACGACAAACGATGAAGGTGAAGATGAAAATGTGGAGGAGAAGCAGAAGGCTGCCGAAGAGTGGAAGGAAAAGGGCAACAAGGAGTTTAAAAACGAGAACTGGAGTGCGGCATTGGACTGCTATCGCAATGGGCTGAGCTACGACATGTATAGTGTAAAGCTGCATAGCAACGCGTGCATGGCGTTGATTAACCTGAAGCGGTGGGCACAGGCGCTCAAGCACGCCGAGCAATGCATTGCGTTGGAGCCCAACTGGGTCAAAGGCTACTATATGAAGGGGCGTATTCTGAGCAATGAGAGCAAGCTGGAACAGGCTCAGCAAGTGCTGCAAAAGGCAGCCCAGATGGAGCCACGTAACAAGCAAATCAAAGGACTGCTGGAGGAAGTCAACTCGAGAGTTGAGTATGTTGAAAGTCGGCTGAGACGCAGAAAGCCCAAGGAGCAGCAAGAGAAGACTGCTGAGGATAGCGGAACCGAACAGGCAGTAGAGGATGTGGATAGCGATGAAGACTATTGCCAGGACGGAACATGTTCGCCTAAAACCGTCAAGGTGAGAGTTACTCGCAAGGACATAATGAACATTATTGTTGATCTGTGTGCCGCCATGGTGGGGGTGGCAATGGTGTGGTGGTTTGTACGTCAGGAAGCATAGTTTTATTTATAAGGTTCTATAAAGTTACAAGTCAGGCAAGTGCCAGGAACCAACAATCTGCATAGCCTTTTGATCGCCACGAGAAATCGCCTCGATCTCGGAATGAGGGGCAGAGCCATTGTCAAGGACAGAAGCCAAGCAGTGCCACGGGTCGCGGCCACCACCCCACCGCAGCAGCTCGTCGTGCAGGCGTTGGCCTGCACGGCGATCCAACGGAGACACGGAGGACTGGAGGCCAGGAGAATCCCCTCCAAAGACCTGGCTCCAGATACGGGCTGCCATCACACGGTCCAGCAAGTACGAGTAGTAGCAGGCGCCGTAGCCAACCAAATGCGAAAAGCGGGTTTGCCAGGCAGTGTTCTCCACATATCCCAGAAGCGACGATGCAGGGCCTCCAGCAAACATGGGCTCGGCATGCAGGCGAGCCAACGTCTGTGTAGACCAGCCAGAGCCCAGCGGAACAGCACTGCCGAGAGGCTCAGAAGCATGGAGACGCTGGTCAAGCGCAGACATAAACAGCTGCGCGTGCAAATCAAACGCAGCAAACTTGTGGCGACGAGCAGCATGCTGGCGCAAAAGATCGGGCGGAAGAGGCTGGCCGGTCTTGTGGTGAGCAGCAAACAGCGAGAGAGCGTGGGGCGAGCGAGCAAAGTGCTCCATCAGCACCGAGGGCAGCTCGACAAAGTCAACAGAGCAGCGGGTGCCAGCAACATTGTGGAACCCGTTTTGGCCCAGCATCGAGTGGACCGCATGGCCCATTTCGTGGAAAATGGTCTCGACATCAGCCCACCCCAGCAGCGGCGGCGCTCCCGATGCCGGTGGCGCAAAGTTACAGATCAACACCACGACGGGCAGCTGCAGCCGCATGCTGTCGCGCTCGACTACCGTGGGTCCTGAGGGCATCGACTCTATACAGACATCGTTGTCCACTCGGCGTGCACACCGAGCAGTAAAGTGTGCAGCACCCACATGTGCCTTGCTGCTGCGAGCAAACACGTCGCAATAAACCACTCCCAGAACCTGCCCTTCCTCGTCCACCACATTCAGCTTGCGCACATCCGCATGCCACACCTCGCCAGGCTGTGGCTCTACTGCACGCAGCGTTACGCCAAATAGCTGCGAAAACACCCGCGACAGTCCCAGCACCACCCGCCCCAAGCTAAAGTAATCTGCCAGCGATGGCAAGGCTCCGGCAGGCTCCGCACAGCGAGCAACCCAGTAATCACGGTCCCAGGGCCGCAACGGGCCCTGTACTTTGGTCTGTGCTGATTGGCGCGCCTTTAGCAGCATCTGAGCAGCAGCATCCCAGCGTGGTCGCGCCTGCACAGCCAAGGTTTGCAAAAACCCGTCGACATGGGCCGGAGCACGCGCCATCTTGTCATCTAGTGCCATATGCGCAAACGAATCGAAGCCCACCAGCCGTGCCAGCTCACGCCGGTCCTGCAGCATGTTCTCCAGCGCATGCTCAGCCGCAGGTGCGCCGCGCTGCCACGCGCTATACACGGCCTCGCGCACAGCCGGATCTGTGCAGTCCCGCAAGATCGCATGCGCAGTGTAGTCGTCAGGGGCAATTTCTACGACTGCTACTCCGTCGCTGCGCCGCCGCACCGGATGCGCCTGCAAAATAGACGCTGTTGCCTGTGCAGATAGCGTGCGCAGGCTATCTACGGGCACTGGAGTCCGCGCCGGTTCAGGCGAGCTACGCACAAAGGCACGAGCCCAGTCATGGATACGCGACGAGAGGGTGACAAAACGCGCATGAGCAGCTGGCGGCAAATGGATGCCTGAACGCTCAAAGTCGCGGCGAAACGAAAGCGCGGCGGCGCGAGCAGCTACGCTTAGCGAGCGGGCGTCGGGACCGTCCAGGGCTGCGACCAGCTGCTTGTACAGCTGCACGTGCGTGTTGAGACCATTCATGTATGTGAGAAGGTCGCCGTAGACTGCCTCCGCAGCCTCTTGCCAGCGGGCATCCGGGTGCACCTGCCGTACCAGTTCTGCCACATCCATTACGCGGCACAGCGTGTCGCTTAGCTGATCCAGCAGCTTGACTGTCTGTGCTGCTGGCCCTCCCTCCACCACTTTTTGCACCAGTGCTTCGGCTGTACGCTGCGCATCTTGTCCTGCCTGCCGGAACTTTTGTGGACTGGCGAACCGCTCTTCCATCAACAGTCCTGTGTGTTGTCCAAACCATCCTGGCCCCGGTGCTGCCTGATCAAACAGATCACGCAGCTGCACATCGTCTGCTCGTGTCACCTCGTGTGCTGTGCTCAGCATACGCACGCTACGCAGCCTCACTGTCAGCCGCTGCCGCACTCTACTTGCAATCCCCATTTCCTGTTAAATTCGAAATAAAGAGAAGTATTTTGTTGAACAAGTGATCAAGGATTGCTCTTCCCACACGCTCCTTTTTCTCTTTTGTCTGATATATACGTTATTTTCATACTATGGAGGCCACTTCAGAGACGCTACCTCAACGCATATCCGTGCTGTCGGGCTACCCCATGGCCCAGCAAATGGCATCAGCATACCCCTCGATACTTAGCAAACACTGGATAGACAACGAAGATGTTGCTCTTCCTATCGGCATATTTGCCACTCTGCATGCCATCCGCATCGCCTATGAGGTGCGCAAAGGCATGCATCTTAACGGCCGCCAGCCATTGCTCCAGGAGCTGTTCACCATGCTTACGTTTTCGTTTGGCGGGGCTATTCTGACTGCACTGATGCTGGGAAGGCCTCAGCCGTGGCTGGAAAACAATACAACCGTGCCCATTTATGCATCTGCATATTTGCTGATGACCTGCCTGCCTGCTGACCTGCTCTACAGGTTTTTACGCAACACGTCTCCTGTAAGCGACATGTTTTTGGCCAGCGTTGACGGGCTTATTCGCGGCTATGGCGTGACTGCTGCTGGCGTAGATATGGTGCGGAATATGAAAGGTCACCCAATTTCCGACTCCCTAGTAGCATGGATCGTTATTGGCACCTCGCTGGGAAGCGGCGGTGGTATAATTGACGATTTTCTGCAGATTTCTCGTGCCCGGTGGTCCTTCCGCACACCCACCATGTTTACTCAAGTGTCTTTGGACATCAAGCTGTCATTTTTCGCTACTGTTGGCTATATTCTGTCCACTCATGCATGGTCATTTGCCGAGCATGCGCCTGGATTCCCATTCAGCAGTCTGCTCGACAGCATTCTGGGCATGGTGCCGCATCTCAGCAACCAGGAGGCCCATATGATCTCTGGTCTCTTATGCTCGGCTGTGCTAGGCACTGCTGCTCACTTGCGGGCTCGGGAATTTGCAGCTGCTGAACGCCGTATGCTAGAGACTGCACGTAGCAAGAAGGACTAAACTCTTTTTTTTTTATTAATGTGCTAATTGACTCTTTCTTTTCTTCTTTGGTTTCAGAGCTTCCTTGTCCATGTTCTCCCAGATATCCTCAGCCTCCTGCTCTTCGATCTCATTAGTGCTAAAGTCTTTGTGGCTCCAATCCCACAGCAAGCTGGTTATACGCTGCTTGGTATATGCTCGATGCAATGGCAAATGCATGCCATCAGCTTGGTAAACGCGGACATAACGGTCTAACCCAGCAACTGCAATTTTAGATCCATCCTCGCTTAGCGCCATCGTCTTTACTGCTCCCGAGACTCCCCTGAGCGCACCTGTTACTTGTCCCGTACGCATATCCACTTGCTGTACATTGCCCACATTATCGGCGAAAAACAGCTCTGGCTTTGTGTGCGATTTCAGCAGATGGTAAATTGGGTGCTTGCTGACTTCCCAGTCCTGGACCGGTCGTTGCTGGGCCCGTGCATCGTAAAGCCGGATCTGCCTGTATCCCGTTGATATTGCCACTGTGGGACTTGTCGCATTGTCGCTAGTAAACTGCATGTCTGTCACCCACACTGGCACTCTCAAACTCAAATAATCGAGAGGCACGTTTTTGGCTTTGAAAATCGGATCGCTTTTGGGTTTAGTAAACTCCAAGCCTGCCTGTACTGTCTCGGCATCCCATATGGATAGTTCATGTTCACGACCTCCAACAGCAAACACATTTGGTTGCTTGTCGTGAGTACGCATACGGAATGCATCTAACGGAAGCTTGATCAATTTGGTAGCTTCATTGCTGTTAAAGGACTGGTACCGGACTTCTCCCAAGTTGGTACAAGTCAGGAAATGCTCATTGAATGCGCTTAGCCCCACAAACCGCCGTTCGGTTATCAGCTTTCCGTTATGTTTGATGTTAGGCTTACTGCTGAATGTGGGATCGGTAAATGTGAAGAGTTCTTCTCCGTTGTGCGCAATAATATCCAGGCGGCCGTTCTTTCGCCCTACTGCAAATGCCCCATTGCCGGTTTGCCATTCGGTAGCACACATCTGGTCGATGCTATTTTCTCGACTAACTTTGCCATTGATCGTCCACAGGTTTACTCCTGCAAGCGATGTGTCTACGGAAGGCGCTTGCTCGTTGGGCTTTAGAGTTGCTTTGGCTTTGGCTGCTGCTCTCGCCCGTTTGGCTGCTTGCGACTGCGCCTCAAGCAGAGACACGTTGGCATCTATATCTACGCCCTTTATTAATCCCGACTCGTCGCCTGTATAAAACCGCATTTCAACCAAAAAAAAAAAAAAAAAAGTTTTTTTCCTTAGAGAAAAGCAAAGAAAAAATGAGATCAAAGTGAATCTTGATTTCATAGCTGTAATTAGATTGTAATCAATATTTAATATTTTCAATGACATTCTACACTAAGCATCCGGCTTCAAAGGGATCTATAGCTTGGCTGGTGTATGAGTGACCGAGCTGGCAAACTGCAGCGTCTGTGCAGTTGGGCCTTTGCCACGCAACACACCTTCCTGTGCAGTCGAAGCAACCAGCACTCCATCGCGACTGTAAATCCGACCAGTCGCCAAGGCCCGACCACCAGCAGCTCTGGGACTCTCCATAACATACAGCAGCCACTCGTCGGCCCGAAATGGCTCATGGAACCATATGGTATGGTCCAAGCTCACCAGCATCTCCATGTCATAGCCATCTTTTTTCTGATATGGTCTTGTAGAGGTACCGATTAGCGCGAAATCAGATGCATATGCCAACATGCTCTGATGATGCATATGGCCAAGACCACTCATATCGCCCTTGGCCCGCATCCAGATAGCATTTACAGGAAGCCCATCAGATTTTTGTGGCACTATCCGGGACTCTACTGGCAACGCACCGTATTCGGCAATTTTCGCCTCATCTATCTCGGCATTATTGATCCGCTGTCCTTGCCGCCGCAAATACTCCTCACGGCTTATGAGAGTTTCGGGTGCTGGCACCTTGGGCATTACGTATTGGTGACGAAGGGTGGAGGCTTCGCAACGTTGGAAGCTTACTGTGGCTATGAATATTACTCGACCATTTTGCTTGGCCACTACTAAACGGGTACAGTATGATTTGCCTTGCCGAATTCTCCGTACTTCGTAAGCAATCTGGTCGCTGTTTTTACCTGCTGCTAGGAAATAGCAATGCAATGAGTTGCATCTGAATGGGCTATCGACGGTTTTGCCTGCTGCCGAGAGGGCTTGGCCCACTACTTGCCCTCCAAACACACCTCGATTGCCTCGTGGCTGCCACAGATCTACCGATAGAAACGTATCGGGTCCAATCTCTTCCAACTCCAGCGTACGCTCATTGAATGTGGTCAGGTTGGTGTCCTCTTCTGCTTTAACTTCCGATGCCATATTTTTTTAAAAGCACTTTATATAAAATCGCTAAAGAAGAAAAAGAAGGGAGAGATTGTGAAATGGCATTAATTTCGGAGATGATTTATTCTCCGCGTTACTCAATATCACATGAAAAACCTAATTGTGCTTGTAATGGGCTGGACTTAGTGCCCGAAGCCGTGCGGCAGCCTGCTCGGCAGTCAAGTCGCGCTGTGGTTCAGCCATCATTTCAAATCCCACAAGAAACTTGCGCACAGTAGCGCTGCGCAGAAGCGGCGGATAAAAATGCAGATGCAAATGGCAATACTCTGCATCTGCATGGTTTGCTGTAGGCGACTGATGCAGGCCCATTGAATAAGGAAAGCTGCTTTGAAACAGGTTATCGTAGCGAATAGTCAGCCCCTGCATTGCGCGAGCCAAATCCTCCACCTGCTTGCTGCTTAGTTGCCCCACATGCGAAACATGGTCTTTGGCAACTATCATGGCTTCAAATGGCCACACTGCCCAGAAAGGAACCACGACTGCAAACGAATCATTCTGTAAAATAACCCGGTTGGTGGATTCTTCGGAAGAGTTGGCTTGCTCGGCAGTGACGTAGCTACAAAGCAAGCAGCTATGCTTGGTGTCGGAGAAGTCCTTGAATGATGCAATTTCCTTGGCAGGTTCGCTGGGCACATCAGATAAGGCCCACATCTGTCCATGTGGATGAGGATTCGAGCACCCCATCATGCTTCCCTTATTCTCAAACAGCTGCACATACTCGATTGTCGGATCCGCTGACATTTCCTTATATATCTGCTGCCATACCTGTACAATCTGCTTGATCTCCTCAACCGTTAGCTCTGCCAGAGTCAAGTCGTGGCGTGGCGAAAAGCACACTACTTTGCATTGCCCCCTGACTGATTCTACCCGAAACAGATCGCTTGATGCGTCTGATCCGGCCACCTGGGCCAGATCACTTGGTGCGCATGAAGGCTGGTTGCTGTGTACTGCCGAGTAGTCGTTGGTGAACACGTAGGTTGCTTTGTAGTTTTCGTTTTGCGCCCCAGTGGCGCGCTTGTTGCCTGGGCACAAGTAGCACTGAGGATCGTACTGAGGCCGTTGTTCGTTTTGGTTCTCTTCTGTCTGTCCTAGCCAGGGCCGTTTGGCTCGATGCGGCGAGCATAGCACCCATGTCTGGGTAAGCGGATTGTATCTCCTATGCGAGTGATCTGAAAATGAAAACTCCATTAAAATTTAGATAAAGAAAAGTTCATTATTATTCTCTGAAATAAAAAATTCTGGACTCTTGGGTATCCTGGCAGTCACCCAAATCAAACAACGATCTATTCAGCGGATCACAGTCAATTGGCATAATACAGAGCTGTAGAAAATCCAGCCGGAAAAAAAGGGAGTGTCAATGAAGGCGCTGGGTCAATTGGTCCTGAATCCCTAGCATTTTGCAAAAGTCCTCGGTTTGCGGATTAGCATTGATAAAGTAAGGCAGCGGGCCAGGCCACTCCGAACCATTACGCACATTACGTACATTACGTTGGCCATGACGGTCGTAGCCAGGTCCACGACCTCTATCATTTCTAGCAATCCCAAAATTCGCCGTGTCAGGAGTACCGGGCGGCGGAACCGGTGCTACAGGAACAAAGTTTTCCGGAATATACTTTGGTCCATCCGCAAATATGTTTTTCATGACCCAGTCCATCTCCTTGTTAACAAGCTCATCAGAGAAAAGAGGCGTTGCGCCTGATGCCGGAGGATCAAATGGTGCTTCGTCCAAGGGCATATATGGATGGCATAAGCGCAATATCGCTAGCCATTCTGGATCATATTCCAGTTTCAATTCCTTGTCAGCGGCATTGTCTGGAGCCTCTACCTCGATAATCTCCAAAAACTGGCGGCGTGGCAGACATTTGTCTAGGGCTAAAAACTGCGTTGGACCTCTGCAAACATTGTCAGCCTTAGTGGGTATTGCAGTGCTGTTCTTGGCGTCTGGTGCCGCTACTTGTGTTCCATTTGACGGCTCACTGAAAGCAAACTCGTCATCTGAAATAGCAATTTCGTCGGTATTTGCAGGATTAGCTTCAGCAGTATCTGTAGAGCGAGGTGCAACTCCAGCCCATCCTTCCGGAAAAATCGATTCATTAGCATCAACTTTAGCCGTAAACCTCACGTGCAAGTGTGCTGACAGCCACCATGCCGGCCGCAGCCTTTCCAGCAGCATTGCATTGACCGGCGAACCTAAATCTCCACAGTCAACTTCTTTTTTGAAAAACGGCTTCTTCTTCAGCAGGCCTTCGGTATCGCCATACCGCTCTATATACTGTGGCCAGTCGTGAGATATCATGATATCCAGGGGCCATCTAATCTGCAGCATTTTAAACGCCTCGTATGACCGAACATGATGCATGGATGAGCGAGAGTGTCCGCGGAACGGCGGGAGCTCATAGTACCCCTTGTGGTAGTCGAAATCCTTAAATATACCCGAAATTCCTCCTATACGTAGCCCGCCAAACTTCACCACGCCTGAATTGCCCAAAAAGTATATATTCTTGGCCACCCAGCCGCCATAGTAAATCTCACGACTGTGGTTACCCGCTTCATGGTTGCCACCTATAAAAATCGTAGGAACCGGTGCGGTTTTTTCTCCCGAGTAGTACCGATAGAACCCGCCTATTTGTTTGTACTTGTCTGGACATGACATGCATTTTAGATCGGTGATATTGCGTATTGCTTGGAAATCTCCACAGATAATAAGCAGATCCACTTTCTTTTGCTTTTGCTGGGCTAGTAGGTGATTGTAGATGTTATCCAGCATGCCATGGCAGCATCCTTGCACTGCTATGTTAAGTTTCCGTGCCATTTGTAAAATGAAAATGAACCATGTCAGCACATAATATTTTTTTAAAAGTGAAATGTCAGTTTTATCTCCACAAGCGTGATATGGGTTTTGGTCTGTTGACTTGTCTGGCTAGAGTGCAATGATACTAAGCCAGGCTGTATCTCTTAAACATTTTTGTTGACAAACTCAAAAACAAACTCTACATGGGAGACGTCTCGCGTTTGAGCCACTCGTAACCTAAGCTGCCTTTTTCCAAGCGTGGGCTAACTTTTCTCCACACCTCCTGATGGTAGTCATTAAGCCATTTGCGCTCCACATCAGTAAACAGCTCGCTTGAAATCAGCTTCTTCTGGATCGGAACCATAGTCACCGGTTCAAACTTCAGATACCCAGATCCACCAGTGTAGTCAAACTTTGTGTCTGCCTTGACTACCAAGCAGGTATTTTCAATACGAATGCCAAAGTTCCCGTCCTCGTAATAGCCCGGTTCATTGGTGATTGTCATGCCTGCATTGAATCCTGCGTCAATAATGGTCTTGCGCATGCTGACACCTTGTGGCCCCTCATGTACGTTCAAGAACGAGCCAACACCGTGGCCCGTACCATGGCGATAGTCCAGTCCTAGCTCCCACAACGGCATGCGTGCAAGCGGATCAAGCGCAAATCCTGATGTTCCATTAGGGAACACAGCACGGTCCAAAGCAATATGCCCCTTCAACACACGAGTAAAGCACTCGCGCTCCCAGGCAGTCGGTTCGCCAAAGTGATAAGTACGAGTGACATCGGTAGTACCGTCCAAGTACTGGCCTCCCGAATCGCACAAATACATCTTGGTAATATCTAGAAGCGCATCGCTGCCGCGTTGAGGAGAATAGTGTATGACAGCCCCATTGGCGCCAACCGATGAAATGGTACTGAAGCTCAGCCCGACGCAGTGCTCTTGCTCCCGACGCAGCTCCTCAAGCTTATCGGCAACATCCACCTCTGATAGCCGCAAATTGCCGTCTTTGTTAAGAAGCTCATTTTCCAGCCATCCAAAGTAGTTTGCTAGAGCTGCACCATCACGGATATGGCATTGACGCATACCTTCCAGTTCAGCGGCGTTCTTGATCGCCTTTAGGTGAGTAATAGGCGATTTGGACATTTTGACATTGTCGGTGCCCAGCGCCTGTACCAAAGCAAAGCTGGTAGACGAGCTGACCAGCAGATGGCTCTTGGTTTCGACAAGCGAGGAGGACAAAGTATTGAGCTCGCCAAATATCTCGTGGTATGGGCGCACAACCACTCCCGACAAATGGCTACGTACTGCATCCGTAAGCTTTGCCTCGTCAATATAAAGCGTCACTTTGTCCCTGGTGACTACAGCATAGGCAAAGAACACTGGATTAAAGTCGATGTCCGTGCCTCGCAAATTAAAGAGCCACGCAATTTCATCCAGCGCAGAGACAACCAGTCCAGAGACATTCTCCTTTTCAATAAACTCACGGACACGAGCAACCTTGGAGTCGTGCGACTCTCCGGCATACTTTATGTCGTGAATAAACACGGTGTTCTTGGGGCGTTCCGGGCGGTCCTTGCCCCAAACGATATCCACAAGATTATCTTCGATAGCTACCAGATCACCATTGCCTCTGGCCTGCAGCTTTTCCTTCAGCTCATTGGCTTCGGTAGCTGTCATCAGTGTCGGGTCGATACCGACACGCGTGCCTTCCGGAAGATGCTCGGCAAGGTAATCCTGAGGCGATGGAACGCCGGGGATACCGCGCTTCATTAGAGTCCAGTTGTCGTCCATTTGCTGACGCGCCTGCAAAAAGTACCGTCCATCAGTAAACATGGCTGCCTTGTCCATGGTAACTATCGCGCAGCCAGCCGACCCATTGAATCCTGAAATAAACGCCCGACGCTCGTCGCACGCAGCAACATACTCGCTCTGATGAGCATCCTCGCTAGGAACAACATAAGCATTAATGTTGTACTTTGCGCTGGCCATCAACTCGCGCAAGTGCTTGAGGCGGTCGGTGGTATTAACTGGGGTAGCCATTTCGTTGCTAATTGGAATACTAGAGCTGTAGTTTTGTTTAAGTTGCGATGGAGAAGCTGGGCGTTGTGAAAGGTTCCAGTCAAGGTTTCTGCGAGCAAAGTTGAACAGGCGTCTAAACATTCACCAAAGATGAGATTCAGCCCAAATATAAAAGCTCGTAAATAAAATTAAAGAGGGAAAGTGTTCCGTACAATGCCACTGGATAAGAGCTAAACTAACGTCATCACCGACTGATTGACACTAACATTGATTTGTAGGAGTGGCAGAAAATCTTTTCTAAACACCCGCTACATCTTATTTAGTACTTATAACAACCATTAAACATCTTAACCCTGCTATAACCGGGTCAGAAGTTATTACAATTATACTTAAACTACCCATAGTCACCTTCCCCATTACATAGGGTTTGCTTTTAGGGCTCAGGCGGAGGTGAGCAATAGGAGTTAACGTGGCTATCTACAGTACAAATAAAATACGTTAGTACAGTGTTCAAACAGTACAGCTACAATAGATACTTCCCAGAGAATAGTAGAATAAGCAACGGAAAGGTTAAGAGAAAGAACACAGTTTATAGCTCAATTTAAGACGAGGGAAATCATACAACGTTTGATATCATGTAAGAACCAAAGTTTAAATATTATATATGATAATGGAAAATGTGTAGGGCAGGAAAGTACTTTTAATCTGTAAAATACATGCTCTTACAGTTAAAACAAAAATAACTTTAATTTCCAATATCATGAAACCTTTCCATGGTGTTTCCCTCATCCTAAATTGAGCTATAAAAATGTGTTCTTTCTCTTAACCTTTCCGTTGCTTATTCTACTATTCTCTGGGAAGTATCTACTGTAGCTGTACTATTTGAACACTGATATATTTATATTGTAGATATTTAAGACAAATCAAATTAACTTCTATGGTTCACCTCCACCTGTGCCTTACCCGCAAACCCTATGTAATGGAGAGGTGACTATGGGCAGTTCAAGTATAAGTAATAGCTAGCCGGTTATAGCTTGGGTTAAGCTGGATGATTGTTCTTTAGGAACATGGAACAAGATGTAGCAGGTGCTTGAAAAAAAAAAAAAAAAACTTCCTGTCACACCTTATAACGGATTGATCATATGCTTGGAGTGATCAGGGATATTCACTAAATCATGCGAACCACAAATGCTGCAAAAATGCACGCTGCAATAAACAATGCTACAGAAAATATAAGCATGGCCACATATCTCAGAAGGCTATGGCGCAAAGCGGACTGACGAGCGGCTATTTCGGGTGGCAAAAGCGGTGCTGTTTCGGCCATTGGTGCGCGACAGATAGGACATGCAGCATCCGGATTGCAGGATTGGTAGTCGAAGATGCAGTCTCTGTGAAATATATGCCCGCAAACCAAAGTGTACAACGCATCTTCTTGCTTGTCCAAGCATATAGCGCAAGTGAATGTACGAGAAATAGCTGGCGGATTCATTTAGGAAAGATCAAGTTATCTGTAAATAGCAAGAGGTGGGATTTGGTGTTGCTGAACTGGGCAAATCTTTAGTCGCTTTTATATGGGAAACAGAATGACATGTCTGCTGCCAGTTTTGTGAAGACATCTCATATGATGTGCCTGACTTTTTTCAGGTGTATTAATTAGTATGCTCTATCATCAAAACAGCGTTTCAAACACACTGCTGATGTAGATAAAACAGCGCACGATTTATTGTTACGGTAAAGAAAAACAATAGAAGCGTCCAGAAAATATATTTTGCATTAGCCAGAAGTCGCTTATTGGAGAGTACAAAACTTTGGATTGTTCCTTTAAGAATTCAGGATAATACAGCAAGAAGGCACGAGAAGAAAAAACGTCCATGTGTCAGCTGGCAATACGCCACTGCCGACATAACATATACACGACAATTGCCATTGCTGAGCCACGGCCACACGCTGGAACCCCCAACTTTTGACTTTGTCCTCCGCAGCTGTGTAAATGTACCCCCTGGTTTCAGCCATGCTCTGCATACAATTGACTTCATCCTCTAATTTTTTTCTCGCATTCAGTTTGACTAGTTCTACCGTGCTCATGTGTATGCCAAGTCAAATTGCATACATATGGCAAAGAAAATCTTGTTTACAACTTTTGCGATTTTGTGTCAAACATTTCTCCGAGTGACGCTTGTCCCGAGCCACGAGGCAACGGCTTTGGCTGCGACGGATCAGGCTTCCAGCCAATCTACAAAAATTATTTAGTAAACGTCATCAAACTCCTTGTATGTATACATACCATATATATGACTTGGAATGTAGCTGGAATGCTGCCATCCTTGTTTTGATATAGCTCTACAGACAAGCATAGGGTAATTTTTGTAATTAGCTGTTTCTCCTTCAAGATATTTCTGTACTTACCTTTGTAGATTGCTGATGCTGCTAAAAGAGTATCGCGCTTGATAAATGGCAGCCGCTGCACCACTGCGTTTCCTTCGCCCATGGCATTGATATCGGAGATCAAATGCAGCATTGACGGATAGTTCACAACTATATTGTCCACATCAATTGTCGACAGTGTCAGTCCTGAGCGATTCAACAGGCTTCCTACATCTCTTGTATCTGTTAATGGGGATACACGAGCTGCAATGCCGCCATCCCGCTCAATATCCGCCAGCTGCAAAGACGAGCGCAGTTCAAACAGGCTTTCTCCGCCCAGCATTGCTCCGATAAACACGCCATCCGGCACGAGAGCCTTGCGTATTTGAATCAACATTCCAGGCAGATCATTGACCCAATGCATAGACATTGAGCTGACTACAGCATCCAGCGACTCGTCCTCAAACTTTGGCATCTCCTCATTCATAACCCGTCGTTCCACATCCACGTCATACTCAGTGTCCATATCGCGATTCAGTGCTTTAGGCGACATTTCGCACATAATCAGCTTGTCCATCATATCGTCGTCAACCGCCTTTGCCAAATGCCCGCATCCGGCGCCCAGCTCAACTACCGTATGGTAGCGCCGCTTAATGTCCAGCAACCGATCGGCAACTCGAGCTGCCACTTCGTCCCGTAAGTAGTCCACTTCGCGGCTATCTACCATACGAGATGCTGCCCGATCGCGCTGCATAAGCTTGACTTTGCGGTCAAACACTTCAAACGGGGCTGCTGATTTTTCAAGGTACTCGCGCGCTGTTTCTTTGCCAGAACCATACCACCGCACGCTAGCAGTCTGCCTAAATGACAAGCATGCAGCTGCCAATCGAGCACACTTTGCAATCGAATTCATAATAAGAGAATAGATAAGGCAAAAATACCAATCAAATATAAAAGTTCAAATTCGTTTTTCTGCTTACTTGGGTGTATTTTTCTACTTTATTCTTTGCAGAGCCAATTTAGTGGCGAATATTTTTTTTTTAGATCAATGCGTTTGGCTTACACGGTAGTAGTTTTTCTTCTGCTCTGCATTTCAGCAGCGGTTGCAGCAACAGACGCTCTAGTTCCAGCCGCTACCGAAAAGTTTGAAGTATTCCATAATGAAGCTGCCGAGTTTGTTCAGCGCGGTGAGCTGCAGGTTTTTGACGATGGAACCGCACAGTATCAGTCGATAGGACTGCAAGCACCATTGCGACTAAGCGATACCAGCGCGATAGCACAGGACGACTCATACACTGTGGTTATGCGGTCATTGAATAGCAGTGCTCAGTTTGTTGCGTCTGTCAAGAAATGTCGACTGAATAGCGATCAAAAGGTCGAAGAAACCTTTGTCATCCATACGTTTGAGAATGGGAACGTGTTTCATATAGATTATGATGCCGGCAGCAGTGCTAATTGCCAGAATGACCGCACAGAGACTAAGCCGGTTACGTTTACCCGAGTACTACTGAAAAAGCGCGCTTTAGGGCCGGTTCCCAAGCTCAATGCTGCTCCTGCCATCGACATGTCTACGGGGAGAGAACAGCAGCCTGAGCCGCCCAAGAGCTTCCTTGCCAAGTACTGGTACTATATTGTTCCAATTGTGCTGCTACTGATGATTGGCGGCGAAGAGCCACAACAAGAAGGCAACACCCGGCGCCAATAACATAAATATCTATAGCTGGGCACAAAGCAGAGTCTTGAAACCTTTTGGGTGTAAATGGCAGAGTAGAAAAGAGTCTATTTTTTTTTACTTTTCTTTCCCCCTTTTACACACATTCACAAAAAAAAAAGTATGGACTTGGAAATTGAGCGTGAGTTAATGGAGGCACAGTCACCACCACCTGCCGAAGAAAGCGAGAGCAAGTTTGACAAACTGCTCAGCGAGGCAATGACACATATTGAAGGGCTTATGCTGGTTGTTATCACCGACGCTGACCGCACAGTCGTGTTTCGTGAAGCACTGACGGTCTTTCATGAGCCTCGCTTTGAAGACTCGCTTATTGACAAATGCTACGATGCGTTTGAAGACACAAAACGACTGCAGATTGGTGCTGGAAACGTGCTTACGCTGTTTTACGGTGCTATGCAGGTTGTTCAGTTCCGGGTCGGGTCATACTATGGAACCATTGTGTGTGATATCATTTCCAACATGGGACTAGTTCATATCTTGGTGAAGCGCATACGTGACTGCCTCATAGTGTTCTCTCGAATGAGTCGAGAAGTAGGAGGCGCTTCTAGCCAAAACGTTTAGTCTGCACTATTTTCTTTTCTTTTTGACCACGCTTCTATTACAAAATGGAATAAATGTAACTCAGAACCCAAGCTCCTCCTTGGTCTGCACGCCTAGCTCATCCATAACCGGCTTCAACGCCTGCAAGTAGTCCTCGTACTGCGAGGGCTTGTCGACCTTGAGCTTTAGAGCCTCAAACACACGCACAGCCGTTGCATAGTCGTCGATACGGCGGGCAGCACGCAGGGCAGCCTCGCAGATCGCCACGTCGGGCACAAGATCATATGCAAAGCAGTTGTTCAGTCCGCGTTGCAGTTCAAACTGCTCATCAACGTTCTCGAAAAACTTTACATAGCGGTTGGTGAACTCCTCGTAGGTTTCTTCGTGCTCGGAATAGTAGCGGCGAGCAAGCACTATATCAAAAATTATAGTGTTAATAGAAACAGATAAGATATTCTGGGCTGTCAGGTTTGCTTCCATTTCTCCACACTAATTCTGATTTGCTGTTCCAAATCGCCAGATTCAGCAGCAAAAAATTTTTTTGGAGTGCATGGAACGAAGTGCGCTTATTTGTCACATCTCAGGAAAGTTTCCATAAATGAATTCAACACAAATCACTTACAGGCAGAAGGCGTCCGCTGAGAAACAGCTACACGTGCGAAAGCAGCGTTTCTGATAACAGCACGAATTCCAAACATGATCTCAAATGCCCAATTTTGAAATAAATAAGAGTGCAAAAACAAAAAAAAGGTTTAAAATTTGCTTAATTAGCAAAATACAACAAACAGAGCTTAGAAACCAAAGACAGGAAAAAAAGTGACTATCTGAGCTTGTAAAAAAAAAAAGTCAGACCACTTTGAAGTGATTGGCCAGAACAGATCTAGAAAATAGATAAGAATGATCTATTAATTAAAATCAAACGTGTTTAACAATTCTAGCTGGATTGCCAACCACGACGACATTATCTGGAATGTCTTTGGTAACCACAGATCCTGCACCAATGGTTACGCCATTTCCAATAGTGACTCCTCCCATGATGATGGCTCCACCACCAACCCAGACATTGTTGCCGATCTTGATTGGCCTGGCAGACTCATATCCGGTGAGGCGCTCTGCAGGATCAGTAGGATGTTCTGCAGTGTATATCTGGACAGAAGGGCCAAACATTACATCGTCACCGATGTCCACTCGAGCGCAGTCCAAAATTACACACATGCCGTTCATATAGAACCGCTTGCCAACATGCGTGTTGATACCGTAGTCAAAAAACGTTGGACTTTCTATAATGGCCTTGTCATCGCCCACTGAACCAAGCAGCTCTTGAATTGCCTTGACGTATTGTTCTGGCTCATGGCGAACCTTGCCCAATGCTGCCACTCTCTCCTGCGCTTCTTTGCGTAGCTGTGATAGATAGGGATCCATCCCGAGATACGGCTCGCCAGCAAGCATCTTCTTGTGCATGGCATACTTGTCGCTTGTATTATCCATAGTAGCAATAATAAATCCTCAAAAAGCGGTGGAGAAACATTCCACCTAGCCCTATTCATTTATATACTGTCATTTTTTTTAAACAATAAGATTGGCAACGACACGTGGTTATTTACAGAGGAGAGAGTGAATGCTGATCCACTCTGCGACTGCCAGCACTTTTTTTTTTTTTTTGTTTTTAGTTGGTACTATAAATACTATCTGCAATCGGCGTTATTTTCGGGAGGTAAACAGACTGCGCCTTGAATATTTTTATGATGTGGAGGTTTTTTTTTATAGAACCGTGCAGATCCGTCATGTTCAGACTACCATGAACCTTCTCACTCTATATGCATAGAAAAATGCTTTATTGGAAACAAAAGCAATGCATACATTTCCCACGACAAAACTGTAGCATAGCTAATTCTCTTGGTTTAATTAATTCGAATAAAATCAACTGCTGTTTCTTTTGATAAAAGCTGTAGCCAAAGTACCAAGGCCAATGACAGCCGATGCTACACCACCAGCAAAGCCCATGCGCTGGTTGTCTCTACCAGGCAAACGGAAGTAGTAGCCGGAAACCACCGCCAGCGCCGCAGCCACCACACCCAACGTACGCAGTACAGCCGGGGAGGTCTCGCGTGCTTCTCTTTCCAGCGCCTTTTCCGCTTCATTGGCCTCATCCATGGCCCTCTTGGCAAGCCTTTCGCCCGATTCCTTGGCTCTGCTTAGAGCGTCCTGAGCCTTGGAATTGGCATTGGAGGCTGCCTTTTTGACATTCTTGCTGGCATCATCAACCATGTTCTTGGCTCGCGACGATGCCTTGTCGACTGCATCGCCGGTTGCGTCGGCGGCATCTTTGGCGGCTTTATTGGCTTTGTTGCTGGCATCCCGAGCCTTATCCGAGGCCTTGTTGGCAGCATCCTTGGTGTTGTCCATTACCTCGCTGACTGCACGCTCAACTTGCTCTGATCCCTCGCGGTTAGTCATTGTCTCTAATAAAAGTATTTAGTAATCTGCAACAAACTAGAAGAAAAAGACTGTCTTTTTGAAATCCAACTTAAAATACAAAAAATGCATTGTAGTCTAGATCTCTATTAAAAAAGACGGTGATTGCAGGAGCCGCATAAACTCTTGGCATATACAAAATGTTTTGCATAATAAACATAACTTACCTCTAGTTACTTTTTCGTCAAGGTATTTGCTCACGTGAATATACGATTCAGCCATAGACGATTCAGCCTTATCGCCTGCCTCTGCAGCCGCATTCACCTCATTTGCTACCACGCTGGCCACAGCATCTTCTGTCTCTGCCTTGGCATTGTTGTCAGCTGGACTAGTAGCTGCTGGCTCGGCTGCATCGTCAGAAGCAGCAGGTTTGGCAGCTTGGGATTCCGGCCGCAGATAAGTGACCTCTTCGGGTTCATTTTCGCCAACATATGCGCTTGGCGTAACCACATACTCTCTTGACGTATCTATACCAGCCATAGATTCAGAAACCTCAACCATTTCTGGCTCATCTTCATGGCTGGCATGCGACTCTATGCTTTGTTCAAGAGCATGCATTTCATCGGCAATGTTACCGCTGGATTCTGGACGGTACATGCTATCTTCCAAGTTGCTTGCCAAAAGAACTGCTTCGGAGTCATCATTAGCTGGCGCCTTTTCCGGTTCCTGAAGCTCATGCACCAATGCGCTTTCTTCCGGCTGGCTGGCCTCAGCAGAAGCTTGATCGTTTAAATCATCGTCCTTATCCTCGTGTAGATAGAGCTCGTCTAGCTGGTCTTCTGTGTCACAAGCAATGTTTTCCACACCCAAGCTCACGTTATATTTGTCGTCCGTCTCCTGGTCCGCATTGGCATTCACAACGTCTGCCTGAACATCCGATTTCTCTACAAAATTTGAGGACATGATTAGCCTATGCAACCTTTTCACTACACAAGTCAATCCTGCAACAGAAAATTTTTCTTCCGCTGCATTGACAAGATGCTTGCCTGAATCATCATTCTTATCTTCACTATCATCTGCGATAGGGTCTGCCTCGACTATAATAGCTTCTTGATTGTCAGCCACTGGCGGCTCAATAGTAGTCTCAGCGACATCTGGTTCCGCTGCAGCTGTATCCTGCAATGCTTCAGCAGCCTGCTCTCCAGATATTTGGTCACCCTGTTCCTGATCTTTAGGTACATCGGAAGATTCAGCAGGCATCTCTGGCGAATCAGGGGTTTCCTTAATTGGTTCAACTGATAAGGTGGCTGCAAGATCAGCTGCAGAAACCGCCGCTGGCGTGGTAACAGGACTGGTAGAAGAACTGGTATTTGTGCTGGAACGTTTACTCCGGTTCTTTTTATTGCTGTTTCCACGCTTCCTCACCATTGTATAATATTAAAAACTTGAAAAATAGAGAGAAGAAAAAAAAATTAGCTCAAAAAAAGCCACAAGGCGATTCGATTAAAGGGCATCCTTTTTTTTTTTTTGTTTGATATATATTTTTAAATGAATCTTTCCGACTCTGACAGCGATGACTTTTTTGGAGATATACGAACACTAAGACGCAAGTTCGGGCTTTCAAAGTCTCCGGCCGCCAACCAAAAAAGGCCCAAAGAAAAGCGACCGGCTCAAACGCCTTCGACAAGGCCCAGCAAAAAACAAAGCCTCAATGACCCGGATCCCGTACCATCTCTAGGCGTAGTGTCGGCAGGAGAAATCGCCGCATTGCTGTCCCCTCGAGGCACAAGGCAGCCGAGAAGGAAGATGGGCTTGAGTGCAAGTGGCGTGGAAAGAAAGTATGATGGTTCGCCCGGTATTCCGGTACGCACACCTGAATCTCGCATTGCTGATCCGCATTTATTGACAGAGAAGTCTCCGGCAACTCCCACTGCCGCACCACGCGCGTCTAGCTCTAGACGAGCCCGGAGGATAAGAGAATCCAGCAAAACCCCAGAGGCGGTGAAATTCAGCCTGCAAAGCCTTTGGGACAAAGCAGATGCCAGCCCGCTAGTTACGCCAATCCGTAGAAACCTACCCACGTCCCTGAAGCCGTCTCCGGGGTTACAAATTCGCGATGCTACGCCAAGAAACTCGGCCTTTAGCATATCCAATTTAGCGGACTCCACAGACCAAGGGGGGCTGTTGGGCAAAGTCGAAGATGAATTGCTCACCAAAGAGGACATTGAGGCAGCGCAGAGAAAGCTAAGCCAGGAACAGACACTTACACAGCAGCAAGTTATTCGAGATATCAGAGAACGAATTACCGGGTTCACAAGCACACACATGGGATCATGTATAGAGCAGCTGGAATGCTCGGTGACATTGCTATGCCAGTTTTACACATTTGGGTATGGCGAGCTGTCCTACGACGAGCGCGGGATAAGATGGCGTGGTGATTTTATGGGGCCCATCGCCAATGTAGCGCAGAGTCTTGATTCTGCAGCACAGGCGGTGGATAGCCGGCTGGCTGCAAACACCAGGCTGGTGTTTCCGTGGCTCCGTATTTCCAGCGTGCGGCTAAAGTCTATAGATGACAAGGACTATATAATGACCACGATTGATTCAGACTTGGGCATCGCCTTTGAAGTGAGCAACAAGGAAGGTGCAGCCCAGATAGTTGAGAGAATTAACCAGCAGCATAGCCGGACGCTAGCTGAGCACCAGTCGCAGAAGCCACGCCATTCTGGTGTATTTGAAAGCGACCAAGAAGCTCTGATTTCCATGCTGCTTTCTTACGCCAAAAAGCTTGACTCAGGGCTTGAAGGCCTGGACATTCGGCAAGCAACTGCCAAAGCAGAGTTTATGCAGCAGGCGCTGCCCTCGGTAGCGGCGCTTTGCAAGCAGCTTGCCAGCGAGGCGAAATCGGCACTAGCTTGTAGGCCTGCGCAAGCCAGCGAACCGGCAGAACTGAAGCTCTGCACCTTGTGCTATGCCGAAGACGAAGCCATTAGGCTTGAGCCATGCTGCCATCAGCTGTGCGAGGAATGCTTCGTACATCTGCAGCGAATTTACCCGTCTTCCTCACAAGCAGAAGAAAACGACCCATCGGCAGTCTGCACTTGTCCCTGGGACCGCTGTGGAATTTCATCGTGGACCAAGCTATAGCTGTGCAATATGCCGGAACCCACCGTCATCCAGCACTACCTCGCATTGTGCTTGTGGAGCCCAGGGAGAAAACGTGTTTTCTATCCATCTACGGGTGCGCAGCAAGTGTTCGGGCAGTCTGGATTCCTCGGGAGTATCTGAGAGAGACGGAGCGAGGCCTCGACGCTGATAAAGCATAATCCGCACATTGACGATGCTGGCCCAGATAGCACCCAGCGCAGGCGCCTTGTTGCTACGAACCATCGCGAACTCGCTTTCCAGATCCGCCCCCGACGCCTGCGTGCTCTGCTCTGAATCGTTCGTGTCCCGCAAAAGACTTTGCGGCTGAAAGACGTCTTTAACCTGGTTTACGCAGACAAAAGTGCAGCTGTATTGGGCCGCCCACTTCTTAAACTTTGCCCCCAGCTGAATCAGCAGGGAGGACCGTTCTTTATAAAAGTCTTGTGATTTCCTCGAGCCCTCACCATCCAGGTCGAACCTCAGATGCGCCGCTATCGAGTCTATGATAACCAGCCTTACATTGCCAGTAGCCAACAAAGCAGGTATTTTGTAGTTCAATGCGTGGAACATGCTCTCCATGTCTTCCAGCTCCGCCACCTGGATATGCTGCATGATGCTGGCAGCCTGCATGCCCTTATGTGCTCGGCTGAACGGCCCTATCATGGTGGCCAGTCTGCTGGTCGGCACGGCGCCTTCGGTGGACACGTAGACCACGTCGCCTCCAATCCCGCCGCTGTCTCGAGGCAGCTGGGCGGCAATCGCCAGCTGTAGACAAAACTGGGTCTTGCCTGCTGCGCTCTCCCCCACGACCTCAACTATACTGCCCATGCGGATCCCGCCGCCCAGCAGCCGATCTATATGGGAGTCTCCGGTAGTCAGCCATTGCTCGGCCCCCACAGAAGCCTTTTGCATGTGCTGCTGCCACGGATATGCTTTGCTTATTAGCGTCCATGCCCGCTGTGCCTGTTCTTGGCAGAGCCCGGTGGTGCGTAGAAACTCCGAATAGGGCATCAGCATGCAGTGGGCTAGCTGCTCACAGCCGATTTTGGCCTTGCATTTGGAGAGCAATTGGCGCTCTTCTTCTGTAAACATTAAAGGTTTTTTTTTTTTGAAAGCTGCGGATCAGGAAAAAAAAATATCTCTTTTTATATTTCTTGAATCATGAGCGAAATGCAAAGTCTGCCAGCCGACAGGTACTTGAAGTATCTGGACCAAACGCAAGCAGCACTACAAACAACGTTAGAGCAATACAGCGGGTACAAGGCCGAATACCACGAGCTACAGCAAACGCTTGTGGACCTGCCCAAGGAAATCGAGCATGAGGCCATGATCCCCCTAGGGCCGCTGGCATTCTACCCGGGCAAGCTAATCCACACCAACGAGATCCTCGTAATGCTGGGCGACAACTGGTTCGTTGAGCAGTCAGCAACACAGGCCGCGGAGATTGCACAGAGAAGGGAAGCTCTGGTGGACTCCAAAATAGAAGAGCTGAGGCGCAGGCTGGCAGCGCTGAAGGAGCGCAGGGGCCTGCTGGGGAAGTCGCAGGTAGGGGGCGAGTTTGGCGGAGACATTTTGAACGAGGAAGGAGAGCCCATCATGGACATCAAAGAGCAGCTTGCTGAATCCCAGCTGCCCGGGCTTGAAGATGGCACCGAGCCTGAGGGGCTGGCGCAGACCGAGGACCAAGCAAGGGAGATGGAGGAGAAGCGGCAAAGGCTGATCGAGTCTCTCCAAAGCGAGGCGGACATTAGTGTGCTGGACCCGGAGACTCGTGCTATTCTAGAGCAACTGGAGCAGATTGGCAGCGAAGCGTCCAGCGACTCGGAAAGCACAGAGGATAGCGAGGAGGGAGACGCGTTTTCGGACGAAGACCGCCTGAATGCAGCCCGCGACGACGATGAGGACGACTACAACGATGCGCACCTGAGGCCTTCAGAGCCGCCTGGCGTAGAGACTGGCCCCAAGAGCATCCTGAAGCCCTCCCAGCCGCCCCAGTCGCTGTTTAGAAGCCGGAGAAACCCCCCGAGGGAGCCGAGGGGGCGCAAGTCTGTAAGCTTTGGCGAGGAGCATGCAGAGGCTGGCGAGGAGCATGCAGAGGCTGGCGAGGAGCATGCAGAGGCTGGCCAAGAGCATCTGGGCGACCTGGCGAAGCGGTTCGAGGAGCTCGGCAGCGTGCCCAGGCCCCTGCAGGAAGCCCCGGCAGGAAGCAGGCCACGGTTCAAGCCCAACGTGAAGGCGGCGGGCGTGCGCAGCCAAGCGAGCGGCTCCAGGCCAAAGGCCGCGGCGCCTGGAGCGCAGCCAGCCAGCCAGCCGCTACGCGCCCAGGTGGTCGAGCGGGAGGCGGCGGCGGCGGCGGCGGCGGATGCCCCGGACGCCGACGAGGACCTCCATGCCCGCGAAATAGCGCTCAAGTACCGCCGGATGAGACAGGCCCGCTTGGCGTCCGGCGTGCTGGAGGGGGCGGCGGACATAGCCGAGCAGGTTCTGGCTGCCGTTCCGGGAGTGACACTGGTGGACGCGCCCGGCAGCGCCCAGGACGACGAAAGGATCGAGCTCCCCGGCGGCCCTGCTGGCCAGGCATTTGCCGAGGTGCCTGAAGTCGTAGCAGCAGGCAGCCGCGACAGCAGCGCAAAGCCCAGGATGTCGCGGTTCAAGGCACAGCGTTTAGGGACCATAAACTAAAATAAAAGGCACTAAGAGGAAGCAACGTTTCGCCGCGCCGCGCCGGCCGAGCCCGCCGAGTAGCAGCGGTGGCAGAGCACAGGGAGGCTGCCGCTGCCTGCGGGCTCGGCAGGAGCGAGGGGCCACCAGATGGGCGAAAACGTTGCCGAGCACTGGGCGCATAGCGGGTTTTCAGCAGCGCTGGCCCACACGACGGCCCTGGAATCCTCGGACGGCGCCCCGGACGGCGCCCCGGCCGCCGGCGGCTGCGGCTGCGGCTGCGGCTGCGGCGTTGCCGGGGAGGGCTCGGGCGACGGCAGCCGGGGCTTTGCGTCGCCGCCAGCTGCCTGCTCGCGGGGCACGTCCGCGGAAGAGGAGCGCTGCTTCTGCAGCCGGGCCACGGCCGAGAGCAGCAGGGCGCCGCGGGATGCTTCTGCCGGCCTGGCCGCCTTGGACGCTATCGCCGCCTCCACGGCCGGGCGCCCAAACACGTCCAGGGCGCCCACCGGCACGTCCCCCGCCCCCGCGCGGTGGCTGCGGCACCGGACCACCACGTCGGCCGCCCCGCCGCCCGCAACAAACGCGCCCACGCCGTCAAGCAGCGCCTGCGCACCGCCCCTGCCCCCGCCCCCGCCCCCGCCGCCAGCGGCAGGCCGCAGCGCCACCACGGCCGGCTGCTCGGCCCCGCCGCCCGCAGCAAACGGCGCGACGCAGGTGGGGTGCGCGCCCACGTCGCAGCCGTCCTGCGCGCAGCACGGCACGGCGCCGCCCGAGCGGCACACGCAGCAGGCGCGCGTCCACGCGCGGCGGGGGATGGCCGACGTGCCGGCAACCACAACGCTGCCGCGGCTGAAGGCGAGGGAGGTCTCGGGCGTGGCCAGCGCGCACAGCGGGTGGACCCAGTTGTTGCCCCTGGTGCGCCACAGCACCTGCTGCGGGCGGCCGGCGTGCGTTGCCGGGGCCCTGCGGCACAGAATGCACGCGTAGTTGGTGGACACCGTCGGGTTGGTGGTGTTGTGGCAGATGCCGCACTTCCAGCGCCTGGGGCTCGGCACGGCGCCGCCGGGGTAGCCGGAGCACGCGTAGTGCACGCACACGCCGCAGTCGCGGCACACCAGCGGGCCCAGCTCCGGGCTGCCGTCGGTCGGCTGCCGGCACACGTCGCAGGCGCCCAGGGGCCACGGCTCCGCGCGCAGCTTGGGCAGCGCGGGCGCCAGCGCGGGCCGGCCGCGCGCGCGGCGCGGCTCGTCGCGCATGTGCGCGTTGCGCGTGGTGGCGCCGTGGGCGTCGGCGCCGGCGCCGGCGCGGGGCTTGCGGGCGCTGATGGCGTCCTGGTCGGGCATCGCGGCGTAGTGCTGCCAGAACTCGCGGCACTGGTCGCAGATGACGCGGCGCGCCGCCGACGCCTTGCCGCTGCGCGTGTTGTAGGACACGCAGTCCAGCGGCGCCGGCGTCCACCTTGCCGAGTGGCTGCCCAGGCAGTTGATGCAGCGCAGCGCGGGCCGCTCAAAGCCGGCGAGCCGCGGCGAGCTGCCCGGCGTGTCGGCCGCGCTGGTGGCGCCAGACGCCACCTCCACGTGCACGTTGACGGCGCTCTCGCCCTGCCCCAGGTTGGGCCGCCGCTGCCCGGCGCGGCTGCGGTTGTCGTACGCCTCCAGCAGCTGCCGCCCCAGCGCCGTGGGCCGCAGCAGGTAGTAGCGCAGCGTGACGGCCCGCCGGCTGCTGTCGCGCATGTGCTCGCGGACCGCCTGCAGGTTGGAGCCGTACTCGCGCAGGCACGCGTTGAACCGCGCCAGCCTGTCCGGCGTCCACAGGTCCCCCGCCTCGCGCTGCCGGACGTACCCCTCGGGGCAGTCCGGAATCGAGATCAGCGCCTCCTCCACGTCGTACCCGTGCAGCGCCAGCCCGTGCAGCGCCGCGTCCTGGCAGTCCAGCAGCGTAAAGTCGTGCGTCTCCGCAAAGTGCCGCTGCAGAAACGGAATGATCGCCTCCATGTACATGTCCAGCTCCTCGTTGGGCAGCGCCGCCGGCTTCCTGAAGAACAGCTGCTCGTCGTGGCTGCCGCGCCGCTGCTCGATCTCGCCCCACGTCCGGTCCATCTGCTCGGCGCTCTTGCCGTGCCACCGCGCCGTGCCGCCGCCGCCGCCGCCAACCCCGCCGCCGTCCCGGCTCCACCGCTGGCTGCTGCCGGCCCCGTCCGTGGCGCCGGGCCTGCCTGCCGCCTGCCTTGCCCGCGCCTCTGCCAGCTGCCGGTCGAGCCCTGCCCCGCTTGGCGACACCATGTCGGGCACAATCGCCTGGTACTTGGGCCCGATCCGGCTGACCGCCCGCGGGTAGATGCGCTCGTCGTCGTGCAGCACGTCCTCGATGTCCGTGTTGATGCCAAAGTACCTGAACGGCCACAGCCCGCGGCGCCTGGGCCGCGGAATCGGGCTGGCGCCGCTGTCTCCGTACAGCCGGCTGTCCCCGTGCGACAGCTTCAGCCGCTTGCTCCCGGGCCGCGACTCGTTGTCCGAGCTGCCCGCTGCGCCCGGCGTCCCGGCGGGCGTGGCTCCCGCCGATGTGGAGCGCAGCGCCCCGACCATCTCCTCCGCCGCCATGTTGCGCGTGACGCGCTTGCGGTCGTTGGCGTCTGCGGCCCCGCTGCCCGATGCCGCCGACGACGCCGAGTCGTTGCCTGCCTCTTCGCTGGACCGCGCGCGCTGCTCCTGGATGCGCCGCAAGCAGGCCGCGCACTGCCACCCGTAGCCCTTGGCGGGCTTGCGCGTCGGCGGCGGGTCCAGGCACTTCAGGTGGTAGTGGCGGTCGCAGAGCGAGCACTTTACCGACTCGCTGATGCTGCACCACTTTGCGCACACCGTGCATGCCCGCCGCGTGCTCACCAGATCGTTGATCTTCTGCGTCTCTGCAAAAATAAACTCATACGTGTCCCGCAGCTTCTGCAGAACTTCCTGCGGCGCGTTGCGGATCTGCGACACCGGCACTATGTCGTATAGCCGTGTGCTGTAGCGGTCGAAAAGCTGCGAGTAGTGGTAGTGGTCTGGCTGCGCCTTCCATGCGCCCATGTCCGGTATTTCCGAGACATGCCGAACAAAGCATTTGCCTCGGATTGCCGACACCGGGTTGAGATCGGTGTGCATGGTTGCCACCAGAAGCCGCGCATCCTTGGCCCGCACGCGCGTTAGCGGCAGGTCCCGGGGCCTTTGGAGCCATGCCAGCCGCACTTTTAGCTGTGCGGCTGTGTCTGGGGTTGCTGCCGGCGTTGGCGTGGTCTCCTTGTCTCTGTCGCCTGCTGCCAACCGTTCTGCTAGCTGCCTCTGGATGCTGCCTGTAGATAACAATGGCTTTGGCTTACGCACGCGCGGTACATAGACAAACTCCATCACCCGCCCGATATAATAGGGCTCTTCTGGATACTCTGACTGCAAGTACACATACTCTACAGAAGAACCAGCAAAAAAAAAAAAAAAAAAATTTTAGTCAGGTGAAAGAAAGCATGCTTGTGAAAGGTGACTTGGCTACACCATTTTCTATTCTAGTTCTCCAATATGCAGCCAAAAAGGGGGGCGCTTTTGGCATCAAAGAGCGACTGCAAAAAGAGAATATTGCAATCTCCACTACTATACTCTATAAGCTTATTCAGATGTCAAGCATACATCTATCTGAAATAGAAAAATCTTGGGAGGAAAAAATGTCGGCGCTATTGCAAATATTCTCGCATACTTACCATCTACAGATACCGTTGTGCCATCGCCAATAGTGACGCTGGCAGGCGGTGGTGGCAACGTCTCTGAATTCGACAAATTAGACATTTAGAAAATACTGAAGACGAAAAAAAATATACGCCTGAAGAGAGGGAGCAAAGAGAAAACAAAAGGGGATTTCTTTTTGAAAGTGTCTGGGAAATAACAAGACACAAGATAGGTAGGCGAGCCTTGCAAAACTATAAATTTTTTAAGCTTGAATTCAATAAAAGTTAAAGGTACGAAGATATAAAAGGGGTGGAAAATATTGGAAAAAAAAAATATTAGTGCTTAAAATATATAAAATCTAAAGTAGAATAGAAAAAAGGGGGGAAGGCTATGGATTACAAAAACAGCGGGTAAAACATGATGGGATTAAAGAGGAGGGAAAAAAAATAAATTTTATACTGTGTCCCAATCCAAAAAAGAATAGCTTGTTTTTTTTCTGCCACATTTTGAACAGAAAGACAGCTCTTTATAGCGTTTATCTGAACCCAGATGGCTTTTTTGCTTGCTTTCAAGGCTCATATGCTTTAGCCGTAATGCTCTTTTTTTGCCTGTTGCTCCATTTTGAGAAAATGCTCATAACATCTCCACCAAAGATGGCCAGCAGAACATCGCTAAACATCTAGACATGGCTGCTAGACTCATCTGTATGCTTGATTTCAACCACTATCCACTCTCTGCCTTTTGGACTTCCAAGAGAAAATTTACACAATTTTCTTGGAAAAACAGTTATCTTTTCAGCCTAAAATTTTTTTTTTTCCACATTTTCTGTATCATTTCTGTGCCAATGAGCAAAAATGGATAAAAAAGCAGTAAACGCAATCTGCCCATTCATTTCATTCTTGATCACGCAATCACCTGATCACTGCCGATTTGTGTTCAAGTCTGGTTTCCGACTATGAGTACGGGAGCATTCTTTTATGGTGCAGAAAAGGGGCTGCTTGAAGCATTTTTTTATAAGCTGCGGAGGACTAGCAACAAACTATATGGCCAATAGACATTGTTCCTGCTGGGAGAGATGTCCGCCAAATAGCCTTCTCTGCTTAGTAATACATCCTCTGGTGTAACCAGAGGACTTTATCAATCACCACTTGACAAATTAACAACATTTTGCTTTATACTTATAGAATAAAAACTAGAAATATTCGGTGCTGATATCCCTAAATTTCGGATAAAATCAAATGCATTATGGAGAACTCAGAACGCTTTGTTTTGGCATTCAGCTCAATATAATGGTTGTCAGAAACGCAAAAACAGAATTTGCTCAATTAGAATGCAGCCAAAAGCCCAACTCATTGTCAGAAATCAAGGCATGTTATTACGATCAGCAACAATAATAGAAATCCCCTGCTGATTGCTAAACTGTGCTGGCAACTTACCTCTACTCGGTTCACACCATATTGTTCACTTTGTATGAGTATACTGTAGAAATCGCGCTCTAAAAAAAATACCTAATCGCTTAAAATTCAACCCGAAAAATGTTGGTGGTGTTTGGGGGCTAGCATGTCTGGTGGTCCGAGATCTACACCAGCCCATGCATCTGCTGCAGCCTACATGCTAACGTCCCAAGCAATCCATCTATCTGCCTTTTGCATATAAATGCCAAAAAAGTTCTAGTAAAAACAATTCATCCTTATTTTCTCGATATTTCCCCTCTTCCTTCCTCATATCGTTAAGTTCCCCCTTCCCCCCATGAAGTTTGTGTCTATTTCGTCGCTATGCCTTATCGGCATATCTGTGAGCAGCGCTTATGAGATCTACAAGGCTACTGCCGTCAACTGTCGTAGCGGTCCTGGCACCAACTACGAGGTGATAAAGACTTATACAACTGAGGATGACGTTTCGCTAAAGTGCCAGGCGTCCGGAGAAGACATTAAAGGCAATACGCTATGGGATAAGACCACCGATGGCTGCTACATCTCCGACTACTATTTGCATACGGGATCCAACGGATATGTGGCTAAAAAGTGCAAATGCCCGGTGCCTCCCCCCAGCAATGACGACAACCAAGACGATAGCAGCCAGGATAACGACAATGATAGCAGTAGCGATAGCAAGGTTCCTGGACCAATTACTGATGACTACCCGTACAAGAACGACTGTGATGGCGTCGACAAGTGGAACTACTACAAGTGCCAGTGTACTAGCTTTGCGGCTTGGCGCATCAACGAGCGTCTAGGTGTCAAGTTCCACAACTACTACAAGGGGCCCAACTGGGGCGATGCCAACACCTGGGATGACGCTGCCAAGGCGACAAGCGTTCCGATTAACAGCAAGCCGGTTCCCGGGTGCATTGCTCAGACTGACGCCGGTAAATACGGACACGTTGCATGGGTCACCAAGGTATCAGGCAGCAGCGTTACCATTGAGGAGTACAACTGGGCTACCAAGGAGGGCTATGGCACACGCACTGTTCCCAAGAATACCTTTAAATACATCCATATCAAGGCTTAATTCCTCAAGTGAGTTCTGAATAAATTTTTTACTACATGCTGGTATATGGATGAAGAGCTTAACTTGAAGACTTGGCCAGTTCAGCAACAATCTGATGACGAGCCCGACGAATAGCAGGCTCAAATGACGAGAGCTGGAAATACGTTGCCATACGCGAAATGTCATTATCCGAAATAAGCACCGGGTCTTCCAATAGCGGGCATCCGTTTTCAAGCGTGCGCTGATCGTCACTTGTCACCGGCGACCGCTGAATCGACGAATAGCCTGCCGATCTTGTTCCTTCTATGGTCTGTGAGTCTGCTGAGCTGCCTGATGGGCTGGCTGCTCCCTGGTACCATCTGCTAAGCTCTGAATCAATCACCACTTCGTACGTGCCCTCGTCTAACAGATGAAGCAAATGCTGGGCACCATGCCGTGCCTTGTAATGCGAGTATACTCGGAACAGATTGTAAAAGAGCGGGAAATTGGGGATAACCGGCACCAGCGTAAACAGCGAGGATACTGGTAGCATATAGCAGCAGATCTTCATCCACTTGCTGTGGTACGGTATTTGTTTCTGTGCCAGCGCCCGCAGCTCATTCAACACCTCTGTTTTGCCCAATATCGAGGGTGCAACAATGTCTACTTTGCTGAGCATTGCGCCTTCGCTCTTTGTCGGGATTTCCTTTAGAAAATACTCACGGAAATCGATCCGATCCATAAGCGACTCGCCATAAGTGTAGATACGGCCTCGCCAGGTGTTCTTCGGGTAAACTGCCCACTTGCTCCATTTTTCTGATGCCGTGGCTGCCCATTTTGTCACTCGTGTCGGAACAATATTGACCGGATGACAGTGTAGCGCCCATCGCGCTCTAGTTATCGGCACAACAAATATACGCATATGCAGTTCACAATTGAGACTTTAATGTTTCAGATGAATTTGAATTAAAAAGAAGAAAAGGAGGGGGGATAAAAATGACAGAGAGCAGAGAGGAAACATGGGCTGCGCCGCCTAGAAAAAAATGTTTGATCGGCTTTGCAAAAGTTGGAGGTAGTAACTGATATCCATTCAAGCGCATCTGGAACTAAAACTACACAAGAGAGGAATACCGCTTATTGGTTGGCACGGTTACTAGCACCAGCAGCCTTAAACTGCCGCCACAGCAGGTGTCGCCGAACAAGAACCAGCGCAACAAATGCAATTGCCAGCGGTCCTGAGACATACCAGTTTTTCAACAAAATCACCGCACGTAGCTCCAACTGTCCAACACCAATAGTTGCCAACATAAACGCTGATGCAATAAACGCCAGCCCTGCCAGCAAAAACACCAGCACTAGCAGCCCTCCAGCAATCTCTGTCCATGAAACTGCGTTTACTGATGACGTATGTACTGCGTATTTGCCATCATACAAAGGATGCGTTGTCTCTGGCATATCGATGGAAGGAGGATATTGAAGGTAAAAAAAAAATAGATGAATAGCCAAAAAAAAAGTACACTCACCACGCCCAGACTTTGGCGTGAGTGTTCCCAGAAAAAAGCCAGTGTAATTTGATTGGATCATTAATAGCAAGCTGTTTATAAAAACCAAAAATGTAAAAATTTCTTTCTTCTTCCGTCAAAAAACTATCTTTTATTCTTTTTGAATATGTGGACTGCCAACAAAGTTCGTGAGACGTTTATCGAATTTTTCCAGGCTAACGGACACACATTTGTTCCGTCGTCATCTACTATTCCGCATGACGATCCCACGCTGCTGTTTGCTAACGCTGGTATGAACCAGTACAAGCCCATCTTTCAGGGCACAGTGGACCCGGCATCGGACTTTGCCAAGCTTACGCGTGCTTGCAACAGCCAAAAGTGCATCAGAGCTGGTAAGTAAACAAAAGGGTTGTATAGCAGCAAGTTGACTCATCAATTTATATATAGGCGGCAAGCATAATGACTTGGATGACGTGGGCAAGGATGTCTATCACCATACGTTTTTTGAAATGCTGGGCAACTGGTCGTTTGGCGACTACTTTAAAAAAGAAGCTATCGGGTTTAGCTGGAAGCTGCTCACGGAAGTGTTTGGTTTGGACCCGGATCGCCTGTATGTGACCTATTTTGAAGGCAACGCTCGTGACGGTCTTCCAGTAGACGCCGATGCCAAACAGTACTGGCTAGATATCGGTATTCCTGAACAGCGCGTATTGCCCTTTGGCTCCAAGGAAAACTTTTGGGAAATGGGCGATGTGGGACCATGTGGACCATGTAGCGAGATCCATTATGATCGGATTGGTAACCGTGATGCGGCTGCATTGGTAAATATGGACGATCCCGACGTGCTGGAAATCTGGAACTTGGTGTTTATGGAGTTTAATCGGGAAGCAGATGGCAAGCTTCGCCCGTTGCCGCACCAGCACATTGATACCGGATTGGGCTTGGAAAGACTGGTATCCGTATTGCAGGATAAACGGTCCAACTATGACACGGATGTGTTTATGCCGTTGTTTGCCCGGATCCAGGAGCTTACTGGTATACGGCCCTATACCGGCAACGTAGGCGCTGACGATACTGATGGTATAGATATGGCGTATCGCGTGATTGCTGACCATATTCGTACGTTGACGTTTGCAATTGCTGATGGTGGGATACCGTCTAATGAAGGCCGGGGCTATGTATTACGGCGTATTCTTCGCCGAGGTGCTCGCTATGCTCGGCATAAGTTTTCGGTAGAGCTAGGCAGCTTCTTTGCCCAGCTGGTGGATACAGTAGTGGAGCAGATGGGCCATATGTTCCCTGAAATAGCCAAAAACAGCGATTTGGTCAAGGAGATCTTATGCGAAGAAGAAGTCAGCTTTGCTCGTACGCTGGACCATGGTGAAAAGCTTCTTAAGCAGACTGTAGCCAAAATGCCGGCAGGTAGCCAAGTGATTCCCGGTGCTAGCGTATGGCGTCTATATGACACGTATGGGTTCCCGGTTGATCTTACGCGGATTATCGCTGAAGAATCGGGCTTGCAGGTGGATGAGGAGGAGTTTAATCGGGAACAGCAACGGGCCAAGGAGCTGTCGCGGCAAAAGAAGGGCGGTGCAGCGGGCACCAACATGGTAGCGCTAGATGTTCATGCTATTGCCCAGCTAAACGAGATGGGTATGGCCAAGACCAACGATGAGCCCAAATATTCTCTGCGGTCAGTTAAAGCACAAGTGCTAGCTATATTTACTGGCAAAGAGTTTATTGCTGAATCAAACGACGAACCGGTATTGGGAGTATTGCTGGACCAAACCAACTTTTATGCCGAGCAGGGCGGTCAAGAATACGATACTGGCTCATTGGTTTCATCAGACTCGGAATTTACGGTAGAGAATGTGCAGGTATATGGCGGCTATATACTGCATAGCGGCTTCCTTAAGTATGGTGCTATTAAGGTAGGCGATACCGTAGAGGCCCAGTACGATGTATTGCGTAGACTGCCTATTCGTAACAACCATACGGCTACCCACATTTTGAACTTTGCTCTACGCCAGGTATTGCAGAACAACGAAATCGATCAGCGAGGATCGCTGGTAGCTCCCGATCGCTTGCGGTTCGATTTCTCGTGCAAGGACAGTATTAAGCCCGAACAGGTACGCGAGATTGAAGCCGTATGCAACCGTATTATTGCCGATAACTTGTCGGTATATGCTCGTGAAGTACCGCTAGATGAAGCACGGCAAATTAATGGCTTACGGGCAGTGTTTGGCGAAGTATATCCGGACCCAGTACGCGTGGTATCGATTGGTGCGGATATCGACAAGATTCTTAAGGCACCGCAGGATAAGCAGTGGACCAACTATTCAATTGAGTTTTGCGGTGGTACTCATGTAGCCGGCACCGCAGATATCAAGGAGTTTGTGATTGTCGAGGAAACCAGCATTGCTAAGGGCATTCGACGGATTATTGCTGTAACCGGCGAAGAGGCCATGAAGGCGCAGCTGCTGCATCGTTCACTGGAGGCAGAAGTCAAATCTCTAAACAGCCTGCAGAACCCTGAGCCCGAGCTAAAGCGCTTGACCAAAGAGCTGGATATGGCAGCAATTGGTGTTTATGAAAAGCATCTATTGCGCCGGGAATTCGACCAGATTCGTAAAGCGTTTGCTGATGCTGACAAGGCAGCCAAGGCCCAGGCAATTAAGCTGGCTACTGATCAGGTCAAGCAGACGATTGAAGAGAACCCACAGCAACAGTGGTTTGTATTCCGGCTGGATGTGCCCAACAAAGTGGTTTCGCAAGTGACCAAGATTGTCAAGACTATGGACAAGGCAGCCTACTTTATTTCGCTCGATAACTCGCGAGTAAACCACCAGTGTGTGGTTGGCAAGTCGCTGGTAAATCGGTTGCCGGCCAATGAATGGGCTAAAGCAGTGGGTCAGATAGTGGGCGGTAAATATGGCGGTAAGAATGATTCGGCACAAGGAAGTGGAACCGAAGTGTCCCGGATTGACGAGGCTATTAGTGTGGCTCAGGAATTTGCCAAGAGTCGTTTGGACTAGTTTATTTTAATAGTAACTATGAATACTACGAAATAACTTGGATTACTTTAAAGTTTAGGCATTTTCAGCAGCATCAGGTACCATCAATCCTATAGTATAATTCACATGCATCTTCTTGCATTCCAAATTATTTATTTCGCTCTCGTAGTAACCAAAAGCTCTGTCCAATTCTCTCAGTCGTTCCATATAATCACCAAATATCTCATCTAACTTCAGTAGCTTAAGGTTGCGCGTGCATTCGCAATCATCAGGTAGCGTAGGATTCTCAGGAATGCAGTTACAAGTACGCGATATGTCATCTACATTGGCATATCCTACATAACCTTTGTCATATTCAATACAGCCATCTCTTTCAATATACGCAAGGCCTATTTTATGACAATATTCTCTAGCGATATCATTTTCTTTAGCTTTTTTTATCTCGAATATTTCTTTTACGTCTCTTAATGTCTCGTCCGTATTTAGTTTAATAGGTATTGCCTGCTCCAAGCATTTATCAAATTCCTCTGAAATATTTCCTATAAATATGGGGAATATAGTTATTTGGCCTCTGTACTTCCACTCGCATTTAAAAGCTAACGTGTTAAGCTGTTTGCTTGATTCAATATCCAGAGTAAATAAAGCATAATCATCCATCATTTTTGAGAAAAATTGCAGTTGAAAATATTGGAAGAAAATCTGTTCTTTATATATGTGCATTCCCTGGCATTACTCATTTCTATGTCAAAATTGACACGGGTGAAGACGAGACTTGTTTAAAAGGACAAGACCTAAAAGACAGAATTTGAAAGAAGAATGGGGCAAGGCTCACAAGAAGAAAAAGAGGCATTCTTTCGGCTACCGTATTTTTTTGAGAATTAAAGGAGATTTGTAGGCCTTTAACCTTTTATACAAATAGTTCTTGTTTAATTGATGTAAAATCGTCAATTTTAATGTTAAAAAAGCGTTTATAAAACAAGATTAGGGGAGAGTTTTAAAAGACACATCTAAAATTCCTTTGGCGCGATCAGAAATGCTTGGTACCGGGTCTTTGAGGAACAAGTTCAAAGCACACTTTGCTCCTTCACGCCAACACTTTGCTCGACTATCTTCAGGGTACTTGGAAACAACACAAAGTACTGCCTCAAGCGTATCCAGAGCTGCAGTTCGCACAGATACATACTTGCCGTCAGTTGCACATGCTTTCACTGCTTCCAATATAGGTGCAATGTCCACAGCAAATTCGAAGCAAGTGTGTTCAAGCTCCCTGGCGCAATGCCCAACAAGTGCTGTTAAACACTCGAGGCTAGCAACTCGGATATTCCAAACGCCGGTTAAAGCAATCCCTTGCAAAACACTTGCCAATTGCTTGGTCGCACTATCTCCCAAATAACGGCCACTAGGAAGTGTCAGCTGCATGGCTTCAATTGCTGCTGCAACCAACATGAGCTGTTGAGGTCGTTTCAGTGCATGTTCATCATCGTCAACATCCATGGCGTCAGAATTAGATGCTATAGAACCGTACTGCTCGATTTGCTGTAAAAGAGCACCCGACATTTGGTTAAACATATCTAAATTGGTACCTTTAGCCAGAATACAGTAATGTTTTAGCACTTCTCTGCGGTATGAAACTTCGCCATGCTTTAATTCTTTGAGCAGGATACCACACACTGCATCTGTGGTCGGTGATAACTCTTCATTATCAGCCACAGCATCAGCACAGACAACATATACTTTGACCAACGCGCCCAAAACGTGCTCTTTTCCGGGCCATAGACGTCCATGCAGAGCCGATATAAGCTCCAAAAGCGTGGTATCCGCTAGTGTGCGAATGCTTGCTGAACAAGTTTGGCTGCTGGAATCGCCGCTTCGTGCTTCTCGATCCACCATATTTGCAATGTCCGAAATTGCCTTTGCACTCTGTATGCGACACGGCCAGCTGTCGTCAGCAATATGCGCAAGCGGAAGCCTTAGCATCTCTAGTAAACCATCAGAGGTAAGCTTCCCTAAGCCGATAATGTACTCATGCCATGCATTCTCAAATGCCACGCCAATAATCTTGCTAGCATCCCAGCGCCCAAAATAAACAAACGACACTGTCCCCGGCCCAGTGGTGACTTCTCGCAGACGCTCAGGACAGCGTTGAGCCAGCTGCTCCAAGACCTGCCCTGATACTCCCCGAACATCGTCGCTGTACTTGTCAAAATATATCTTTTCCAGGTGTTTAAGCAAATTGCCAAACATTTTCGGCGAGAGCATCGATGCCATATAGCCAATAGCTGTTGCCCAAGCCTGTCTCTGAAAAGCTGAACTCTCGGTCAAACTGCCGCTGATAGCCTTGACCAAAGTTGAAGCAAATGGCCGGACTAGCTCTACCTTTTTGACGCATAAAACTACCACAGTCCGAGCACATCCTGCTCGTGCCGGTAGGCCCAATCCATGCCGAATGATGTTTTGCAGTTTAGGCACCAAGTCCTCCATGCTTTTAGGTGTCAAGTATTCCAGCACCATCTCAATGCCCTGCATAATTGGAGACGACTTTACCGCACTCAAGCGTATCGATTCTAGCTGCTCCTGCGAGATTCCATGGCCCTCAGCATGGAATGTCAGATAGTTTGCTGTCTGAGATTCCATATCCGACAGCGATTCAATTAGCCGCTCAATAATTACTGGCACAAAAGAGGACAGATAACGACCGCTGGTTCGGCACAGCTTTAGTAACAAGCCCATGCTAAAAGTGCGTACATCTTCGGCATCTGAGCCAACGCCTTTGTCCACTAAAAATGGAACAACGCTAGCCATGATAGCTTGAGCTTGCTGGTCGTGAGACTTGCTCTCTGCGCTGGACGGCGTACACCAAGTCACCGTGGCATTGGCCATCGACTGGCACATATTCAGTCCTGCTTCTCGCACACTGCTTTTGATGTCATCCAATGCTCTGAACGACATCTGCCATATACGGTCCAAATAAGGCACTACCAGTTCTGGATCTGCCCCCAATATTGCGCTTGCCAGTGCGTTACAGCCACTTTCACGCACCTTCCATTCTCGCTGCCCCATGCTTGCCAGGCACTCTTCCATTATCGCATCCCAGTACTGCTCCACCACACTCGCACCTGAAGTCGGCATTGTTTCTCCTTCTGTCAGTGCAGATCGCTGAAAGCTAGGTCCCAACAGTGCACTCCAAATGCTCTTCATCGCTGCTTGGGTTTGCGGACTAGGATCAAAGGTATAGCGGTATAGCTTGGGGACCATGGACTTCATGTATGGCTGAATTGCTCCACGAGCTTGCTCAATGATGTTGGCCATTCCATAAGCTGCACCGCAACGGCTATTCCACATTGCAGTGTGCGTTGCTAGCTGCATAAACTGGTAGACCAGCGATGGATTTTGCATGTCTGATGCCAGCGACAGAATTGATTTGTACGTTGTGTTTACCGCATGTCCATCTGGCGTTTGTCCCAATGACTCTTGCTCAAGCAGCGGCTCATCTGACTGTATTTGGCGACGCAGAGCCTGCTGCACATCGGCACTTCCGCCATCAGCGGCTGCACGGCGACTGCTGCCTGCATTGCCGCCAAAAAGCGATATCAGCGAAAACACCATGTCCTCCTTAAGCGACGCATCACCCATATTGTATAGCAGTCCCAATGCGCGCGATGCCACTTCCTGAGTCAGCTCGCTACGATCGCTAAGCAACATGCTTAACGACGTATGCAGCTTAGAGAGCCATGGACTCAAAGCCTCTAGACCAGGGCAGGATTGAATCACGGTCAGCGTCCATATTGCTGCCGCCTGTCTCTCCTGAATCTTGGTCGACTTTGCCATCTCTGTAGTAATTTTGGTAAACAGCTGATCAACCGCAGCCTGGTTAGCATCTACAGCTTGCTTGCCTACAACCTGGGCTGGCTCATTAGGAAGTACCCAGTCTGCTCTTACCAAGGTGCATCTAAAGCAGCCTAATGCTCTTGCAAGCGCTTCGCCAGACTTGAAATGCTTATCGAGTTGCTTTGACGTAGTGGATCCGGCAGTCGAATATAGAAATTCAATCATGCTTCCGGCCATGTCCGCCCTTCCAACTGCAATATCAGACATAAGGCGCAGTGCTTCTTCATACACTTTGGGAGCGCTGGGGTCTGTCGCTAATTTGACTGCTGCTGCCATAGCCTGTTCTGCTGTATCCAGCTGACCAATTGCTAGAGAATCCAGTCGATACACTTCGCTTGCTGCAGTACACCAAGCGCTCGCAATGTCTGGATGTACAGCTGGTTCATTGGCTGCTTGTAGCCCCCGAAGAAGAGCCGCATATATGTCGGTCACGGCTTGCTTTAGTTTTGCAAGCTCCAAGTTGGATGACTTTTTAGTCAGAAACGCTGCAACTAATCCATGAGAAATATATCCCAATGCAACTATAGCGCCTTGTTGCTTGTCCAAAGTTTTCGGCGTTATGGGCGCTGTTGCTGTTGCCAAAAGATCGTGGAGCTGCTGTACTAGCTGTTCGTTCCAAAAGGTCAGATCTAATGAGCCTAACTCTGCAAGTAGCTTTGCGTAGTAAACGATCGACAAGGCTTGCGCAGCATACAGCTGAACCTTGTAGTTGTGCGTATCTAGTCGCGATAACAACAGCTGCTGGTTGTCGAAAAACACATGCGATAGTGCTTGTGGCCCCAGCGACAGTGCCTCAACCAGATACATTAGTGCCTTTGATACAGTTGTAGCATCATCAGTGCATGTGTCCCATAAAACAGCGCCAACGAGATCCAACCACAAACTAGACAGGTTATCGTGCGTATCCAAACTTGACAATGCAATCTGCATGCTCTGCCGTTGCAGCTCTGATAAAAGCGCTTCATGCTTGTTTATAAATTCCAAGTCTGTCAGCTCCACCACTAAGCTGTCACTCTGCTTCCTGATGCCCGTAGCTAGCAGCAGCGATCGACAAAAGTCAAGTGCGCTGCAGAATACTATCGGATTGGCAATATTTGCAGCTGTGCGTGCTTCAGGCACTAGCGCTTGACTTCCCGCAATAATATGCTGTGCCTTATTGTGGACAAATGATATAGCGACATCCAGCGTTGGTAGTTTGCAACTACGTTCTAAAACAGCCGATGGCTTAATTGCCAAACCCGACCTTGCCAGCTGTTGGATTTCATGCTTGGCATCGGCAACCCCTAGAATACACAGCCACCTTGCTTCCATATCCGCAAAAGGAAACGCTGATATGGCGTATCGCAGTGCACAATACCGTGCTTGGTACACAGGCGATTTGAGTTGACTCTGTAGCAGTGCTGGTAAAAGGTTCTGCAATTGCTGAGAAAGTCGTACGTTCTTATAAGCTGAAAGCATCGCCAACAGCCCTTCTTGAATGCTAGAACGAACACCAACGGTTTCATTCACAAAGGCGCCAAATAACGCTTGCAAGTGTTCCAGATTGTCAAGGGCTAGTGACGGAACGCGTTTGGCCAATATCCCATAGGCAAGATAGGCTGAGCCACGCAGCTGATCTTCGCTCAGAGATGATGTACCTGTAGGTGTATGCTCAGACAATGTCCGCTGTATCAGCTGTAAAAGCAATGGCGAAGCTTGATCAACTTGGCTCGAAGGCGCCTTCTCTATAGCCCATAGCATAAATGACATTCCCTGCTGCCTAAGCTTTACAGTCACGCCACTGCCAAATAAACTGTCTGAAACCACGCGAATCCACTGCTGGAATGAAGCGGTAGCCTTGACTGACTTGTTCAAGTAGCTGAACAGCTTAAGCTTTGTAGTCGCATTCACAGGTGACCGAACTCCCACCGCATCGCTCGCAATAGTCCCTCCAAGGAGCATGGCAAATATAGAAGACACCAGCGTCTCGGATTCATAGTCAATTGGACGCATGCGTTTAAGCGCATCTTTGCCTCGGTCAGATACTTTTTGGAAGTATGGATCGCAGCTAGCACACACTAGAGCCAGAGCACGCTGTTCATGAATCGACTCAGGTATCTCCGTAGGAAAAGCCGCTCCAGAGCCAATTAGTTGCACCATTCTCTGCTTGACCTGTTCCAAAATCGCTTTGTCAGATGTCCATGGCGCTTTGCCATTATTATTCAAAGCAGACTGCCGCTCCAAGCTCAATCCCGCTGAAACTGGAACTTGGCCACCCTCTTTCTTTGGCTGTACTGCATTAAAGAGAAACAAATCCCGAGCCACGTTGATCAATGCTGTTGCCCGATGGGTGTTTTTAATGAAATCAAACTCCTGCAGCTGCCTTTCCGTCAACTCGGGTCCATTCAGCATTGCTGTCAAAAGTGAAGTTATCAGCAGCGGCTGCTGCGAGTTGGGGCGCAAGTGAATTCCATCGAGAAGTAAAGGAATTGCGGCAACAAGCTGAGTCTCTGAAGAATTGTGCATTGCCATTGAAAGATACATTAGCCGAAACCCTTGTGAAAATCCGGATGCTTCTTTTGTAAATGTGCTCGCAAGAAGCGATTCAGTGGGAAGTGTAACATCTGGCCGTCCTTTGAGTTTCTTGTTGATTTGCCCAAGTAGTGCGATAATCTAGAAATGCAATTCCAGCCTTTAGCAGTTATACACAATAAGTGTATCAAGCACGCTCCCAGTGCACTTACTTTTGTTCGTACTGTAGCGCTGGCTATATCAAGTTTGTCAAGCAATGGAACAAGCAGCCCAGCAAGCAGCTTTTGTAGCTGCTCATCGGACTGCGCAAGTGCAAACCGTAGTCGAAGGTTCTCAACGAGTTCTACAATGACAATTGCTCAGTAGTCTGCACATTGCAGCAAAGGCACATAATTCAAACAAATTTTAAACAGTTTACACGCTATGGTACCTACCAATATCCGCCGAGTCTGTCATTTAAAATACTCTTAAGAGAAGAAAACTTTGAAGCGCAAAATAACGAAGCTTGCGTCATCATACGCATAGCAGCATATACATAGCCCACTTAGATAATCAAATCAGAGTCGAATCAAGCGCATGCCGAGCCATGCATGAAAAGACACATAAAAATATCATGAATATGCGAAATGAAGAAAATAAAACAATTACATCAAAAGGCGCAAGTCGGAAAGTTGTTCGTTATATGTACGAGTAAACACAAGCTGCGTGCAGCCAAGCGTGCGAGTAGCAAATGCGCCCTCGCAGTATGCAAAATAATATTCCCATTTGCGACGGAATACGTCATTGTAACCAGCATTTCTCTTGTCGCTTACAGTGGTATCTGACAAGGTATCCATACTTTCGACCTCGGTAAGTGAGCTGGATGATGATGCACACGAAAAAACTTGATTGTCGCCGCCAACAAGGTCGTTCTCCTGAAGAATGAGCTGGGGGTTCTTTGGAACAGCAGTGGAGAGAACCTTGTTATATCCCTTCAAGAATCGCTCGCGCCATACGCGCAG